>JAWZYV010013621.1:0-159452 GCA_038373885.1 Cheiracanthium punctorium
AAAATTTACACACTTATTATTGAGTGAATTAAAGTAAACTTCAGTGCTAGGGACAAGAAATTTTCAAAAAAATTATATTTTTTAGAAATTCTTCAAACATTTTTTCATGGCACCCCAAAACGGAAAAATACCTTTTAAATTTAAATTGAGTAGATTAAAAACATGCAATAGATCTAAAAATAAATTGCACATTACATTCTAAAAAACTTTCATTTTCATTTATTCACCAATCATAAAAATGTGTTCTAGGTCTCAGACAGGGCAGAAAGCATCTCCAGAAACTTGCCCTAACATATTTTTTAAAAAATCCCTAAAGAACCTAATAGTGATTTATAGACAGTACTATAATCACCAAAACTGCCAAATGTAAGTAGTTTATATACTATAGTATGCACTAACGAGGAACAAAAATTTAAAAAATTAGTACATATCTTTATTCTTTTTTTTTTAAATGTTCCTCGATGCCTATGTTCTTTGGGCTAGGGGGGGGAGGGCTCAGATTTTTCCAGGGAGGGCTGAGCCGTCCATAGCGCCCCCAGCGCTACGGCCCTGGGGTGTACATGCGTCGTTCACGTATAGAACTCAAACTTTTTGCATGTAGATAATAAATATTAAAAAATATTAAACCTCTCCTGATCCTATTCCTTCGAAAAGAAATTTTCTAGCGTTAACTATTTCTTCTAATGCACTGGCAAATTTACGTATGAGTATTTGACGCATTCAAAATATTTGATTTATTTGTTTTATTTTATTTTTACGCAGAGTCACTCAGATCTGGTACGTTTTACATTTTCTAGAATATTTGAAACAATGACTGGAGAAATAGTGGAGCATCATGGTTTCGAATTAGACAGATATTTTGAAGCAACTTATCATAGGCCATTTTGACTCAAATAAAACCTTTTCAAAATCGTTATTCAAAGCTAATAAGGAAAGTTTATCATATATCTAGCTTCACTAGGTGTTTGCATTCCTAGTAAGGACGATTTCCACGAGAGGGCGCGGTATGTCTTGAGGCTTTCTTTCATGTCTATGAGGAATAGATGCAAGGCCACATGGGAAAATATTAAAGCTAGTTGGTTCTGTTCTATAATTCTGTAGTAAGAATTTGCGTTTACTTAGCGCAATAGTTTAACTCTGATTGATATAATAACATGAAAAATATCTATCAGAATTTATTGTGAATCTCTTAAAAATGAATTGTTTTTGTTTACGTTTTTTAAACAATGCTCTAAAACTATTTTATTTAATTCCCCCATTATTTATTGGTTCAAATAGTTTCTCTAATCATTTAAGCCTTTTAATCCATTCATGCATAGTGTCCTTTTTTGGGGACGGCATTTTCGCTATCAGTTGGAAACGTTATTTATTTTTCCCAGCCTTTATTCACGAGTATCGAGCCTCAACTTCACAAAATAATTTCACATGACCAAGTAGAATGTTGGCACTTCAATGTTTATACATAATGATCCTAAAAGAAATTATCCCTTGTTCAAGAAGTTGGCATCAGAAATTTATCTATTATTGCTGGCATTATTAAAAATGGAAGAAAGTCGCAAAAAGTATCTGAGCACTAATGGGTTAAGGGCAATGGTAAATATATTTACCAGTTTTGGTCTGTTGACCACAGAAATCAATAATCACTAGATAATTTTCTTATACTTGTCTGGTAATAATGGCAGAGCGATTTTACAACACACGTAGCTCTTAATCCATTAGAGCTCGACTTTTTCCAGCACATTCTCCCATTTAATGTTGATGCAAGAAATGATAAATAAATTTCCGAAATTTGTGTGGTATGAAGAATGTAATTCTTTTTCTAAAAATATGACTGTGAAAGATTCTCATTTTACTTTGCTATAGCTGAGTATTTAGAGGAAATCAGATTTGTTATTAGAGAAATTAAATAGGAAAATAAATTAATATTTTAGGATTTTTGTGACTTATAAATTTTGCGAATGTCTAAAAATAGATCGCTGGGCATTAAGTCATTTGTGTCCAGATATTTTTGCGACTTTCTTCGCTTTTTGCTAATACCAGAGATAATAAATAAATTTCTGATGTCAACTCGAACAAGGGGTGATTTAAGAAAAAAAAAAATCATTACGTACAGAAATTGAAATGTCAGCATCGTACTTGGGCATGGTAAAATATTTTGTGGAGCTGAAGTTCAATACTCCTGAATAAAGGCTGGAGAAAACCTACCAAAACTCCAGACCGTTAGACCGAAAGCCGCGCGATGGGACCTGAACCCGGGACCTTCACACTTCGGCTATCGACCATTTTCAGTGACTTTACCACTGTGCCATGATGAAGCATTTTTGCATTTGATTTACACAAACAGCAGTTAGTTTTCCGACTTTAATTTTGCAGATAATAAATTAATTCTCCTGCAAAATTTAAATGTTTGAGTAACACTTGTTTTCTTAGTTTTCCTATGGAAAATTAAAGTGTGGGAAAAAAAATCATTTATAGTATAATCCTAAGAAATAGGCCAGAAAAATTTCAAGTTCTTTTGACTCTCTGCCCAGAAAACACACACAGGTTCTCTGAACGTCTATTAACGTTCAGAAAACGTCTTCTGAACGTTAATAGACGTTCAGAGAACCAGTGTGTGTTTGCTGGGTGCATATACCTACGTCCCTGAAATGGTTAAACTGCTACATACATTTCCACTTTCTGTCATTTAATTTTGAGACGTTATTTAGATTTCATTTAGCATTTTAAAGCGATGTCTTTTCACGAGAGAACATTTTAAATACCTATTTTTTCCCCTCTCTCCTGTCTTTTAAAGTGCTTTTCATTATTTTCACAATAAAAACAAAACGCAAATTTAAAAAAAAAAATCAGAGAATTTTTTTCTGCATTTCAGGTATTATACATTTATTTTCTTCTGCAAGCAGACAGTGATTGAATGAGAAAAGTGAATGTTTTTTAACATTTTTTTCCGTGCAAGTATGTGTGTGTGTCAGGGGCGTAGCCACGGGGGGGGGGTTACGGGGGTCATAACCCCCCCATGAGAAATTATTTTGCCATACAAAATGCATATTCTTCACTACATTATCACACACACGCATACATATATATGAGTTGTAGTAGTCGTAACCCCCCCCCATGAAAAATTTCTGGCTACGCCCCTGGTGTGTGTGCATGTAAGAAAGAGTTATATTGTTAAACATACATGATTTTAAATTTCCAGGATGTTCTTTAGCTTAGTAATGATATTTGACACAGGTCCAACACATATCATAATTCATAAAATTCAGCGAGAGAAAAAATAAAAATATTACCCTAGTTCTTTCAATGGTTTGAAAGATAATTGTGAAACAAACTGCAGTTGGGCAAGTGGGGACAATTGTCCCCCTCCCATCTCCTAAAATTCAAGAAAATTCACATATCACCTATTTGAAAACAGTATGTTCTACAATAGAAAACAACTCCGCAAGGCAGAAATTTACACACACACATACATATATACAGGGGCGTATCCAGGGGGGAGGATATCGGGATATATCCCCCCCCCGAAATTTTTGGATTAGTGATGGAATTCCGTCTATTTATATAGTTCATATCCCCCCACCGAAAAATTTTCCAGGCGAATATCCCTCCCCGAAAAATTTTCCTGGCTACGCGCCTGCGGGGGGTCGTATACATTTTTAAAAAGTGTCTCTTTTTGTAAATGAACGCGAAGGAATTTTTTCTTCGGACCTCATTACGAAATTTTATTTTTTAAATTTACATTGCCAAATTATCTCTGAAAGAGATAAAACCGTCACCGCCTTTTTGGGAGACAATGTATAACAGTGGACAAAAAATTTCATATCTATCTCTTATTTTGAAACAAAATACAGGACGTTAAATCTTTTGCAAAAACTACCTCTTTTTACTCGACATATATACTATACGTGCCCTCGAGTGCGGCCTTGGAATTCGGCGAACACCGAAGTATTTTTTGTGATCACGGCTGCTCCCCACATTCAGAAAAGGTGGATGACGGGAGGGGAAAGGGTTGGGGTGGGGGGGGGGGATTGAATCAAGTTCTTTTCGCATACGCTAATAATATACGTATCATTAAAGAAAGAGAGAGCCGCACTTCTCCTTCTCAACAAAGAGGCAGCGGTCTGTCATTACGGCACTTGGGCGCCAAGACGCAACCGGACTGGAGAAACAGGTAATTTGTAGAAATCGCGTGATTCTAGTGAGACGATCGCAACTCCTTTTTAGATTTCCTCATAATTATGAAGGAAGACAAAGATTTGCAGAACCAAAATCTTTGAAATATTTAAAACAGTTTTGGTATTTAGAGTTTAAATTATCTGGCATCTAACAAAATTCCTAATTTCATTCTATTCCATTGCCATTTTTCTGAAATGGAACAAACATATACTGAGTTTTCACAAAATCTCAAAACCAGTTAAAAAAAAAAATAATAATAATAAAGTACTTGGACGCCTATAGTTTAAGTGACCACCTGTGACGATACTAAATTTTATTTCATTCGCTTCAGTGCTTTACACGTAATCGACAAATATATTCACACTTTGAATAAGTTTTCGCAAAATCTCAAAATCTAATCAAAATTCTTAAAAATTTGACACCTGTAGTTTAAGTTGAGTCAGGGGCGGAAAATAGGAGCTTGGTCGTACCCCCAAATTTAAAAAACATTCTATTTATTTCATAATCTGGATTTTAGTACATCAGTTAATGCCCCCCCCCCCCCCCACAAATGAAAAACTGAAATGCCGCCTTTGAGTTGAGTAGAGTGACCTCCTATCGTGTCACCAAATTTCATTTCATACGCTTTAGTTGTTAATACGTTATGTGCAACAAATATTTACACATTTTGAAATTAATTTTCGCAAAATCTCAAAGTCTAATCAAAATTAAAAAAATTTTTGAAGCCTATAGTTTAACTTAGGGAAACAACCTGCCACGTCACCAAATTCCATATCATTCGTTTTAGTTGTTATAACGTGATGCTTGAACAAACATGTGCGCATTTTGAAAGAATTTTCGCAAAATCTAATGAAATATTTTTAGAAATAGACACCTATAGTTTAAGTTGAGCAACCACATACCTATCATGTTACCTACAGTGAAATGGTACCTAACCTGACAATATTGCTAAAGGTAGAATGAAGTGTGAATCCGCGAAAAGGTATAGTTCGCACACTTTTGCGGATTTTAAGACGTTAGTTTGAAAAAAAAAATTTGTCTAAAATTCTTCAAACGATACTCCGTTTAACAAGCTGTTACTTGTATGAGCAGTTAGTATCGAAAAATTTGCGATTTTAAGGAATTAACAATGAACCGCTCGTACATCGTCACTAAACGAATTCCACCAATTAGAACTTTCACACTCTTGGCGGAAAATTCAGTCTTTCTTGACCGCTGGTTTTCACAGTCACCTGGCAACATAAGCGTAAAGTTTTCAAAATTATTGGGGGGCCGGGCCCCACAACCACATATATTCACGTCAGTGGCGTAGCCAAGGGGGGGGTTAGGGGGGGTCATAACCCCCCATGAGGAATTTTTTGCCATACAAAATGTATATTTTTCACTCCCTTATCATACACTCGTATACATATATGTGAGTTGCAGAAGTCGTAACTCCCCCATGAAAAATTTCTGGCTACGCCACTGATTCACGTATATATAACTTAGCTGCCAACTACCATGGAATATATATAACCACTTTTTCTACAGGATTTTTCGGCTTAAAATATAGCAAAATTTTTGTGCTGCGCGCACGAGCTGGTTGCTATTTAAAAAAATAATTAAAAAATAGACTGTTTACAAAAAAATGGTTAATTATATTCCGTAGTAGTTGGCAGATATGACTTACTATATATAAGTAAATTATTGGAGGCGCTCGAGCTCTATGGGTCTATAGAATTCTACACCTATGTAGGGTAAGTATCCATGTTAGTATCTTCCTACCATGTTATAAGTTAAAAATAGAAGCAGTGTAAAAAATCCAAAGGAGGAAAAAAAAAACATTTTCGATGAGATAGTGCATTTTAGACACATCTGAACTTTTCTTCATTTCATACTTTACATCGCATAATCTGATTTTAATGAACCAGAGCCTGGTGAGGGCAGCTTATAGTAACAATGCGGGTTACGTGGCGTCACAATGAATACTAAATCATGATTGAAATCAAACGAAGAAAATTTTTATAAGTCCAAGTAAAGGTTTTTTTAAACGTTTGTAAATGGCGTGAAATACTTTTTTTTATGTTAGTATAAATTAGTTTTCTGTATTGAGTGGTAAATTATTGGGTGGGCTCAGCCCCTATTCACAATTTATTGGGGGGGCTCGAGCCCCACGGGCCCATATAACTCTACGCCTATGCCTGGCAAACCTCTGGCTCCTCCAAATCTCTACCACCCGCCGCGCAATTCCACATTCTTACCTTTTGTCTTGTCTCCGAGCAGAGCAGTGATTTCTTATTTTCCTCGTGTTTCTCGTTTACTTTATTTTCGTAATGGCTTCCTCTGCCAATTCGTTCTCTTTCACTTTCCAGTCTCATAAAGCTGGAAAACCCTTACGAAGCTCTGCTAAGGTTATTGCCTTAAATGTGTACGCTAAACTCAGAGAGCAACATCAATCGAAATCAGAAAATGACATTGTTCGACTCTGTTCTGAATTAACTGGTGTTTCATCGGTTAGTATTTACCGAATGAAAACAGAAATAAGGAACAGCGGAACTCTGTTTACTCCCGGGAAAAAGCGGCCTTTAACCTTTGAAGGCGCAGTGTTCCCGCTCTCGGAACACCAAACTCTGACGTTTTGACTGTTGCCAGTCACGAAGAATAGATTTGATTTCTATAAAAATAGTTGCGGGTGCCATAGCTCCACGTGAATCCTTTACTTTTTAGCACGTCATTTCCCGTAAAAAAATCGTCACGATTATTTTTAGCAGCACTGACATATGCTGAAAAATGGAAGAATGCGATAACAGCTGGATAGATTGCCCAATGCTGAAAAAGGGCAGCCGTTGCCATCGCTCGACTTAACTACCAGCAAGATGGCGGACGATCGAAACGTTCATCGCGTGCTACAGATCTAGGGACCCTTTTTTGACGCAGCTGGCTGTGCGGCACAGCCAGCACGTTTCGATCGTCCGCCATCTTGCTGGTAGTTAAGTCGAGCGATGGCAACGGCTACCCTTTTTTTAGCATTGGGAAAGGGTGAGAGGTGTGAGACACCCACTGGAGGGGCCGACCCGAAGCTTTACGGCATAAAATCCCTCCAGGGAAGAATTTATTCATTTTTTGGGAAAGGGTTGCGCCTCAAAGAGTTAAAAGTGGATACTCAGCGAAGGATTGATATTTATGATGACTTCACAAAAAACGGCAATTCGTAGAAAGGTACATTCTTTTTTCTTCAGAAATGAGATACCCCACAGCTGAAAAAGTAATGGCCGCTAAAAACGAAGAAGAAGATCTTCCAAATCACCGCATCGCGTGCTTCGGGAACTTGATGAGAGATCTGGGATTTGAAAACAAAAAGAGAAGCCGTTCTTCGGTGGTGATAGAACGTGATCCTAAACAGAATCGGCTTCAACAGTACTTGAGATGAGAACAATGCTACGTTACCGTTCCGAATGCCGAAAAATTTACTGCACAGATGAAACTCGGCTAAATGCAGGGTATGCCGAGGAATGTGTAGAGGGGCTTGTTAAAGGATCCGTGGAAATTTTCAAGCCAAGAAAAATTCTTCTACCAAGAGATTGTCACAATGAGATTAATTCAAATGAGATCAATGAGATCTATTTTCAAACCATTCTTCAGAATGGTAAAAAAAAAAAAAAAACTCCTGCCTGAACTCCAGCCCCGAAGTATAATTGTTATGGGTGATGCTCCAGAGTGGCGTAGCCAGAAATTTTTCATTTGTTGGGAGGGGGGGGGGTAACGACTACTGCAACTCACAGGTATACGTATGTGTGATAAGGAAGTGAAGAATATACATTCTGTATGGCAAAAATTCCTCATGGGGGTGGTTGTGATCCCCCTATCCCCCCCTTGGATACGCCACTGATGCTCCATATGATTCGATTCATGTAGAGCAAATTTCATCAAGTGCTACCAAGAAAGTAGATATACAATCATGGCTCACGCAAAAAAAAAAAAAAAAAAAAAAAAAAAAAAAAAAAAAACTACTCTGGAGTGATGACATGCTGAAGGCAGAACTGCTTAGCATTGGGAAGGATCACAAAAAATTATACGAAAGTTACAAGATTGACAAGATAGCTGCATTACATGGACACACAGTATCGTTCGCCCCCATATCATTGCGAGTTAAATCCAATCGAGCTTGTGGGGAGCCATGTTAAAGGCCATGTTTCAGCAGAGAATCGGACATTTAAAATGAATGAAATTATGAAGCTAACTGCTGAGGGAATAGAAAAAGCTTCTATGTTTAACAGTGTTGAGCATGTGAAAAAAGAAAAAAGAGTATGGTAGTTAAGATGGTCTGGCTGAAAACACTGTTGAAACAATTCAATTCAGAGTTTCGGATTCATCTAAGGATACTGTGTTGTACACTGATGACGATGGTAACCTTAGCGGAGTTAAAGAGAAATAATTTAGAGGAATAACAGTCCAGTCCTTCTCAGGACTACAAGTAGTCCTTCTTAGTGCCACTAACAGTCCTTTTCGAGACTGCAAAATTATAGACAGAAAGTCACATTACATTCTCTACATTTTTACTACGAGGCGTATATAACATGCGCAATGAGTTAGTTCATTTGGTAGGGAGTCAAATTCGAATCCAGCCCGATAAAAGATTATTAGGTATACGAGGCGAATATGCCCGGTCTGTTTTCTCCAGATAAAACGTGCATACACGTTAGAACCCCTTAGAAAGTCCTCCAAAGGCACTACCCATCCTCCCAAGGCATTACCCATCCTAGGCAAATACCCCTTACACACAGCACAACAACAATCTGAGGCATTGCATGCCCTCTTGCTATTTAAACATTATTGAGCTTGCATTAGAGCCAGTATGTAGGGAAGTTCTTTTGCGGAGAACATGGCATTACCCTTTCTTTTTCACTAATTTTAATCGTGGAGTCATGCATTTGCTGTCTGTTTGTTTACTTTCCGTCTGTCAGAGAATTGTATTCGAATACAGGTCGATAAGAGAACGCCTGCGCCTTCTATATGCTTCCATATATGGACTTAATGGTCTGTGAATGTCCAAAGAACCTGATTTCCGATTTGTAAAATGTTATGGAAAGAAGAATAACGTGTTAATTAGCGCCGAACTAGAACATCAATGGGCGAGCTTCAATTAAATGAAATTTTAACTATACTATCGAAATTTACGTTCGACGTAAAATATAACACAAAAACCTGAACCACATGGAATGCCAAACTTTTAGAAGCAACATACTTTTAAAAAAATCTTCCGCACATTCGAATATCGTACATATAGGAAAGTAAAGCGTAGTTATTCTTAATTTATTGGTTTTAAATCTTAGAAAGTTTTGCACGGTGCCGCTAATAGTGCATTTTTTAAAGAAACAACTGCCTAACTGCGTCGGACGAATTGCAGCGGGAAGGGAGAAAGAAGGTCGCGTAGGCAGAGGAAGCCCCTATACCGTAAAGGAGCTGTTCTGCAGTGGCGGATTAATGCAAGTTTGTAGGGGGGGGGCGGTTAGTTAGAAGATTGACATATACATCTATTTTATGGAAGTAAAATAGGATCTTTTACATTAATTTCTTTTTCGGGGGGCGGTCGCCCATCCGCCCCCCCCCTTAATCCGCCCTTGCTGTTCTATGCCAAGTAATGGAATAACAGCCAGCTGTGGACATTCTAACCCAGCTGCCAAAGGACTAGCAGTAATGTTTTCTAATGCCTAGGTGGTTTATCTTTCATATAATCCTTTAGTGTTCCACCGAACTATGGATTCAGCATTCAAGAATTCATCCTCAAACTTAAAACCAAAAAATGTGCAGCTAAATGTGCTAGTAATAAAGCCGTTTCCTCACTGCCTCTGTCAGAATTTTTCCATATAAATTATTTTTTCATTTTGCTTTAATCAGTGCCAAATTTCTACATATTGTGCAATTGTGTATCAATTACTTTGGACTTCATATAGAGCAATTGCAATGTATAGTAAAATATCTATAATCTAGACAGTTAAACATTATGGAAATGTCATTATCAATTTTGCAAACTTTGTCTGAAAATATCAAAAATACATTTATTTTAAAATAAATAACGGATATATATCCATTGATATATATCAAAGAACCCTGTTTTTACGTGATGCAAGAACAAAAAAAAAAGCCTCAAGGACCGAACAACAGAATGACAAAACGATAAACAGACAAACACTTTTTTTTTACGGTCGCACTGGATTCCCAGGTGCTTGAAACGGATAGAAATCGCAAAAATTTTGAACTCCAAGTAATGTACAAACAAAGTCTAATTTTATTTATATAGATATTTGTAATTTATGCACTTTGAGTACCGTGTTTACTCGCGTACTAGTCGCACTTTTATTGCCAATTTTTCATTGTAAAAATCTAGGTACTGCACAATATTGTACACTTTCATGCTAAACTATTACAGATATAAAACATACATAATAATAAAATTAATAAATTACCAATTGCTTCCAAATTATATCCTGTTTATTAAATAGTCTCTTCGTCAGTTGCACTCAAAAAAGAGATACTTCCTTTTTGATAGTATGTATTTTTATAAGCATAAAATTCACACATAATTTTTGAGAAAATTTTTACAAAAAAAATTCTAATAACATAATAAATAATTCGTATAAATTTTCTAGATTGTTCTAATATTGATTTTCTAGATGAAGGTCAAATACGCGACTGAGACTTTTATGCGCGGATTCTGTTTCAAAACGGGGGTTCGACTATTATGCGAGGGCGACTATTACGCGAGTAAATGCGTTAATTACAATGAGGAACAAAACTTTCTTGTATTTATACAAGTATTTGATTTTACCTAATTCGGGTGTGGTGATTATAAATCTGAAATTAGTTTTGTTCTGAAAGCTTTCAAAATGCCATTCTTAGTTTAGTTTAGCTCATTTTTTGATGAATGTGCAAGGTTATAAAGAACATATTGGTTTATACACTGTCTATCAATAAGTATTTGGACACCAATGCAAAAATTGGACGAATCTGCGGTCCTGAAGTACGTCACGGCCTCCGCCGGTATATATCGTGTGGGAAACAGCATCGGCATTAGTCACATGCAAGATGCCGCGCAGTTCGGAGCTCTCTGATTTCGAGAAAGGTATAATTATCGGGTATCACAAATGTGGCCGATCCTTAAGGGACATATCTAGCGATCTGAAGTACCCAAAATCGACAGTGGACTATTTGATTAAGAAGTGGAAGGTGAGCGGTGATTGTCGGAATGTGCCCCGAGTTGGCATACCAACGAAACTGGGAGATAGAGACCGACGAGTGCTGTCCAGAGAAATTCGGAAGAACCGCACCCAACCGATGTCCCTCATCCGCGAGGAGTTTCAACAGGCATCCGGGAGTATTGTTTCAATGAACACCATGCCTAAGGAAGCACATCTGCTTGGTTTTCATGGTCGTGCTGCTGCCCATAAGCCTTTGATCAGTCCAACCGCGCTGCTCGGTTAATGTGGTGCAAAGCACATCGAAATTGCACCGTAGATCAGTGGAAACGGGTTCTTTGGAGGGACGAATCAAGGTTCACCCTTTACCGTTCCGATGGCAGGGTCTGGGTCTGGCGTCTGCCTGGAGATTATCTCCTGCCAGAATGCATTGTGCCAACAGTCAAATTCGGTGGAGGTGGAATTATGGTCTGGGGGTGTTTCCCCTGGTATGGACTGGGACCCTTGGTCCCCATTCATGGTAAGCTCAACGCAGATGCCTACTGCACTATTTTGGATGACAATGTGCTTCCTACGTTGTGGCAGTTTTACGGGTTGGACCCCTGTTACTTTCAGGACGACAATGCCAGTTGTCATGTTTCGAGGTTAACCAAGGCATGGTATGGTGGCAATAGAGTTCATCGAATGGACTGGCCTGCCCAGAGCCCAGACCTGAACACTATCGAGAACCTCTGGGACGAGTTGGATCGCCGAATTAAGGGGTGCACTACGCGTCCAAAATAGGTGAAGGAACTTCTATGTCTACTCCAAGCCGAGTGGAAGACAATACCACTAGCTGTAGTACAAAGACTTGTGGAAAGTATGCCCCGGAGGGTTCACGCTGTAATTGCCTCTCGTGGAGGATCTACCAACTATTGATTTTGAATATAGTTTTACTTTCTATCACATGTGTCCAAATACTTATTGGTAGACAGTGTATTTATACTTATAAAATGACTTGAACCTATGTCATAGGCAAAAATTCACTGTATAAGTGCATAAATCGATATTTCAAATAAGATGAAGTCATGAAATAAGCAAACACTCAAAATTACTTCAGTCAATGCCACTATTCAGGCACGATTTTGCGTTTATAACTCTTGTGTTTGTGGACTTGACGAGGGCGATTTCATTTGAAGCTCCAGCAGTGTGACCTCATATGTTCGTCCCAGCGCCCTTGCTAGCGTTATAGTGATGGACGCGAGACGAAAGATAGACGTCTCGTGTATCGCAAAACAGCCCATACGCTTGGTATCGGCTCGCAAAAAAGCTGTAAATCCTCTCGCGTCCATTCCAGCTTCCATCGCTATAAACGGAACAGTTATGAAAATTCAAAAAATTCAAAAAATTAAAATATACAGAATACTGAAAGTATTTAGGATACTTCAGCCAATCTGCAATGCGATTTCCGTGATTAAAGTTTCTTTTCTTTTCTTTTTTTTTTTTTTTTTTTTTTTTTTTGAAAGTTGGTTTGATATTTATTATAAGAGTTCTCGGTTCTGGAGAAATTCAATCTGAATTTTTTCCAGCCTCCGGCAAAATTCGTTTCTTTTTAAAATTCGCTCGAGTCAAACGACAGTTGCGTAACTTTCGAAGACAGTCTCAACATATGAATAAAAAGCAGTGGGTTTATTCTTATTATTTCATGGTATGGTATATCCTTTCAAAGGACAAGCCGTTCCGAAAGATTTTTGTTTTCGGTCGCTTTTCCCCGATGGCTTAATGTCTTTTTAATAATACGACTTCGCCGAGAGAATCCGCTTCCCCTGAAAATGACGCACAAAAAAAAAAAAAAAAAGCAGGATCGCTCGTGACTTTCCCGCCCATTTGATAAGGAAAGTTAAACTTCCTTGCACTTCATTGCACCGACCGATTTATTTTTTTTTTTCCCTCGTACTGTTATTGAGATTGAGCTCTAATCACTTAAGTAATTTTTTTTTTTACTTACCAGCAAAGTTGAAAATTATTAATGCTTTCGGTTTGCCTGACTGTACTCTCTGTCGTAAATATGCACTGATTTCCAAGGTTTTTACGCCTAGCATGATTATACCCCACCAAAGGCGAAGCCACGGGGGGGGGGTTAGGGGGGGTCATAACCCCCCCCCCATCAGGAAATTTTCGCCATACAAAATGTATATTCTTCACTCCCTTATCACACACATGTATGCATATATGTGAGTTGCAGTAGTCGTAACCCCCCCCCATGAAAAATTTCTGCCTACGCCCCTGTACCCCACAGTTTCATAAGTTGGACTCTTTCTTGGGGGAGCGGAACGTATGAGTTTGATCGACATATAGAAAAACAGTAAATCTGATCTTCTACGGCAGGGCAGAGGTTCCCAAAACTGTGTGCCGCGGCACCCTGGGGTGCCGCGAGCGTATGCCAGGGGTGCCGAGGAGATAATCAAGAAAGTCGTGGAGAAGTATAATCAATTGGAGAAGTATAATCAAATAATTTCCTCTGAACCAGTATCACACAAAAGCCAGTAAAAGAAGTGGGCGAAAACATAAATATTTCAGTCAAGAGTTAAGTCTGTGTAATATAAGTACTACGTGTACTGTGTAATATAAGTTTAAACATAAGTACTACGTTAAGGTATTGTGCATTTCCTTCTCTGATATGTCATGTATTAAATATTCAATGTACTTTTAATGATAAAGCCACATTAAAATATTTATTCCAAACTTCTTCCAAGAAAATGTTATTTTAATTTAACTTGAGCATTTTCATTTTTCACAACCACAGAAAGAATACAGCTATCCTAAAGTAAATGTTCTTTTTTCTACAATAACTACAAGAATTTGTTGCACGGTTGCAGGAGACCGGAAAACCCGAAAGCCTAGAGGGCCGCCTTTTTCTTGTAACAAAAAAGTTCTGCACCCCCCCCCCCCCAACACAAAATCGTTTGGGGATTTTTGGCATTGGTGGATCTAGAAGATCGATAACAAGGATTAGCTCCACCCTTGAGTGCACTTGCTACAAAACTATTACCCCTGAGGGCTTACTTGAAAATCTACCTTTAGTTGCCTTAGTTGCTTGGAGAGGTAGTTTTAGCTCCTCCTTGCTCAATCATTAACTGTATCCAATCACCGACAGCATAGGCTAGATGTCGTTTATCCACGTAGGCGTAGGGCGTAACTTACAAAGTCGGTAATTGCAATAGAAAAAAAAGAAAAAAGAAAGAAAACTCAGATATCACCTATAAAAAAACATTTTGCTCCCCCAATTTATTAAAAAAAAAAAAAAGACAATGCAGACAATGTTACTATCTGCCAAAAGAACTCCCTCGAACGCTACGTCGGGCTTCGTATTTCAAGGGAGTTCTTTCCATAGACAGACAGTACATGTCAATTTACGCCAATGCTTATCAACAGTACAAATATTACCTGCATGGCGAAAAGAATAGGTCTAAAACCATTGAAACGTAGTATATATATTATATTCGTGGAGTGAACCGCTGTGACAGCTTGTATCTCCGACCTTGATTCTCGATTATTTTATCACGATAGAAAGCGTAGAAAGCATAGAGATGTCCAGTCTTTCCATTACCAGGTTAACAGAGTCTGGCATAGGGGCGCTCCTCTGTCCCCTTACGCCACGCAACTGACATTCTTAACACAATTAATGGAATTAGTTACAACTAATGACAATCAATCAGCCTGTAGAAATTCTTTTCTTGGGTAGATTTTTTTTGTGTAATGGTAACAGACAAGTAGCGTAGCGTAGCCAGAAATTTTTCATGTGGGGGGGGGGGTTTCTACGACTACTGCAACTCATATATATGTATACGTGTGTGGGATAAGGGAGTGAAAAATATACATTTTGTATGGCAAAAAATTCCTCATGGGCGGGGGGGGGTTATGACCATGGGCGCCGACAGAATATTTCCCAGGGGGAAGCAAAGACTACTCAACGTATAAACAGTTACCATGTTGGAAAGAACAGAAAAGCAAGGAAAAACACTGCATACAAAAATCCAGGGGGGGGGCATTTCCCCCCTTGCCCTATCATGCCGGCGCCCAAGGTTATGACCCCCTAACCCTCCTTGGCTACGCCACTGGTAACAGATCTATATCTTGTTCGCCCGAAAGAAAATCAAAAATTCTCTGTTGCAAAAGGATGGTATGGTCAGCAAGTTGTTAAATAATAATTATATTACAGCAAAAAATACAACTGTTTTTCACCTTCCGAAACCGAGACCTCGAAAGTAAACGCATTTCAATGCTGCCTCACATACCCAGCAAACACAGACCTTTCGGGAGACAGTCGGACCGTAGTCGGCAGAGTGGGTCACTTTCGGTTCACTGTTGGCTTAGTGTCGGCAAGAAAAGAGAGGGATCGGTAAACTGTCAGTTACATGCCGGCAACTGATAGTAAGGAATTTGGAGTATCTGTTGCCGGATAGTGTTGTCGGTCCATTTGCGGCTAAAAATCGGCAAACCGCAAGTATCGGCAAGTGGCAATGGACCGATACCTTTCAGCCGATTACGGTCCGATCAACGGTGCCAACTTTGGCCCGAATGCGGAATGATTTACACTATCCGACATTATCAATATATTCAATAATAATTTTTAAAAAAATTAATAATTTGCAAAATTAAAATTACATTTTAAAATTGAATCATTCTCACAATTTTTGATTCCTTTTTTCTGTTATAATTACTATGAAATACACAGTGGCGGATTATTGAAAGTTCTCGGGGGGAGGGGCGGTTAGTTTGTCGGTGGGGGCGGTTAGTTAGAAGATTGGCATATTCATCCATTTTATGGAAATAAAATAGGATCTTTTACATTAATTTCTTCTTTTTCGGGAGGGGGGCGGTCACCCCCTCCGCACAGCAGCATTTTGTGGTTTTCACCGAAACATTTGACTAAATACAAGGGTTAGGATCCCTTAGAAAGTCCCTCACGGAAGGCAATCACCCCTAAGACCTAGATCCCTAGAGTAGATAACTGCCCTCTCATCAAGACCACATCTTATATTTCCACGGCAGCATTTATGTTCCCCTCGGAAAATTAACTATTAATTGAACAAAATAAATAAAAACTTTGTATATAAAGCACGTATAAAATGATACAGAAAATCGTTCTGCCTACTTCAGTCGCACAAAATCAGTGAGAACAGAAAAAATAAATAAACACAATACACAATCAAGCATGTTCTGTCGAAACGATTGTATCTTTTCATATATATAATTTTATACGTGCTTTATATACTAGAAGTTTTTATTTACCTTATGTTTTAGCACTAGTATTTGGAGTGTTTTTTTCTATTAATTGAACATTTAACATAAGCTTTCCCCCTTTGTTGTTATTTAAAATTTCTACTGGAATTGCGATTCCCCCCCCTTAGTACCTTTTTTTTTATTATTATTCACTTTTAAAATTTCTTTTCCACTAAAAAGCCCGCCATGAACATTTCAGCGGAGCTTTTTTATTTCTTTGATTGTCTTACGAAATGTTATTCATTACCACATTGACAGGATTTGGGTGATTTTTTTAAAAATCTGTTTACAGTGCTATCAAATGTGAATTGCAGCAGAAAGAAAAAAAAAAGCACCAGCTGTTAAAAACGCGCCAAATCTGGACCATTAGTCCATCACAATATGCACTATATACGTTTATCATTGATCGCCAAGTTGGCTATTTTTAAGCCTTTTTGATCTAGTAACCCTGTCACCCGCCGCCAAAGGCGCCGCATTCCTATTTACCTCGTGGTTCCTCTCCTGTACACTGTAAAAAATAAAAATAAATTTACGAGAATTTACCGCTCATTCTTAAGGGGAAATCTCGTTTTCGTATATGAAGGAGAAACCCTCGTAAATCTACATTTTGAATATGAAGAAGCCCTTTTCTTACTGAAATCGCGACTGCACCTTTAAATTACGGTAGAGTCTCGCTAATCTATGACGTCCGTGCCCAAATGTGACGTAGGACCGGAAATTTCCCGACGGAAGATGCACACAATCGAAGCGAAGCGAAACGATTATGACTTGTTAATCGAGTCGGGTGCGAGCCATCAAAGCGCGCGCGATTGGGATGAAGTGAAAGACAACATGATTTGGACTTGATTTCGATGCAAAACGAGTCAAAAGTGTATAATTTTCCGATTGTAATGGGGTAAGTGACTTGTTTCATTATTTCAATGTTGTAAATGTATTAAATACTTTAAGGAAATTAGCATACTTTTTACCCAAACATTGAATGAAATCCTAAGCGTAAGCCTACCCGGTCGTTCTTCGAACAACAACATGATATCGAACGAGGCCGGATACAACTGATTACAACGGCCCCAGAAATAAATGTAAACCGCAGACCACTTACATTTTATTCTGAACAAACATTCACATTGTATTTTACATTATTTAATAGAAAGAAAAAATGGGGAAATTTCGTTAGCAGGTGTCCTCGCCAGTGCCGATCTGTCGCTAAGTTTGGAGTTCGGTCGATAGTTTGTTTACTTTCTACAATTTCCTGATCTTAAAAGAAGCTGAGACATTAATTGAAATGTTAATCATAGAAAAAAAATTTGAACTATTTATGTACAGGTATACAAGCATTTATTTTTTAAAGCTCATATAAACAGTGTCTTTCTATCTGATTATATAACAGGCTTATATGTATACTGTGTTACTATTTGGTTATATTAAACTATGGAAATCTTTTTGCATAATTTTACTACAATATCTTAAAAATGATGTTCTTCATCTGAGCATTTGTAATTTTCGAAACAGTTCTTTCTATTTTAAGTTACAAATTCACTGTCATAAAAAACAAGTAAAAAAGGTAAACATGCTTGTGAATAATACCATAAGCAGGTGTCGGTTGAGTTGGCGACTTCTTTTTGTCGCCAATGTCTAACCTTGCAACTTGTCTTTCGTGCCAAACAAAACATAAACATGCATAGACACCTAAGCAACAAAATAAGCCCAGAACTACAATGCACTTATCTAAACACATTAAAACATTTGTAGACATTTCAAATGCAATTATAAACAAAATGTACATAAACAAAGCACTAGCTCTGGGTACGTTAAAAAATAAATAAACCATAACATTCAAAATATGCAAAATACTAAAATATGTTTCCGTTAAAATGTTAAAATCAGTTTACAATTTTTGGAAAAACATTCAAATAAACCGATTACCCCCCCCCCCCAAAAAAAAAAAAAAAAAAATTCTCCACAAATAACTCAAAAATACTTATATATTCAATCATATTTAATCTGAATAGTGCACGTGAAATATACTGCAAATATTTTCATAAAGTGTTAAAAACACTTTATAAATAGCACAAAACCACTATAATAAACAGACTACCTCCTCCCACTGTGATTTTTGGATTTAATACCTTCAAAACACACAAAATTTACACTATTATTCAGTATAGAATCAGATCTGATCAAACAATTCAAAAATCCTTACATATTTATTCATATTAAAACTAAAAATTGTATGGGAATTCTGTAAATCAGGAGCAAACCCATATAAAAAATAAAATTAAACATACTTCTTAAAACCTTAAAATTTTTTATTTTTTCATCCCAATTCATAAAAAATAACACAATATACTAAAAACCTTACATAATTATGAAAACACAAGACCATAAATATTCATAACTATACACCAGTGTACCGTAAAGCAAAGCATAAACATTTCAATAAATAAAAGCTCCACATACCTCAAATTTTATTCATTAACAGCGGGAGTTTATCACAAATGAATCCATCACAAGCATTCAAATAAGCATAATAACTGTAGCTCAACACACGCTAGATACATATTCTGTACAACTCGCAACAAACTTTTGTTGAAAATCACTTGATAAAGAATTAAGACACAACTCATCGTAAAATGAACAGATTTCATTAGAGCTCATACAAGCAGACGACCAGACAACACGACTTCTATTCACGGCGAATTCAAGTTCAGTTACTTTGCCAGTTAAATTCCTTGAAATTCGTTCAACCAATCACATAATTCCTTCAAAAAGCATATTTTCTCATGACATCATAAAACTATACAACCCTGCCAAAGGGTTGCCGAATAGCTAATCTAAGGGATAAAGCAAACATGGTATTTGCTTTATCGCTGAATATAGTGTAAACAAAATCTTTTACTCAGCAGAATATGTTGTCAAAATGTCAAATGATCTCTTTATCTGTGTTCATTACTGTTAAAAATTTAGCACATAACTCATTTCTTTTAAGAATAGGCCAGTGGTGTAGTTGTAGGGGGACGCCGTCCCCCTACCTTTTAACTTCAGCCCATACGTCCCCCCACTTTTTGTTCTCGGGGGGGGGGGGACGCTCATTTATAAGGTTTTTTAGCAAGTACATCGGTATAAAAATCAAAAGGAAACTTTTGACTGTTTGAATCGACTTTAGAAATGGGATTGTAAGGGTTTCTTAAACACTTCAGTAGTGAAAACATATCCATAAGAATAGAACACATTATAACCTTTCCGAACGCACTCTTTGAAAAATTGTCTTTCCGAAGAAAAAGTGACAAAAATCGTGGTAGCGAATAGTCGCGTACCAATCCAAAAGAAAATCTGTCACTTTGACATTGGATTGTTGTCTGACTATGGCACAGTTGTTATGTAACTGGAAATGGTAGATGGGCGAAGTGTGAAGGTCCCGGGTTCGGGTCCCATTTCGCGCCCGTCGACCTAACCGTTCGGAGTTTTCCGTAGTTCTCTCCGAAACTTTGCGTAAATAGGGGTTAGGAACCCTTAGAAAGACTACCACGGAGGGCACCCCCCTCTTGTGTTGTCTTTCTAACGAGGATTTATAAGCGAGTTTCGAGCTAAGCACACACATCCGATTACATGTTCGCAACAACAAACTAAGTAGCTTACACGGTTCATCAAAAAGACTTAGCTTAGATTATTAACTAGTAATCAATAATTATTAATTCATTAAAATGAACTCATTGTTTAAACAAATAGTGGTTAAATTAGTTTTATTGGTTGTTTAAGGAATAATTACAATTAATGAATCCGATAACTTTAGGTTAAATTTCGTCAAAAATGAGCGTCCCCCCACTTTTTTTCTTAGGACTACAACACTGGAATAGGCCCCCAGCCCCCCCCCCCCGAAAAAAAAAAATTAGAGAGTTTAAGAAAAACCAGGTATTTATCAATCTGAAAGTAAATTAAGATTAATAATCTCGCTTCGGTTTACATTAACATTGCCAACTTTGCAATTTATTTATTATTATTAAATTTAACATAAAAAAGTTCAAACAACTTTTGATTCTTATTCCTGATCTTCATTATAATCATGCAGGGACTGGTGTGCTATCGACTGACATTCCTATGGTCGCATTTTTAGGAGTTGTGGAGAGTCGACTGAATGATTAATTCAAATGGATCTACATCGACTGCTTAAATTATACAAAGGTATTTTTTTAATTCAATTATTAACAGCAATTTGGTTGCCACAACAGTTGTTGCCAAAAAATTCTCTGTAATGCTATCAGCTAATGCTATAATCTTAATTAAAATATCCATTTGTTGAAAATTTAGCATTATACAATATTGATACAACCCATCCCAAAGTGATTCTGAAACAGAATCTAAGAAAAAATATTCCTTGATGAAGGGTTTTAAAATTGGGGAGAATTACATTACTTTTCTTTTAAAAAATCTTTTATTTCCGAACAAGAAATTGCATTTTTGGCTCAGTTTTCAAGATAAAATTTCTGAGAACAAATGTAAAAATTTAAAACAAACCACTATTACATCAGTGGTTAAATACTTTAAAGAATAATCAATTATGAATTTTCATTTGCATTTGAAATATTTTATTTTACATAAGTTAATAGTCTTACTCGGAAGTATTTCCAATACTTAGTTAAAAACAATTAAAATTCGTTTAAAATATTAAAAACATGGCACACAAAGTGTTTTGTCAAGTGCCAATTTGTTTATTCAGGGCCAGACAATAACATTTTTGTGCCCAGTGCACTTTTAAAACTTTGTGCCCCTACATATAGCTAGTTCAATTTTTGTGCCCCTATACATAGCTCTAAACTCAATTTTTTGGCCTGCTTCTGCACGTGTACCCAGGGCATGGACCCCAAATGCCTGTGCAATAATCAGGGTGTGCATTTATTCAGAACAAGCACAGTAAATTTATGACAGTTTTTTGATATATCTTTAATATATTTGCATAGTTACAGTTGTAGCTTATTATTATTATTTTGTATTTTAAGCAGCTTATTGAACCAAAATTAATCTTGGAAATTTTGAACAAAATATGTAGTTTGTTCTGACTAAAATTGTCCAAAAGTTTACTCAAGTGCTAAAGTAAAAAAATGAGGAAATTTGTAACATGCAATTTTATTTCAAAAAATAGATTTACACTATTTTAGGACAGAATTTTAGGTTTTTGACACTTATTGTCAAAAACTATGTCAAAAAGGGGTTTTTGACATGATAGTTAAAACCCGACAAACCATCAATTGCAGGTGCGGATTCAAGGGGAGGGTGGGGGGCGATTGCCCCCTCCTGGGCGAAGTCCCAAACTCTGTTATAATCTCTTAAAATATATTATGAAGGTATAATGAAAATTAAGTAGCCTTTTCCTAAGGGGTGTATGGTGGGTACTACTCCCTGTCCTTTTTAATCAGAGCTCATATATAGATTTTATTAATAATATAATTAATTACATTAATTGGTACAATTAATTATATTACTTATAAAATGATTTTGCGCATTCTACCCCCCTTGTTTCAGGTGCAAAATCGCCCCCTCCTTGAGTGATTTCTGGATGCGCCCCTGATCAATTGTCAAAAACTTGCCAACCCTGAGATCCTCGCCAATTCTGAAGATGGCTGCGGGCCGAACGCGCTTGAAAAAACACTTGGTGTGTTATGTTTTCAATATTTTAAACTGATTTTAGTAGTGGCTTTTAACTGTTTTTAACTAAGTATGGTATTTTACATTTTTTAAATAAATATGAATTTTATTGCTATACGTATATGTATTATTTGAGTATGTTTAAATTATTTACTTTCAAACATTGATAAAAGTTGAGTTACTATTGAAAAAATACTTTTATCTTAAAATTTATTAGAAATCATCTTTTTATTTTAATGTCTATTTATGGATGATCATCAACTCAATCTAAATCTGCAAAAGAAAAATGTAAACAAAGACAATGGCCTATAATCTGCACAACCTTTTCGGGCGTGGACCCAAGGGGAGGGCGTTGGGGGGCGATCGCCCCCTCCTGGGCAAAGTCCAAAAATCTGTTATCTGTTAAAATATATTATGAAAGAATGAAAGTATATTGAAAATTATGCAGCCTTTTTCTAAGGGGTGTATTGCAGGTACTACTCCGTCCTTTTTAATCATCGCTCATATATAGATGTTATCAATAAAATAATTAATTACATTAATTGGTATAAGTGATTATACTAATTAATTATAAAATGATTTTGCACATTCTACCCCCTGTTTCAGGTACAAAATTGCCCCTCCTTGAGTAATTTCTGGATCCGCTCCTGAACCTTTTGGCAAAACTTTTGCAGATTTGAAGGAGTTGACTATTTTTTTATTAAAAGCTTTTTTTGTTTTAAATGTGTGTGCGCGTGTGTTTAAGACCTTGAGTATTTGTTATTCTTTAGATCTTTAGCATGTATGCTTTGTAAAGTATTATTTCATTAATTAGTTCAAAATAATTTCACATAAATGACAAAATTTTCATGGTAAAATATAATACATGTTTTTTACAGAAAATGTAGCAGAAACAACACATCTCTATTAGATTTTAAATTTTGTAGACATTAAAAAAGAATTTAATACAAAGGCAAATTGTTTGTCTTGATGCCAAAGTTTGATAGTTATATTTGCAAAACATTTCATATTCAAAATTAATGTTGATATTACCAGGGGTCGAAAAAATTTGTAAAATATTAGGTGCCAGGAAAAGATTTTTAGGAGCCTCATATATGTTGAATAATATTGATTTTAAAAAAAGCTAGTTGCTAAGGGATATTTTTTGGTCATCTGTGTGACCTGGCGCCCGGGTTTTTTCGAACCCTGGATATTCCAAAATTTCATTGCTTAAGTTTTGAAAAACTAAGATTTTAGTGAAAAATATCTTGTGTTATAATTAGGGTGTATGTACACTATGGGGTCGTCCACAAATGCTAAGCCTGGTAAATTAACCCTCAGGATTTTTCAACTTATCCCGAATTGTAATCTTCTTATCCCAACTAATCAACTTATCCCGAAAAAAATTCGGGACAAAATTTTAGGTATAACATTTATTTTTTCCCATTAAAAAAAAAAAAATCAATCATATTTCACTCATTTCATTTCATGAATGCTTAGCTTATATTTATTTAGCTAAAACATCATTAATTGGGGTAAGCTTTAAATTTATAAAATGTCCCCAAATTTTTTCTGAATTTGGGGCAGGGGCACCACAAGATTTGTGTCTGCAGTTCTTTCTTCAAAAATCTGGTCACCAGCCACCCGGGTGGTGTAGTGGCTAGCGCACTATTCTACCACCCTTTTGCGTCTGGGTTCTATTCTCAGCTTGGGATTGGTTGTTTGTGATCACCCTAATATTGTGCTGTAAAAAAATAATGTAAACTTTAAAATAAATAAAGAACTTGTAATTAGGACCAACTGAGTTTGTAACAAGAAAAGGGGCAGAGAGTTACAGTAAATGTGACATCACATATTTTGGTCAAAATAAAACATTTTAAATTTAAAAAGTTATTTTGAACAAGCAGAATTTGAAGGTATTTTTTTAATAGTGGTGTGATTTTTCATGCGACAAATGAGATGGCAATTCCATTCTAGTTAAATCAATAGTAATGTTTGTTTTTGTTTCTATTTTTGTTCCGGAGTATGGAGAATTGTGATACTTTCTGATAAAGGGGAGAGAGTATCAAAATTAATGAAGAAGTGTAAGAAATCAAATAGAATATCTCCGGTAGCAGAAACCGTGCGACATGGCGACGCCTGTCACAGATTCTTGATGTCTGCAGACTATTTCAAGAGTTCATATCGAACGATATCGCCGTCGACTGCACGCAGTGATTTTATATCAAATCTTTCTCCATCCTTTAAAAACAGGCAAAAACACATTAAAATCCGTATGTAGCACTATCGGTGGCGGCCACCACCTTCTTCAGCATAGGTCTTGGTTCCAAATGGCCAGCTCTCTTCCTCAGCAGGGTGTTCCACCCAGGATCGATCTGCGCATGCTTCATATCATTCACAGTGCCATCTGTGGTTATAATCTGTAGGGCTTCCATATTTAGGGCATAATGACTGTTTTTGTAATTGGCGAGTTTTTGGCTATTGTTAAAGTTGATTTCTATGGGGTGTTCCTGGGCTATTTTTGCGAGGGCAGTAGTGGTTTTATTGAATTTAATGTCAGTTTGATGTTCCTTTTTTCGGTCTTTGATTTTTCGTTTTGTCATGCCAATATAGTAGCCCTGTTTATTGGTACTATTGTCTGTAAAGCTTAGTTTATAAATACCGGCGGTTTCATCAGGATTGATATTATCTTTATCACTGCGAATGCGTTTGAAAATATTTTGATTGGGTTTTATGGGTATTTTATGGGATATGGGTAAAATCACAAATGAAGCCGCAAAGAAAAATATCAAAATACCCATAAAACCCAATCAAAATATTTTCAAACACATTCGCAGTGATAAAGATAATATCAATCCTGATGAAACCGCCGGTATTTATAAACTAAGCTTTACAGACAATAGTACCAATAAACAGGGCTACTATATTGGCATGACAAAACGAAAAATCAAAGACCGAAAAAAGGAACATCAAACTGACATTAAATTCAATAAAACCACTACTGCCCTCGCAAAAATAGCCCAGGAACACCCCATAGAAATCAACTTTAACAATAGCCAAAAACTCGCCAATTACAAAAACAGTCATTATGCCCTAAATATGGAAGCCCTACAGATTATAACCACAGATGGCGCTGTGAATGATATGGCGCATGCGCAGATCGATCCTGGGTGGAACACCCTGCTGAGGAAGAGAGCTGGCCATTTGGAACCAAGACCTATGCTGAAGAAGGTGGTGGTCGCCACCGATAGTGCTACATACAGATTTTAATGTGTTTTTACCTGTTTTTAAATGATTTAACTATCCGTCACTTTGCTTTTAAATTGACTTTCTCCATCCTTTTTTGTGAATAATCGTATTTTTGTTCATTGCAAGCCATTATTCTAGCTTTTGTATCAAAAGTCAAAATTACTACATATTTTTGATAAATAATGATTGTTTCGTCAAAATATTTCTTAATCTTTTGGGTGAGTTTTTATTTTTCAACCAAATTTCAAAAATTTGTTGCATTAAAATATAAAACGTGTTTATAAAATTCATTAAAATGCTGTTTGAAAAAAGTGAATTGGCAGAAGAGATTTGTTGGCCAGTACTTCACAGAAAATGAGATCCTAGTGGAAAAAAAAAAGTTGTTTCTTGAGTTGGCTAATAACCGTGTAAAATTTTTTTGAAATTTGTCAATATCTTCAGGTGTCGCCAGCGTCTTTTAAATCAGAAATTTTGGGCCAAAATAGGTTTTTCCCGAAAACACAATTATTCTTGCAAATTTTCAAAATCAATATCAGCCAAGTGCAAAAACATTGTTTCTTGGGTTGGTTAATAAGTGGTAACATTTTTTTTGAAGTTGGACAGTATTTTCTGGTAGTGCCAGCACCTTTAAAATAGGGTATTTTGACAAAGAAAAAAATCGTTAACAGCTGTGAAATTTGAAAATCGTTAACAGCTGTGAGGTAAAGTTGCTTTTCATCTTTAGAGTGAATCATGTAAAGAACATTTCAGCACTCAGAACATTGCTGATATTGATTTCAAAAATTGTGTGTTTATTTATTTATTTATTTATTGGTTGGGGGGGGGGGTCTATTTGGACCCAAATTTTCAATTTCAAAGATTCCATTGACACCTGGAGATATTGCCAGATTTTAAAAATATTTTACACTATTAACCTACCCAAGAGACAAATTTTCTTCACTCGGCTGATATCAATTTCAAAAATCTGCAAAAATTGCATTTTGGCAGGAATTTGGATTTGCCTATTTTGAACCAAATTCCTCATTTTAAAGATGCTGGTGCCACCTAAAGATTCCTGCGATTTCGAAAAAGTTTTTCATGGTTGGTTACTAACCAACCCCAGGAACAGCTTTTCCGCCTTGGGCACTTATCAATTTCAAAAATTGGTGCAGTTTCAGCCTGCCCTAATGTTAGGGTGTCCAAAAACTCTGGCCTTAGCTTTTATTAATATTGATCATATACTATACATTTCGAAGTTACATTTAAAAAAGTTCAGATATCAGTTAACTTTCCTTAATTCAAATTCATTTAATTAATTCAAAAAATAATCAAGATTAAATCTAAATAAATCAATGTAACATTTAACTTTTTATATGACACCATATGTTAATGAGGTGGTATGTGTAGAACTTGAACATTTTATCTTAAAAGTGTCAGAAACATGAAAATAATTATATACTGACTAAAACCATTTTTATAACTTTTCAGGACTCATAATACATGTTGTATTATTAAAAAATCAACCTCTTTATATTTCTGCGGAAGTATTCCAGGCTGACGTTCTTGGTCTTACTGATTGTCTTACGATAAATATTAGAAAAGACTACCATGGTAAGTTGATTCTGATTTTTAGTGACTGTCAAGGAGCCTTGAAGGCTCTTACCTCTTTTCAAGTTAAATTAAGGATTGGTCTGGAATGTACAAAACCTTCTAAGAGAACTAGAAATAAAGTAACTCTTTTATAGGTACAAGGACGTAAGAGAATTGAAGATACAATCAACTCTGGTTATAGTGAATCTCTGGACACCGGAAAATTTCATTCACTAAAACCAATGTTTTCCCATGCTGAGCAAGGCACCTTAACTAAAAAATAGTACTTTATACAAATACTAAATGTTTATTAAGTAAATCAAACACAATGGATCACATTTATGGTTCTAGAACTATTGTTAAGTAAAATGAGCACAATTAATTATATTTAATAATGGTCATTCCATTCAGTTGGCAAAAAGTGTTGTCACTTTTAATCTGTGGTATTGCATTGAGAATGGAAAATGACAGCTTCCAAGATCGAGTGAAATTTTTTTTTGGTTCCCTTTCAAAACTACTCTGCTTAATGTTTAAAGAATGCCTTACAGGAATGAAAAAAAATATGACCCCTCCCCCCCTCTTCCTCTTGTTTAGTATAAGTATGTTGGAACAGACACGGGCAATTCGCCTGCATTTGGGGACAGGTGGTTGATAATCTTTCTCTCTACTTGAACACAAGAGACACTTTTTATAGGAATCGCCTCTGTCGTCCAGAAATTTTTAAGTTCACTAAAACCGAAAAATGCTAAGTGCATTTCCTAAGTACGTTAATCGGGACTAATAAGATGCATTCACTATATCCGAAGTTGACTGTAATGAAAAGATAGATGAACTGGCTAAAGAAAGTCGTCTTTTAATCCTATTGGTGTGGAACCTTTTTGTAGAATAGATGTGAAAACCATGAAAGGCATCCCCCTTAAATAGAAAGACAAGAGACTAATAAAACTTGGTGTAATTTTTTTGGACAAAAATACACTAAAAGCATAATCCGCCCAAACTCTGGACCATTAGATTGGTAGCTGGACAGTATGTCGGAAGCTGGGACCTTCATGCTTCAGCCATCTGCTATAATCAGTGGTTATTGACTTGACCATAGTGGGGTAACAAATGCAGGGTCTCTAAAGATCTGGAAAGTCAGGAAAATGAGTTTTGGTCAGGGATTTGGGGAAAAAAGTCGGGGAAATTCAAATAAATTAAAGAAGGGTCAAGGAAATACAAGAAAAATTGAATTTTGTGTCAAAATCAAGAAAATATTTACCATTTGAACCTAATTCTAAAAATTGTTTTATTTTCATTTTCTTATTTAACCTTATAACATACCTGCCGACTCTACTGGATTTGGGGGGTTTCTACTGGTCTCCTGATTTTACATTAAAATATCCTGGTTTTTTGACGTTTTGAAGCTTTTAATAATCGGCACATTTATTTCCTTAGCAGTTCTGAAAGATTACCGCTTTCAGGGTATATTCATTCAATATACCATGGTATTTTGGTCCAGTAATAAAGAGAGGTCCAGACTCAATTGTGCCCACAAATGAGTGTGCTCACTCATTTGTGAAGAATTCTTGGAAATTTCAAAATTGGATGAGAGATCTTTTAGTTGTAACATTTGTGAGTTCAAAGCCCCAAAATTTTACAACTTTTTAAATTTTTTTTGAAGTTTTGTTTATTTCATGTAAAAAGAATTCTTTCTGAGCTCTTTTACTAATTCTATTTTTAACATCATGACCTTATGTGATACTAAAATTTCAAACATAAATGTTTATTTTTAAAAAAAGTAAAGTGTTAATTTTAAACACCATAGCAGTGTATCAAGTCAACTTACATTTAAAAAATGATGCATAAAATAGATGGTGAAATTTACTAGGTGAAAAAATGTTGAAGCATGTTTTGTAGTGCAGATAAGTAATTATAACTTTAAGATAGTGATACCACATAAATCTACTGGATTTTCTTCACGTGATGTTGGCAGGTATGTTATAAATTTTAAAATGTATCCTTTATGAACATATTTTAGTTGAAATATGCTTAGGTTTATACTGAATTATTATGAAACATGGTTTTTGTTAGAATCCAGGAATGTCAAATAAAATTCTTGTATTTATTAATTTTATTATTATTATTATTATTTGTAGAAAAAATGCAAAATATATATAAAGTTATTAAAAAAAGGAAGTAATATTAAAAATAGGAATGTGAAATTCGTGAAAGCACACTAGATAAAAAGTCAGGGAAGATCATGATAAATGTCAGGAAAAGTCGGGGAAGCAAAAGCTGTGAAATCTGTAGAAACATTGAAATGTTGTTAGCAAAACTTTCAGAAACTGCAGATGCATTTTTTTCCTCCGCTGACTTCACCACTGAAATTAATGTGGGACAATCTCTAAAATAAATTCTATGGTTAATGAATTCTCAAAACTGTTATGCCCGTGATACTAATACAATTAAATATGTTTGCTGTGTCATATACTGTGCTGTAATACTGATAAAGTAATTAGGAAAACAATTTTTAAAATATAATTTTAATTATGAACACTCATTCTACATTTTCCTATTTTAAAAGAAAAATATGACTGCTTTTTGATGTTATTGTTAAAGGATTTTCAAATGTTCTTGAAAAATTTATGTTGATGGAAACAGCTTAATTTTTTTTTTTTTTTTTTTTTTGCGATATAAAGCATCCAAAAAAAGCTGGGCCCAGTATGAGCTGAATATTAATATTTATCATAGTTGCAGGGTTAGCAGAGGGTGACTAAAATCCATATATAAATTTCTTGTAAGCATTCATAATACTTTATATAATGATTTTTTTTTTTTTTTTTTTTTTTTTTTTACAGGATGTTCCTTGGAATAAATCTTGAGAAAGGGACCAAATCAAAGAAATATATAAATGTAAACACTGGCATTGGCAAATAAATCATTTTGTAATTTTTTAAAAGTAAATATGCATTTTGATGTTGAATATATGTTATAGAAATTAAAATTTTGCATTCAGTATATATTGTGTATGTGTTTTTGTTGCTGTGTGTGTATGTGTAAGCACTTGATTAGAAATTAATTCATTGTAAAATTTAAGTTTTTTCTCATTACTGTTATTGTATTCAGTGCAATAAAATAAATAACAATGAAGCAATTTTAAGAATTGGAAGCATAATGATAAGAAGTTATCGAATGCCTCAGATCAATACTTTGTTGAAATAATTTTTTCCCCCTTCATAAATAGAAAATGTATTCTTATAAAAATCTAAGCTTATTATTGTTTTATTTCTTAGTTTTTACAGTTTTCATCTCAATTTTCAAAATTCCTTAATTTTTTTCCCCCTTCTATTGGAATATACTATTAATTTTTTAGCATTGGAGTGTACAACTATTGTGTTGTAGATATCCCTGCATAATAGTCACACCTAGACTTTCACCATAAAAAATTAGAAAACAGAAGTTGTGACTATTATGCAAGTAAACACGGTACTCCTCTTCAATTAAATAATATGAGGCCATACTTTTATCAATAATGTGGGTATGTCTTTTCTGATTTTGAAGAAGTGAATAGTTTAGTTTTAGATAAAATTTTGCTTGTTTTATTTGCAAATAATATTTGCATTTATATATTTTAACTTCTGTACTACCATTTGCTTTATTAGAGTTAACATTGTTATAGACTGTCAGTTTAAAAAGGGATTTATGCTGTTGACTTCTTCAAAATGCATTGATTAAACAAAATACTCTTTGGACACACACAAAAAAAAAGTTAAAAAGTGGAGCCCTGCTTTTCCAAACAGAGTTCAGAAAAAATAAGGATTTTTTAAACCTAAAAACACAGCAGCAATTAAAAAGGCGTTTGTGCGGAAAACCTGTCTTGAAGCCAGATTAAAATGAAAGCTGGTTACTGCTCCATTTATACAATCCCTGCACTTAATTTATGCCTTAACAAGTCAACTTATTGATATTTATGAAATTGCCTATTCTGAATTCCCGCTAAAATGAAGTGTTTGTTCTCAATTTGTTCAGAATTGCAGGACTCTACTGTATTGCTATATGCAGGTTTATTGTTATACACATGGATCATTATACACAGGTTTCACTGCAGTCCATGCAGCAGTGAAATTAATATTAAAAAGAGACTCGGTACCAAAAACCTAGTTACACTAGCCAAAGGATGCACAACCTTTCTTAGAGGATAGTCAGTGCCTGTCACAGAAATGTCATGGGTCTGTATTTAGTAAATAATAATTGTTTACATTTTAAATCTTGAAGAAAAGGTCTGTCAAAGTATTTGTCAAGACACTTATTAACGAGTAAAATTGAGAGGTTATGTATTTAACATAAAAAATTCTAGTTTAATTGCCTGTGTAATCCCCATTTTTTATTAAAAGACTCAATCTTCAGTGAAATTTATGAAGAATTTCAGCCTTGTCGTGCCACAATTAACTATTGAGGGTTACATATTAAAAAAAAAAAAAAAAAACAACTTGTAAAGTTTGAAATAATACACACAAACAAAAAAGTGCTAATAATCACTTGTATTTGGGTTAATCCTGGTCCAGACCAAAAGGCAGTCCTCAATATAGGTTAGTAAAAAATGTATGTTGCAGGTCATTCAAAATGTTTGCCTTTCTTAGTTTGCAGAAACATAATCACATTTTCTGTTTGTGTGTCGATTGATGTTTTTGGCATGTAATAAGGGTGAACCTTTTGTACGACCTGAAACATATGTTCTGTACTATTTTGTATTGAGGGCTTTTCGTATGTCAACGCCTTTGTTGACATACGAAAAATTTGGCCTCGAACAGATTATGCCCCAGTATGAACTGATCATCATAATAGCAATTTTACGAATAGACAGTCGATTTAACATTGAATAATAATTAAAGAATAAGGTCTAAATTCTTAATAATAAAAAAAACTACCTTAAACACCTATAAGATTAAAATATTCTGCAGAAGTGCTTTTCAATCATATGTGATCATAGTTGTCTCGTGCCCATAGAACTTAGAAGGTAGTTTTTATCATTAAATGATATAACATTTTCTTGGCTGTAGCTGGAGTGTATTTTTATAATAAATGCCCGACAGCCTATACTATGAAACCTTCATAAATTAACGATAAATCCTCAACAACGTATAGTGTAAGGCAGGGTTTCCCAACCTTTTTAGCTGGCGGACCCCTTTTTCAGGCAAAAATCACGGCGGACCCCTGTCAGTAGGTGCGTACGCGACCCCCCCCCCCCCAGAGTTTTCAGAAAGTCGAGCACTGGCACTAAACTACCTGCGGGTCAACACTTGGCAACCGCAGCCGCTGTTCATAGGTGGTCATGGAGCCCCTAGAAAGAGCCGGCGGACCCCTAATGGGTCCGCGGACCACACGTTGGGAAGCCCTGGTGTAAGGCATTCATAAAATTACGGTCAGTACTCGACAAACTAGTGTGAGACATTCATAAAATTACGGTCAATACTCGACAACCTATGTCGTTATCCATTGTCAAATTTCGATCAAATCTCGACAAACTATAGTGAGACATTCATAAAATTACGGTCAATACTCGACAACCTATATAGTAATCCATTGTCAAATTACGGTCAATACTCGACAACCTATGTTGTAATGCATTATCAAATTACGGTCAAATCTCGATAACCTATGAATGTCTGGCACAATCAAATTACGGTCAACACTCGATAACTTATGGGTACTGTGATTTTGCGGGCGCACGTAGTTTGACGAGATTCTCTTGGAATCTTTTGCTGCCGAGAATTGCCCGTAATCTAACAGTATTTTTTTTCACAGTGTAGCAGCGGTGAAGTGAATATCTCTGAATCTTGAAAATGAATCTGAAAACAGGTAAATATTATTTATATTATATTTTTTTACCCCTGTAAGTAGTATTATTGAGTGTATTATTAAATATAGTATTATTAAGTGTTATTATCATTCTAATGTGCAATGAATGGGAACGAGAAATGCGATCCTCGCATTATACGGCGACTGGTTAAATCTAGAATAAAATCGCGTGTAAAAGATATTAGAATATCTGCGAAAACAGCAGACATTTCTCAAAGATTAATTTTGAAATCTCTTACTTAGAATAATGAATTATTAGGTCATAAAACAGTTTTAGGATCTGATGAATTGTGTAATGATACATTTTCGCCTACTGTTTCAGAGTCTTCTGATGAATTCAGTACTGATAATTTTTGGCCTACTGTTTCAGATTCTTCCGATGAAAATCGTGTAGTTAGCGAAAGCAGCTTTTCTGGTTCAGATTCTGAACCGGAAGTTAATATTCACGAGTTTTTGCGGCAGTGGTTTTTAAGCTTCAAAATTTTGCCTCAGAGTGCATTAACAAGTTTACTGAAGGGTACATTGGTTTCCTAACTTGCCAGCAGATGCAAGGACATTATTACACACACCTAGAAGCATAGATTTAGTTAGCATGGGAGATGGGCAATATTATAACTTTGGGCTTCGTGAAATGCTTAATAAACTTAATAGCATGTCCTTAGAATCTATATATACATTGCATTTTAATGTCTTTAATCTACTTTATTTGTATTGCACATTAATTGAAATCCGAAGTGTGGGATCCAAGGGATGGTTGATTGTTTTAGAAATAATTGTTTTAAAATATTCTTGTAAGATAGTTTAAGACATTTTAAAATATACTCAATAAAAACTGGGAATTTTGCCTTTTTTCAATTAATGGATGTATACATATTTTTCTAGTTTTACTTGTTCACTTAATTTGTTAATTACAGTTGACCCTGTCTATCTCAAATCAAATGGGAAAGGAAAAAAATTCAAGATAGAGGCTTTAAATGCTCTCAGTTAAAAACGTTTAATTTCCTCTTTCTGTAAAAAAATATTTCGGTATGATAGCAGATTTATTTTACATATATCCGTAATGCTTTTAAAAATACAAATATGTGTATGTAACCCTTAACAATCCAAAATAAATCTTTCAATGACTTTTGATGTCTAACTTCCTTTGTTTCTGCTAGCTTTCTAATGTTAACAAGAACTGTCAATTCTTTATAGCAAAATTTACCTGAGAATTTTATCTATTGTCCCAAAAAATTTACTCTTAAAGCACTATTTTTTGTAATTGACACAGCTAAAATTTGAGATATAGAGTTATTGAAGAAATTTTTTTTGAGACAGACATGGAAAATACATTTAAATTTGATTGTAAATGTAAGGAAGTTTAGAAATTTCAGATAGACAGGTTTGACCGTACAAAAAGGGATGTAGATTCGATAGAGTAATTTCAGTTACTGGATGTTTTTTTACAGCTTAAATGAATTCTATTACAAAAGAAATAAAAATATCAGCATTAATTATCCTTTGAATTACTGTCACAGTTTTTCTTTCTTATCCTCCAAAGTCTGACGGAGTCAGACAAGATCCAGAATTCCATTGACTCTTAAAAAGTCCAGCACAAGAAGGGAGTTGCATAGATGTCCTCCCTAGAGAGACCCAAACAATCCAAAATGTGCCGGGGCGAAGCCTCTTGTACGCCGCACTTGAGCAGGAGTCGTACTTCTTTTTCCCTCCAGAAAACGAGAGGCACTTAATCTTGTTAGTGCAGTTGAGGAACCTCTATCACACTCGAGGGCAAGGGCAATTCGACGGGCGATGCAGCTTCAGAATCAAGAGTCAACGGGTTCATGGGGAGGTAATGCGCAGCTTCAGTTAGTCAAAAGACCGGAGCACCAAAAGGTTGAAGACTGTCTTGGCTCCATTCACCTACTGATTTTAGCTGAGCATAATGGAATGGCCTTCACGCCTAGGGTGGCCCTACCGGGAGAATATTCTCCCGACGTACATCGCCCATTCCGCCCAGGGGCACCCTCTCGCCACGATGAGGCAACCAGTAGGACTTGAGAGGGTATTTCTTGTATCCTCTGTTCAAAATGCAATTAACTACATGAATTTCTCCAAAATGACAGTTCTGTCTCCTCATAACAAAGGATTAGAATAACAGTTAAGCATCTTAATTTTTAAGAATTTGAGCATTTTTCTCTCTGAAATCAAATAGGCCATTAACTTTGTGTATCCTCTGTTCTTGATTTTAAAAAATAAAAATTGTTTCAATCTGAAATCATTTTTTTAGTTAATAATAAAGCACTTTTTTAGTAAAATATAAATTGAAATTATGTGTTAACTTTAAATCAATGTGATATAATAGAAGCAAAACATAGCAATTTATATCCGCCGTTACAATAGAAATTTAATGAAAAAAAATGACTTATGAGGCTGATGTATAATTTAAACCAACTAGCCACCAAGGCGGCCAGCTTCGCTGCCCTATACCTTATTTTTCTCTATGATTAGTGCAGTGTTGGCCAAATTATTGGTCTCATTTCAACGAAAATCAAGTTTCTTTATTTTAACGGTATTAGTCATTAAATTTATTTAGGATAGGGTTACTAAAAATTTTGGGTGTCATCATAATACTCGATGGTGGCCGACTTCGCAAAATGTACAAAAAGAATAGTGACATTTCCATTCATAAAATGATTATAAAAATACTTTATTGGATGATACGCTGTGGAACATGTTGAGAAAATTAGGGTATTTACATATTATCCCGGCAATTGTTTCCGCCAAATTATTTTTCGGCTAACTGTTGCCAATCATATTCGAAACCATCAATAATTTCATGCTTCTGGCATTTACCTTGGTGAAATATTGCAGTGATATGGACTCCTACGCTTCAAGTGTGAGTAACATACTTGCGGAAAAACCATTAACAACACCAAAAGAAGCTGTTGTGACAAATTTACCAACCATGCAAGATTTTATCAGATTAGAAAGTTATTTGAAGTTTTTTTATTTCTTGAATTCTTTTACAGGGTTCACATTCACACAATTGTATGAAATATGAGGGCTTAAACATTACTTTTTCAATGAAGTATTTTCTCTTCTGTTTTCTAAAAAGAGTTGACAAGATACAAAAGTCAGTTCAATGTGACTGCCCTCTGGAAAACTTTTATGAAAGATCAAAAACTTTTATAGGGAATAAGAAATAGTAGTTTATTAGCCCTTATTTAAGTAAGAGTACCTGCATATTTCAGGTATTATTAAATTGTATTATTAAACTTATTAACCGTTGTTAAACTTTGATTGCAATGATTAATTTAATTAGTTTTTTCTTAAACAATATGTCATATGGTGTTAAACTTAAAAAATTAAAATGCTTTAAAATTTAATATCCAAGTGTGTTTCCTTTATATGTTATTAATAAATTTTTTAAATATTAATGAAATGCTGGTAATTTTTTTACCGGCATGTTTTATTAAACAAATTAGCAGTTAATTGAATTTACATATTTATGAACACTTAATGTTATGAGTTTTTTTTCCTGTTTTCTGTTTCAAATTTAAATCAGTTAGTAATAGCAAGGTTAATGTAATATGTCAGTGACGGCTCGTTGGATACAGCAAGTACTGCCAGGCTGCACTTGAAATTATCAGCACATACATTAAAATAATTTATTCTATAAATTTTCTTAAATTCAGATTAGAATTATGGAATTCCTATGGTACATTTTTTAAAAAATCTCAAAAAAAAAAAGTAGTAACTGCTGGATCGCTCATTCAGAAAAAAAAAGCCCTTTAATCTTCCCGCAATTCAACTGCAAAAGTCGTTGGTACAGCCCTCAGAGCTGATAAAGAAATTGGCAGCACTATTGCCATGGTAACGACTATGTAAGCAGTTTCTCCGGCATAGGATAGCAAGGGGGTATGTAGCCAAGATTCAGCTGAAGAAAAGTTTTCTGACTACGTCTGCACTTGTGAATTCGACTGATTGGCTCGGACGAGAAGTGAGGGAGAGAATATATGTTCTAGCGCACTGTTTCTCAACCTGAGGGGGGTGTGCCCTCCGCAGAACGTTTGCAGGGAGGGGGGGGCGAGAAAAACTGAAGAGGAAGTTGTGATGCATGTTTTTAAAAAATCATCTTATTTATTCTCATTTTTACTCAAAAATATATCCATTTTCGCTTAAACTGTTCATTATTAAAGATTAAAAAACTCAATGTATGCTGAAAAATGTGAGGGGGAGGGAGCGCCACTGTAAGTTAGCCTTTGTTGGGGGCGGCATGGCATTAAAAGGTTGAGAACTGCTGTTCTAGCAAATTCTAACGGAAATAATAGGTTTTTTTTTTGCCTGGGAAGGTTGAAAGCTTTTAGCTTTATTTGTTACTGTGTCCATGTGTTATTGGAATCTATGATTTAACCTCTTTTGAAACATGGAGCCCCGTTATTATCCAGTTTGCGTCTTGCTTGAAACTCGTTTAACATATGGAAAGAAGTTGATAAACGACAACCACTAAAAGAAAATAGACCGACACCAAAATTGTCCATTCATAAGAAAACACAGGTTCGTCTCAGCATGGTCGTAGCTTCCATTCATCATGATATGCACTATTCTCGTGGCTATATGGCAGTTTTTACTTACAAAAAATGTTTTGTTGGCCGTGTTTAATCGTTGAGATAAAAAAGAGCGTTTGGAATGGTACTGGATATGATGGATTAACCACCATCACATGAGCATGTAAAATACATGAAAGCTCAATCGAACATTTAAAAAATTCTTTAAAATTTAAGGAGTTGATAAGAAGTGGGAGCTAAATTGCTGACAAATTAAAGGAAAACTCTCTACTTTATATTGCTGAATTTATCAAGAAGGTAAGCCTGAATAGACGCTTCATGCAATTACCCATCAAAGCAGTATTCTTTTTTAAGTAAGCAAGAACTGGCATTTAGAGGACATTGCGAGGGAGAAAATTCTTTAAACAAGGGGAAATTTAAAGAGCTTTTAAAATTAATGATATCGGAATTAAAACAACGCCTTTTTATGAGGACATCACTGACTGATTCGCAAGTTTAAAAGAAAAGAGGATTGATTTGACTTAAGAAAAGAAAAAAAACTTCGAATCAGACACGGATTAATGCAATTGTGAGGATAGGAGCGACTGGTTGAAATTTATGTCCATTTTATGGAAGTAAAATAGGATCTCTTACATTTTTTATGTAATTTTTTTTTTTTTAATCCTGGGTGAGGGCTTAAGCTGCCAGCTTTCGAATTCAGTAACAAAGATTTTCCATTCCTGTCCGGAGGAGGGGGGGGGGGGTCATATGTCTCCGGCTGCACTAACATTTTTGACCACGGGCTGCCACTGTATGTGTCATTAGATTTAAGAAAAATTGAAAAGCAACGAAACTCAAATTTAAAATCTGAGTGTTTTCTCTTACATTAAAACTAATTTCATTGTGATATTAGTTTTTGTGCGATTGTGGAACGCTACGTTAGGGCTATCAGCAAAGGATGGGGGGTGCCTCGGCAGGAGGACTTTCTAAGGATTTCTAATGCTTATGTGATATTTGTAAGTAACAACTTGAACCAATTTAGTACTATAGTAATATACAATATCTTTCATTCATCATATAAAAAATATGTATTTGTTTACCGATTGGTGAATACTTAAAATTTGTTTACTATTCGGTTGCCTATTATTTAAGTATTCGTCCGAACCGAATATTCGGTTTGTCTGCCGAATAGGCAGTATACCGAATACCAACCGAATATTCGGTGCATCCCTAGTTTGTATTTTCTTTTACTAATTTTTTGATAATCTCTCATTATATTTTAGGTTAGAAGGTGTGGCTGCCTTGGTGGCAAAGACCACAAAGATACTGTAAGGAGAGTGTATTCTTCTTTTCACATGTGGTAAGCTAATATATATCTCTTTGGTATACTATGTGCTTAAAACAGGGTTGGGTTTTTGACGTCAAAAACTAGTTTTTGACAAGACAAGCATCAAAAAATGATTTAAACAGTTGAAAACTGGTTTAAACCGTCAAAAACTAATTCATAGAACAATGCGTAAACTGATTGTGCAGTACATTTTCATTTTGAATTAAACTAAATACATAATTAAAGTTAATTATATTGAAAAATAATTATTATATTAAAAAATGACAATTATTGGGCTCATTAATAATTGCCTGTAGTGTGCATTTCTTTGTATAAATAAATAAATACCATTTATAGGATAAAAATTTTAAAATTTAATTTATTTAGTAGTATATATACATATAATTTGGAGGGAGAGTTAATATATAAATAATGTTCAACAGTCCTTCAAAATTTTCAAACTGAGTATGGCTAAACATTTCCTGTAGAAGCAAATATTAAACTTATTTTGATTTAATCTAAATACCTAAATTGAAAGGGTTTTAAGCAAAAACAAATAACTTATTATATATATTTTTATATATAATATAAAAATTTCAGTCATTTAAATAAAATGAAATAAAGCTTAACATCTTTAATTATCAGTATACTAAAAGTTTCCCATTCACAATAGAACCTCATTCAATATAGATTGCCAATTTATTGAATGTAACCAATGTATTAAATGTGATGCAGCATTGAAATTTATCACAAAATGGTATTGGTATTTTACATGTGGAGAAACTTACAAGCCATGGAAAATTTTAAAGACAGTCTTAATTTTTGATGCAGATAGATAATTTAGAATTTTAATGTTATAACAGCAAGAATAATGTTTTAAACATATTAGATATGTAATAAAATTACTTTTCCACTCTCTTTTCTGTTTCTAGACAACATGCTTGATTAAAAAAAAAAAAATGTATAAAAGATGTTTACAATATTTCTTAAAAGTTAATATTATAATATTTCACAATGTGTGCAATTTTGAAGAAATCAATTAGTATTTTTACTACAGTCAATATTTTTAGTAGATTAATATCAATAATCAATAACAATCGATCAATATTTGTAATTGTATTAAAGTAAATTAATGTATGTAATTTGCATATATTTTAAAGTGCAATATTTCAGTTTTTTGACAGTTTTTGACAAAAGGTTTTTGACGTGACAGTTTAAACCATGGTTAAAACCGTCAAAAACAGTCATGCGTCAAAAACTTGCCAACCCTGGCTTAAAAAGCTTTATTAAAATTTGAAAATAGGTAATGAAGCTTCTTTTTCTAACATGGGTTTCGTCACATTTCAAAATCTGCCGTGGTTTTTTTTTTTTTTTTTTACAAGTACAACATTCATAATTAAAGTGTGGCAAAAGACAGGCTAAGAAAACTTTATTTGCAAATCAACATTCCTGGCATAAAAAAAAAAACAGGTGAGGATATAAGAGCGAAAATTGTGATTCCACTTAACCTGTTTTTCTCTCCCACTGGCCTAGTGATGAAATTCAATCATTCAGGCTTTGTTTTGAAAAAAGTAGATTTTCATGTCACGTGATCTACTTTGATGTGTGGTTTGCCAGTTTTCCAGGCCTTAAACCCATGCAAACACGAAAGAAACCCTTAACATTACATATTATATTAAAGTTTTCTTTTGAAAAAAAGGTTATACATCTATATAAACATATTTAAAAATGGTTCAAGTAAATGTGACATTTATATGTATTCTTGTGCATAGCTGCCAAGTGTTCCGTTTTATACGGATTCGTTCCGGTTTTGAACTTTGTTCCGTAAATACTTTCTTAAGCCAAAATGTTCCATTTTTCAGCTTCTGTGCAAGGAATTAAAAGAATAAAGGAAAATCGTGTAACATATTTAGCTTTTGGTAAAGCATTTATCCTTGTAAACAAATCAATAAATTTAATTGAATGATATTTATCTTATTATTCTTTCAAGTACTTATTGCATTAAACATTTAAGTCTATTGTAGAAATTGAGTTAAGTATATTTTATTTTTATAAATTAATGATTATCTATGCACATCATCTCATGAGTTATCATTACATGATAACTTAATTTTGTCAATGTAAGATTTTTAATTGTATATTTAATCATGCATTTCATGACCACGCACTGTGTTCCTTATTTCTGATTTTATGAGCACATGCTGGGTTCCTTATTTTTTTCTTGGAAAGTTGGCAGCTATGCTTGTGTGCTGTATTGCTTTTGTCTAGTAAAGTAAATAATTTTGTTGCTCAGTGGGAAAAAAAAAAAAAAAAAAAAAAAAAGACATTTTCATCTGCAAATTCTTCTAGCTGGTGATTTGTGAGGTTAAAAGGGAGGAGGGTTGTACATTACAATTTTATTACTATTAATTCAAAAATTTTGTAACATTTTTCTTTTCTTGTAGTGTGTGTGCGTACCAATGCTGCTTTTAAAGCGACATCTCAAAATGAGATTGAAGATGTAATAAAGATGTGTGGCTACGATATGCCTCGGACAGGCGTGGCGGAAGGATGGAAAGACTAAAGAAAATGTTATGATTTGGTTGTATATTTATTTTGTAGCATTTTTTTTTTCAATAAAAAAATTACACTTCTTACTTTATATTTTTATTTATGCCACTTGTATTTTGTTTTTCTTTTATAGCACTTTGCTGTCTAGAACATTTAATAATGAATATAAAGGATGCATGAAGTAACCTAATTACTTTTCGTATTTGTTGGGAATTTTATGAGATACTAGCTGCGTGCCCGTTCTTCGCACGGTAGGAAACGAAAAATTTCCTCACATGTATAATTCGAATTAATTCCAGTGATGTGGAATCTAGAAAAAGCAAAATTATTTCACTCTTGACTTAAAATTTGCGTCATATATGTAATAACCTGAGATCATTGCAATATAATGGCAGACACACACAAAAAAACTATGTCAGCGTCATTCGGTATCAAAAAAGTGAAAATGGACCGTTTGCAGGAACTTCTCACTTTCAAAATGTCTTATTTCCTCAGACATGCTGTCTTTTAGGTTCACGTTTTAGCGTTAAATACCTCAGACACTTCATGAAATGGACATTTTTTTTTTAATTTTAAAAATACGTCACCCTCTCTTGCAACCCTTTACAAAAAGAAAAGAGATAAGAGATAAGACTGCGCTATTTATAAAGGCTTTAAAATTGTTTTTCTAGATTATGCAGTTTAATTTTTCTTCTCACAAATAAATCCAGTATTTATAAAAGGAAATCGAGCCAAGCAAAGAAATCGTCTGCTCGCGGGACCCGTTTTTATTTATTTTTTTCAACTGGCAATTTTAATCATTGTTACTGTATCCATGACAACCAAACCGCAAGATATCAAACCGAAACTCATAAGCAGGTACTACTGAAATGAAAATCCTTCTTTACTTAAAAATTCGTAAAAATTCTCCTAATTTATATTTTTCCCCCGTTCTTCTTTTAAAAGTGGGCGAATTGTGTGCTCCGTCTTTTGCCCAAATATAAAAAAGTTACGACAGATAGAATTCAAGATGCAGCAGTTTTAAAAATATTTTTCGAAAGTCAGCGTCAAATTTAATTTTATTTGTAAAATTCCCAAAAATCTGCAAATTATGTTACGCAGCCCGAACAAATAGTTTTTAAAAGAAAATTTTCTCCTCTATACGATGATGTAAATATCGTTTTCTTGCGAGCTCAATTACCGGCGTTATTATGTATTACGCAAGAAAAATCGCTAAAAATCGGACAAAACATAAAATAAAACATTTTCTAATTCGAATTTCGAAAAAATCGCTTCGAGGTGTGTCGAGACCCGTCTTGGAGAATTTCCATACAAAATTTGGTAGGTCTATACGATCACCCGTTTCGGAGCTACGCGAGACACAGACAGACAGACAAACGGACAGTTTACACTCTGTTTTATTTATATAGACTAGCTGCGTACCCGTTCTCCGCCCGGTAGGGAACGAAACTTTTTCTTACATATATAATTTGAATTGATTCCAGTGATTTGGAATCTCAAAATAAGCAAAATGATTTGACACTTGGCGTAAAGTTTCTCATTCGTTATTCGTAAAGTTAGTATAAGTACTGACCTGAGACCATTGTTAGTATTATGACAAAAACTATGTCGGTGTCATTCCCGATCAGAAAAAGAAAAGCGTGACGGTTTGCAGCGAAAATTCCTAACTTTCAAAATGTCTCATTTCTACATCATACTCTTTTTTGGATTTAAGTTATACCACCTTAGATACTACATGATGTGGCGAACCGTTTTATTTTATAGTTAAATAGTTGTGTACCCGCTCTTCGCAAGGCAAGAAAAGAACATTTTCCCAAAATGTGATCATGACTACTTGTGACAAAACAGAATCTCCAAGAAAAAAATGTTCAGTTACAGTCTTTTCTGTTGGAACTACTGCGGAATATATTAACGTGACGTAGAATTACTTAATGTTTAGTTAGCTGTGAAGTAAGATGGTTGTTGTAAGAGGAATAGAACACTTATGCCCTGGTTTCCTGCAGGCGGCCGGCGTCCAGCGACCAGAGTGATTAATGACCTTAGCGGTGCCTCTCGCGTCCAAAGAACGCGTTTGTTAAAAGTGGTTTGCTACTCGCGAAAGCGGCGGGAGGGGACGTCCAAATCTGATGGACGCTCGGCGATCGCCGCTGGCCGTCCAAATGTGGTGGACGCTCGGCGATCGCCGCTTGCCCTGGAGAATTCCTGAACGCACAAAAGAAATTCACACCATCCAACGTACCTTGGATTTTAACGAATTCACATTAAATGAGTACTAATAAGTAGTTATTTATTGTGAATGGAGAATATAAGTACTAATTAATGCTTGATTAAACAGAACTTAGCAGTCGCATATTTTCATAAATCACATTTTTTTTTTCATAATTATATACTCAACGATACAAAAGAATAAAAAAATATATTTACATGTTACAAATGTATATACTGTTTGCTATTACACATATGCATTGAATGAGATATGAAAAATATCAAAGTACATTTTGTACGTTCTTTTTTCCAAACAAATAAGGTTTAATTCATCATTAAGTATTAATTTTGTATTTAAAGGGACTTTGTACCTGAAATATACTAAAAAACGAATTTTCAATTGTGTCTAGAAATGCCCTGTGATTATTTATTGTGTTTAGGTAAGCAAATTTTTTAAAAACATCCTATTTTACTTTTTGTTTCTTGATTCAATCCAGTGCCGCAACCTGGGTTTACGAGTTCCAGGGGCGAGAGTGAATCAAGGGGCCCTTTTCATGTTATATTTGGTAAAAACGAAAATAAATTAGCACGTTTCATACATTTGTATGTACTCAAAGTCAGAATTAAACGCTTTTAGATAATAGCAGATATAACATGTAAGTATGTAGTCAATACAAAAAATAAATAGATAAATAAATAAATAAAAATAAAATTCAAAAGAAAAGAAATAAAGGAAGAAAAAAAGAGGTATGAAAAATAGTTAGATGGATTTTGAGGCCCCTACGTGTAGGGGTCTGGGCATTCGCCCCGCTATGCCGCTTTGCACTGATTCAATCATTATGTACCTCTCGGCCTAGATCCTTCGTGAAGATAATTTTCCGTAATTTCCCAATAACAATATCAATCATTTTGTAAAAAATATAATACTTAGAATCAGGGGCGTAGCCAAGGGGGGGGCTCTGTTTTTACAGTTGGTACACAAATTGAAATAAACTAACAGCACCATGGTCTCCAAAAAATTCACGATGGTTCTTCATAAGCTGCTTTACACACTACAATAAGCGAAAATGCAGTGGAGTTTGTGAAATTTTCAGAAAAAATTCTTATTAAGAATTTTTCATGAAACATTCATAATTTCATGAAATGTTTCGAAATTTTTTTTTGAGTGTATGTAGTACAGCTTGTTAAGTGACAGTTTCAAAATTTTGAAAATTTCAGTGTGCGAAGCGTTTTCAGCTTAAAACGAAGAATGCCTGCAAAACAACCGTTTTTCAGAAAGTGGACGCAGAAAAATGCCGCGCGCTCGCGCGCCTGCAGCAAACCACCCTTTAGCGACAGCGGTGGACAGTTTTTCACAGATGTCACCTCGGGCACTTTTTCGCGGTTGTCAAAGGCGAGCGCTGGACGCTGCCGCTCGCAGGAAACCCGGGCTTTAGTTTCACGAAATATTTATTAATGCGTTATATTGTGATTTGATAATTATTGTCCTAGATTTCTACTATTACTTATACTATCTTTTATTGATACCAATGCAATATATTTTCGTTTTCCAGTCGTTAATACTTAATTTAAAGAAACGGCTTAGATATTTGCCACGAATGTAGTCTTTTATTCTTTGGTGACTTTTGCAATTTACGCATTAGTATAAACGATAATCATTTCACTTTATGATTGCCACTAAAACAGCTGTCCATACATTTGTATGCTTAATTATTGTCAGATTGGCCTATTTAGCACCAGGACCCTATTATCTCACTGGCAAATCGGGACTTTGCCCAGTGCCTCCGGTTCGAAATGGTCCCCAATTTCAAATGTTGTTCTGAAATATTCTTTTTTATAAACATATTTTATGAAAAATAAAACAAATTTCATAGATGGAGGCCCCAAAATTCATCAATGCCCGGGGTCCCTGTTTGGTATAATCAGGCCCTGTTTAGCACCGCAAAATATTTCTTGCGATTCGAAAACGTGTCCCGTTTAAAATCTCAATTGAAAATAATGCTGGATAATTCACTGGTGAAAAAACAGCATTCAATTCTTTTTCTAGCAACGTAAAATAAAATATGGAATTATTTCATGCGTGGTGTATGTTTTGCTTGTGGGTTCGTTATTCTGATTGAGTTTCGAAAGGTGTTTTAAACTCGTGACGTCAAAATGACTCGTGACGTCATTTCGCATGTGAAAACTCTGTTATTTTAAAGTAATTTTATTTATTTTTTTTCAGCTGGCAATTTTAATCATTGTTACTGTTTCCAAGACAACCAAACCGCAAGATATGCCGAAATTTTTAAGCATTTAAGCAGCTGCGATTGAAATGAAAATCCTTCTTCACTTAAAAATTCGTAAAAATTCTCCTAATTTATATTTTTCCTCCGTTCTTCTTTTAAAAGTGGGCGAATTGTGTGCTCCGTCTTTTGCCTAAATATAAAAAAGTTATGACAGATAGAATTCAAGATGCAGCAGTTTTAAAAATATTTTACGAAAGTCAGCGTCAAATTTAATTTGATTTGAAAAATTCCCAAAAATCTGCAAATTATGTTACACAGTCCGAACGAACAGTTTTTAAAAGAAAATTTTCTCCTCTATACGATGCTGTAAATATCGTTTTCTTGCGAGTGCAATTACTGGCGTTATTATGTATTACGCAAGAAAAATCGCTAAAAATCGGACAAAACATAAAATAAAACATTTTCTAATTCGAATTTCGAAAAAATCGCTTCGAGGTGTGTCGAGACCCGTCTTGGAGAATTTCCGTACAGAATTTGGTAGGACTACGATCACCCGTTTCGGAGCTACGCGAGACACAGACAGACAAACGGACAGTTTACGTTTACACTCTGTTTTATTTATATAGATGGGCAATTTTCTTAGCATATTCAGCATTTAACTTTTTAAGTCGTATTTGTTTCAATAAATAAAAAATGCCTAGCTACTACCTCTTCAATTTCTTTTATATATTTTAGTACCACTATTTATGAAAAGGAATTTTATCCTTATTTCATCTAAGTATAATTTAAAATATTAATCAGGGTTACGCCCTCAGGGAAACCGGGAAAACTCAGGGAATTGAAAATTAGCTCTTAAAACTCAGGGAAATCTCATGGAAAAATGTAATTTTGCTTTAAAAACCTGGAAAATCCAGCTTCAACCCTGGAATTTTAAGAAAATTTACCCCTTCTCTTTATTTTTATGGCTTTCACCCTATTCAAGGGTCAACTACTTCGCTGATGAAGCATTCATGCAATTGGAAATGGATTATACAAGATTAATCATCTGTCACTTAAGACTGCTTAGGACGAATAGCACACTTGCTTCTCATTTTGTCTGCAGTTCTGATCATTTGTGATTGCCCCCTTTTCTCATTTGAGTTGGAGGGGCTGTTGTGTTGTGTACTGTGCACAAAGTTAGATTGTGTAAATTATCAAGTATATACAAACTCTGCTGATATTTGCTAGGTTACAATGTAGAATGTGTGTTCCTATTAGTGTTAAATATTTCATTGTTTATGCATAGGATTGGTGGAATTTACTTAGTTCTAAAGCATATGGGGCAATTTTTACCAATAGCCTTGTGTACTGGCAGTAGTATAAAAAACATGTCTTGAAACTATCAATCAGTGAAGTGGTCCCAAAAATTCTTTTTACTTCTGTAAAGCTGTTGCATAATTTCTGATAATTTATAGGTGAAATTGAATTTAAAACCATGTTTGATATAAATGTAATCCATTAATTATGCGATAATTGAGGGGGAGTATAATTTTGATTACCATAGTGCTATCATAATTTCATTACCTTAGAATGGGGCATATAAATAAAAAGTATTTAGTCTTTATCTTATGTTTATTTTTTTGCGATAACCTGGAAATTCTTGAAAAATCACCTGGAAAACTCAGGGAATTTCATTTTGAAAAATGAGTATGAACCCGGTTAATGAAGGGTAGGACTTCAAAAGATGCAAATTAAGTGATTTAAGTACCCTTGAAAGAGCTTGGTCACAACTTGGAATTGTTTTAACAAGATTTTAATTATATAGCTTTAAAAGAAATTAAAAGGTTTTAGTCATACTTATTTCAGAGAACAAAGCTGGGATTTATATGTGTATGTATATATATACATATATATAAAGTTTCAGTTTAATCAAAGAAATTTGTACAATAGGCCATACAGAAGTAGAAGTTGTGATAATTAACATAAGTGCAAAGATAGGGAAAAATAATCTCTAGAATTTTTGTACTAGTGCTTTTAAGCAAAATATATTTACTTTATTTAACGAAATTCTATGTTTAAGACATATATAATTAAGAAGAGTGGAAGATTAGCATTACTTAAAATATTAATATGAAAACTTTTTTTACGAGAAAAGAGGTAAAAATAATTTTTACAAAGAAGGTTGTTCCAACTACCGAACTTACACCTATGTGCTATGTAAAAGGTTCATTAAAAAATTACTTCAAAGCTCTTTATGATGTGCAATTCATAATTTTGTTACGAATCATTAAATATTGAAACAAATACAGAGCTTTTCGTATGTGCATAAATTTGATACTAAGAACACACAAATGTTTCGAAGTAAATTATTTGATGCTAACAGCACACAGTGTTTTTTTTCCCTCTACAAGTCTTAAATTTATTACTAATTAATTAACAATTGTGTACATTCCTATAAAAAGAAACCACATTTAATAATGATTATAAAAAAAGCTTATATATAAAAGAAATACATTGTGCCTTCTAATGAATTGTGAAAATGCTACAACTTCTAAGAAGCAGAATGCAAACATATATAGCTCCTCCAAGAAATTGCGAAAAACATTAATTTAGTGTTGGATGTTCTGGGATAAATAGCTGGATAATAGGATAAATTCTGGGAGGTTCTGGGGCGACACAAGCATCTTCACTAATTTAATTTGTGTTATACAACGCCTTGGTATTACAAGGAGGTATTATTACAACTTCACTATGTATTAAAAAAAATTCAAAAACATTAAGAATATCAGCAATTTATGTTTGATATTTGGAAAAAAAAAGTAACTTAATGATAGTCACAGTTTACAGTACTATAAAAGTAAGTGTTTACCAGATTTTACTTTCTAAGGGGAAATTCTTATTCAAAAGGGCTTGGGATGTAATTTAAAGAAAAAGTTAGTTTGTAAAACAGGAAAATGAAAGTTTCTCTTTTATTTTCTTTTTTTTTTTTAATCAGTCTATCGATACATAAATTTTCTTTATTTGAATAAAAAAAATATTACAGACATGAATATAAAAATATCAAATGATTCTGATGAAATAATTAAAAATAAAGTTAAGGGGGAGGGGGAATCCTTTCATCCATATTTAGAAATAAATAGGGATAAAAGGATTCCCCCTGCCCCCTTTTTTTTTCGGCAAAATTTTTTGTGCCGATACCGGACCGTATTCGGCGTTCATACGTATAGTAATCGGTGTGCGATCGGCATACTATTGTGCCGACACATCTGTCAGTTTTGCCGACAGCGGACCGACTACGGTCCTGCCTGTCGGGCGACTAACGCCCGAACGACCAAAAAGATACGGCACCGGTACGTCAGCTGGCGTCGGCCCGTTTCCCCCTGTACCGACAAACGACAGTCGGCCGATCGCTCCCCGACTGCTCTGTGTTTGCTGGGTACTGACAGAATCACCGTATTTCGCTATGCAAAATGCGAATCATCGTCTGGTGGGAGAAAAAAAACTAGAGCTTCCAGTTTTTTCATAACTAAGTTGTTCCTCTGCGCAGCTTGAGGTCAGATAAAGGGTATTATTGTGTTGTAGTATTCTCGTTCTGAAACTCGGATATGTTGCAATCCCTTTAACGCAACATTAAAAAAAAATAAACTTAAAACGTAATACTTATACTATATAGTTTTGCAATATCCGCTTGAAAATAAATATATTTGAACTGCATATGCATCATCAGGCATTCTTGAACACACATTTGCCTAACTTTATTTGTTTTATTTTAAAATGTGTTTAGAAAGTCAGATTAATTTTATTCAACTGGATGAATATGAGTGAGGAGTTGGAATGAACTCAGAAATTAAGACTGATAATAAAACTTAATTAAGATATCTCTATACAACCAAGCAATAAGTAAGCATTCCGGGATATTCTTTTGTAAGAAATACATAGGATGTTAGAAATTTTTCAGGTTGGAGGAGCAGGGGCGCCGGCAGCATAAGGCAAGGGGGGGGGCAATGCCCCCCCCCTGGATTTTTGTATGCAGTGTTTTCCCTTGCTTTTTTGCTCTTTCCAACATGGTAACCATACGTTAAAGTAGTCTTTGCCTCCCCTTGAGTAGTCTTTGCCCCTCCCCCTGGGAAATATTCTGCCGGCGCCCATGTGGAGGAGGGCTTGCATGCTAATATATTCGCTATGGCCATTTTCTCTAGTAGGTGCAGTGGCGTGGTCAAGGGGGGGAGGTTGGGTGGTCAGACCCCTCCTCCGGAAATGAGAGAAACAGACACGAGAAAAAGGATCCTATCACTATGTTTTAGAATTGATATTTATATATTTATATAATCAATAAGTTAAACAAAGAATATTACTGCAAAAATGACATACCCCGTACGTGGCAAAAAGTATCGCAGCAGATTCAGAGGGCCAGTCAGTATGAAAATCGAAATACAGTGAGCCATGTTATACAAGAATGAATGGAATGGAAATTATAACCTCTGGGACACTCTTCAGGGGCCATACCCAGAAGATTATAATTAAAGACAGCAAAATTGCAGGATTTTGGTTGTGTGGCATATAAAAGAGATATTCTCTCCACACATTTAGGCCCTATCCAGCTACAGAAAAACAAGAAAATATACATAATTAATTAGAAAGCAAACTAATAAAAAAAAATACTGCAAAACAGACATCCCCAACAGGAATAATGTAGATCACATCCCATGAGTCAGCAAAATTTGATGTAAGAATGTTGCCAAAATCAAGAAGTGAAATACCGGTGTTGCCAGAAACAGTAGTGTAACAATAATTGATAGTATTAACATACAGGTATATTAATCAAATTAAAATCATAATTATTGAATAATAATAAATAGATGATATATCCAATTAAATATTAATAAAATTATTGCATTTAAAACCATAATGAATATATCTACTAGCACTAGCTAAATACATACAATTTGTTTATTTTTCAGAAATTTACTCTGATATTGAAATAGAATATTTAAAAACTAAATTAGAATTAAAAATGAATAGTCACTGAATAGAACACCCTTTATATATATAATATGTGTCGAATAGGGAAAATTTTGGTCACACCCCGGAATTAAATCCTGGCTACGCCACTGCGTAGGTGGTCACACTGAACATTAATAATTTCACACTCTAATACGCTAAAATGTTATATTTTTTATTTAATTTCTCCAAAACGTTAGAATTCTTTAATCATATACTACTTCTAGCTCTTTAAAAATTGGATATTATTCGTGAACAAATATCAGGTTGTAACGAAAGTTTTCCGCCATATCTGCCTGAAAAACTAACTTCTAACTCTTTAGATAACTTTTTTTGAACTTTCGGTACCAAACCTGCACAGTGTCACATGATACAACAATAGTACTTAAAGCTGTACTCATAATTTGTTGATATTATGTAGCTGACTTTTTGCAACACAAATGGAAGTAAATGATGGTTCTAATCCTCTAGAGTGATAGTTCCATTTGGGACACCTTATACTTAATGATAACTATATTTTTTACAGATTTCACAACACAGTGTTATAAAGTAAGCCTCTTTCTTTCAAATGCCAAAAATCGTTTGACAAAATATGAGCAAATACGCCAACGCGAACTGTGTGCTGACGATGTTTGCGGTAGCGGGAAACTTTCGTTACAACCTAATACTTCTGTTCTGAACTGAGTTCGACCGGCGACCTGATGAGCGATCGTTGTCACAGGAATTTTGAACAGCTTTAGAAGCAAATTAGTGATGCAAAACATCGAAAAAATTATTAATGCCTCATCATCAAATGCACTATGGACTAATACTAACAGTAAAGCTGTATATTTCAGGCAACTTTCCGAAAAAATTCACAAGCACAAAAAATTGCCTTCAGCACGGGCAGAGCAGTTACCTGTAAGAGGAACTATTTCCAAATTCAGTATGTTTAGCATTTTTTCTTGAGTGTCTCGTAACACCTATAGGTTCATTGTTTGTAACAGCTCACAGTACAACTTGTTTGATGTTTGTGTTTGTGTGATTATGGCAACGCTACTCTAGAGCGATCTGCCAAGGATGGGGGGTGCCTTGGTGGGAGGACTTTCTAACGGGTTCTAACGTGTATTCTCGTTACATCTAGAGAACACCTACCAAAACTCCAGACCGTTTGATCGACATCCGCGAGACGGGAGCCAAACCCTTACACTTCGAACGTCTGCCATTGTGCAGCTTGTAAAGCGACATTCTGAAATTTTTCAAATCTCCAGCGCAATTTAGTTTTTTTAAAGGTTCGAACGTTGGGTGATTTCCAAAAAGAACAGCGTTAAATCCTGAAAAGAAGATCCTTTTAGCGAATATAAAGTTTAATTTTAACTGTAACATGCTTTTTACTGATAAAAATGTATATAGTAACAAGTAAAAAAAAGAAGAGTATTTTCCTTGGCAAACTCAGCTCAGCAAGTAATCGCGCCTTGTTTTTCATAGCTTGAGCTTTCTTCATCCCAACCCTTTTTTTTTAGCAAAACTTTAGCTGGTTGTTTAAGCGGCCATAACAGATTCTCGGTAGCCTCCCTCAATCCTAGTGCGTTTTGACTCTAAAGCTTTCATCACTTAACATAAACTAATACTCAAGGCCCGACGTTCCTTCTCTGAAGTGCGTAGATTCAGCAACAGCATAAGGTATAATGATGATAAAACAAACAGCCCATTTCTTTGAAATATATTTTTAAAAATGCTTAACAGCACTGTATAATCAAGCTGAAAGAAATCCTACTTATTTACTGTTGCGTTGATGATTACTATGACAGCTCCTGCTTCGAAACCTCTGACTTCCCCAGCTATAATTTTCAACCGCTTCCACTTTCTTAGAATTCTGTTTTTACGGGATTGTTAGAAGAAAAACACATGGTTGAGAGCATATATTAGAGGGTAACGCTATAATCAGGACTTCTGCGTTGAACGTCACGAGGTGGCCAATTTATTTGCACTATCATTTTGAATATATTTCTTATTTTTTGTGCATGTAACGTGTATTTTAAATTTCAAAACTTCAGTCTAGGATCAATTCTTTCTTACTCAACACACACACACACACACACACACACACACACACACACACACACACACACACACATGTATTATATTAGCTCTCGAAGAAATTTTCATTCGAAGTTTTTCTTATGCTACGCACATAGCTGAATTGAAAACTTTATAAACTGACAGATTTTACTTTCTCCCTACCCCCTACCCTATAAGATTGCGACGCCATGTCATGTATAGAAGAATTGGAGTAAGCGTAATTTCTCGACATTATATGTAGGTAGCGCCCATTTCTACGCGTTTTTTTTTTTTTTTTTTTTTTTTTTTAAAGAATTATTTTCTTTCAAAATCTTTATTATTCAGGACCAATCTTTATTATTCAGGATTTTTATTGTATTTTTTATTACTAAGGATCTACTTTTACCAAAATGATTGGCATTTTATATTTAAAGTTACCCTCCTTTTGTAGATTCTCACACAGATTTAACAATTTTTTTTTAAATTCACTCTTTTTATTCTTTTGAATTTTGGATAATTATGTATTTAATAGTAGTCGTATGACTAATGTTATAATTCCAAATCTGTTATTTTTTTAGCTTTGCTTTTAGCTCCTTCCCCCTTTCTTTAGCTAACATTCCTTTTTCTTTCTAATGGCCGGGTCAGCGGCCTACTGGAGACTTGGTCTCTACGAGAGCAGCAGATGATGGTCATTTCAATATGGAGGCGCCTATTAGGGAGACAAACGTAGCCCCCTTTGACAGGTTTCCTAATTTTTATCCAATTTCAGATGAGAGATCTAGCACTTGAAATCGCACCCCCAGACCCCAGAGGTATCACTGGAGGACACTACAGCCACGAACTGATTTTAGTTGCACCAGCTCCCATTATCGCACACGGCAACAGCTCAACCGAGCGAGGTTTTCACCCTCCCAATCTCTGGCCAAGCCGGTGCTGCTTCACTTTCCGTGTTCTTACGGGAACGGAGTTAAGCGGAAAGGTCACTGCGGGACGCCACGAAACATTCTAAAGATAATATATAAGACAATATTTTCACAAACGTAGTTATTTCGAAACAGATTCATAATTTGATTGGACCAAGCCTAATGCGAATTCCAGTTTTTGTAGTTTTCAGAAATCTGAACTTTTCTATACACCTTAGGGCAGACAACAGCAAGGCTTAATAAAGAAAATTCGCTTCTTTCCTGTGACGTCTCGACTGAAGATGGAATGCGACCTCGACCACATTGAAGCACAATACCGTGTTTACTCGCGTAATCAGGGGCGTAGCCAAGGGGGGGTTAGGGGGTCAGAACCCTCCCCCCCCCATGAGGAATTTTTTTCCATACAAAATGTGTATTCTTCAACCCTTATCGCTCACACGTATACATATAGTAGTCGTAACCCCCCCCCCCCCATGAAAAATTTCTGGCTACGCCACTGCGCGTAATAGTCGCACATTTATGCCAATTTGTCATGGTGAAAGTCTAGATGCTACTATTATGCGGGGAAAATTTACTACATAATATTCTAACTCTAAAGCTATTTCTTCTGCTTCAAAACGCGGGTGCGAGTATTATGCGAGTAAACACGGTAGTCATACGTTTTCACTTCAATACGAGTGCAACTTTAAGAATTAACTTCTGTAGAACTTACGGCAAATATTACAGACAATAATTTCTTTCTCAAATGCTGCCCGGGTTGTGTAGTGGTTAGATATACATTTTACCCCACCACGGGTTCGATTTCCGGCACGGGCTTGGGCGTAATTTCGTTCGTCTTTTCATAGGGGGCAGCGCAGGTCCATCTATGATGTCTCCATAATAAAGAGACCAGTGATTCTCTCCTCGGTAGAGGCCAATGCCAAGTACCCGCCATTGAAAAAAAAAGTTCTTTCTGAAATTAAAATGTTTTTCAAAAATAATTTATTGATATACTTCTTTATCACATCATATAATTATTTCTAGTTGAAAGTTGCTGTGTGTTTGCTGCAAAATTGTTCTTTTCATCTCTTCTCGAGTTAATAAAAAGTTTTTATGCCTGGGTAAAGTAAAATCCCTGCAATATTTATAAACTTTGCCAGCTGTGACGTCATAATACTGTTTAGCCTTCTATTCTGAGGGGTAGTCGTTAAGATGGATACGAGACGAACAGCTGCAAAAGCAAAGCTCTGCCTCGTTCGCAAAATGCCTGCATACTCAAGATCCCTGTCTCTAGGGATGGATGTGAGACGACTTTTTGCGAGACGAGACAAACATTTTTAACATTATGGTAAAGGGATTTTGAGAGACGAGACAAGACAAAGCTTTTAGGCTGTTTTGGGTTCATCCCTACCATCGTGTCGCAAAATCCTTATATACTACACTGTGAAAAAAAAATACTGTTAGATTACGGGCAATTCTCGGTAGCAAAAAATTCCAAGAGAATCTCGTCAAACTACGTGCGCCCACAAAATCACAGTACTCATAAGTTATCGAGTGTTGACCGTAATTTGATTGTGTCAGGCATTCATAGGTTATCGAGATTTCACCGTAATTTGATAATGCATTACAACATAGGTTGTCGAGTATTGACCGTAATTTGACAATGGATTACTATATAGGTTGTCGAGTATTGACCGTAATTTTATGAATGTCTCACACTATAGTTTGTCGAGATTTGATCGTAATTTGACAATGGATTACGACATAGGTTGTCGAGTATTGACCGTAATTTTATGATTGCCTCACACAAGTTTGTCGAGTACTGACCGTAATTTTATGAATGCCTTACACTATATGTTGTTGAGGATTTACCGTTAATTTATGACGGTTTCACGGTATAGGCTGACGGCCATTTATTATAAAAATACACTCCATCTACAGCCAAGAAAATGTTATATCATTTAATGATAAAAACTACCTTCTAAGTTCTATGGGCACGAGACAACTATGATCACATATGATTGAAAAGCACTTCTGCACAATATTTTAATCTTATAGGTGTTTAAGGTAGTTTTTTTATTATTAAGTATTTAGACCTTATTCTTTAATTATTATTCAATGTTAAATCGACTGTCCATTCGTAAAATTGCTATTATGATGATCAGTTCATACTGGGGCATAATCTGTTCGAGACCAAATTTTTCGTATATCAACAAAGGCGTTGACATACGAAAAGCCCTCAATACAAAATAGTACAGAACATATGTTTCAGGTCGTACAAAAGGTTCACCCTTATTATATGCCAAAAACATCAATCGACACACAAATAGAAAATGTGATTATGTTTCTGCAAACTAAGAAAGGCAAACTTTTTGGATGACCTGCAACATACATTTTTCACTAACCTATATAGAGGACTGCCTTTTGGTCTGGACCAGGATTAGCCCAAATACAAGAGATTATTAGTATTTTTTGTTTTTGTTTGTGTGTATTATTTCAAACTTTACTAGTTTTTTTTTAAATATGTAACCCGCAATAGTTAATTGTGGCATGGCAAGGCTGAAATTCTTCATAAATTTCACTGAAGATTTAGTCTTTTAATAAAAAATGGGGATTGCACAGGCAATTAAACTAGAATTTTTTTATGTTAAATACATAACCTCTCAATTTTACTCGTTATTAAGTGTCTTGATAAATACTTTGACAGGCCTTTTCTTCAAGATTTAAAATGTAAACAACTATTATTTACCTAATACAGACCCGTGACATTTCTGTGACAGGCACTGACTATCCTCTAAGAAAGGTTGTGCATCCTTTGGCTAGTGTAACTAGGTTTTTGGTACCAAGTCTCTTTTTAATATAATTTCACTGCTGCATGGACTGCAGTGAAACCTGTGTATAATGATCCATGTGTATAACAATAAACTTGCATATAGCAATACAGTAGAGTCCCGCAATTCTGCACAAATTGAGACCAAACACTTCATTTTAGCGGGAATTCAGAATAGGCAATTTCATAAATATCAATAAGTTGACTTGTTAAGGCAAAAATAAGTGCAGGGATTGTATAAATGGAGCAGTAACCAGCTTTCATTTTAATCTAGCTTCAGGACAGGTTTTCCCCACAAACGCCTTTTTAATTGCTCCTGTGTTTTTAGGTTTAAAAAATCCTTATTTTTTCTGAACTCTGTTTGGAAAAGCAGGACTCCACTTTTTAACTTTTTTTTTTGTGTGTGTCCAAAGAGTATTTTGTTTAATCAATGCATTTTGAAGAAGTCAACTGCATAAATCACTTTTTAAACTGACAGTCTAAAACAATGTAAACTCTAATAAAGCAAATGGTAGTACAGAGGTAAAAATATATAAATGCAAATATTATTTGCAAATAAAACAAGCAAAATTTTATCTAAAACTAAACTATTCACTTCTTCAAAATCAGAAAAGACATACCCACATTACTGATAAAAGTATGGCCTCATATTATTTAATTGAAGAGGAGTACCGTGTTTACTTGCATAATAGTCACACCTTCTGTTTTCTAATTTTTCATGGTGAAAGTCTAGGTGTGACTATTATGCAGGGATATCTACAACACAATAGTTGTACACTCCAATGCTAAAAAATTAATACTATATTGCAATAGAAGGGGGAAAAAATTAAGAAATTTTGAAAATTGAGATGAAAACTGTAAAAACTAAGAAATAAAACAATAATAAGCTTAGATTTTTATAAGAATACATTTTCTATTTATGAAGGGGGAAAAAATTATTTCAACAAATTATTGATCTGAAGCATTCGATAACTTCTTATCATTATGCTTCCAATTCTTAAAATTGCTTCATCGTTATTTATTTTATTGCACTGAATACAATAACAGTAATGAGAAAAACTTAAATTTTACAATGAATTAATTTCTAATCAAGTGCTTACACATACACACACAGCAACAAAAACACATGCAGAATATATACTGAATGCAAAATTTTAATTTCTATAGCATATATTCAACATCAAAATGCATATTTACTTTTAAAAAATTACAAAATGATTTATTTGTCAATGCCAGTGTTTACATTTAGATATTTCTTTGATTTGGTCCCTTTCTCAAGCTTTATTCCAAGGAACATCCTGTAAAAAAAAAAAAAAAAAAAAAAAAAAAAAAAAACATTATATAAAGTATTATGAATGCTCACAAGAAATTTATATATGGATTTTAGTCACCCGCTGCTAACCCTGCAACTATGATAAATATTAATATTCAGCTCATACTGGGCCCAGCTTTTTTTGGATGCTTTATATCGCAAAAAAAAATTTAAGCTGTTTCCATCAACATAAATTTTTCAAGAACATTTGAAAATCCTTTAACAGTAACATCAAAAAGCAGTCATATTTTTCTTTTAAAATAGGAAAATGTAGAATGAGTGCTCATAATTAAAATTATATTTTAAAAATTGTTTTCCTAATTACTTTATCAGTATTACAGCACAGTATATGACACAGCAAACATATTTAATTTTATTAGTTATCACGGGCATAACAGTTATGAGAATTCATTAACCATAGAATTTATTTTAGAGATTGTCCCACATTAATTTCAGTGGTGAAGTCAGCGGAGGAAAAAAAATGCATCTGCAGTTTCTGAAAGTTTTGCTAACAACATTTCAATGTTTCTACAGATTTCAAGGGTTTTGCTTTCCCGACTTTTCCTGACATTTATCATGATCTTCCCTGACTTTTTATCTAGTGTGCTTTCACGAATTTCACATTGCTATCTTTAATATTACTTCCTTTTTTATTAACTTTTTATATATTTTGCATTTTTTCTACAAATAATAATAATAATAATAATAAAATTAATAAATACAAGAATTTTATTTGACATTCCTGGATTCTAACAAAAACCATGTTTCATAATAATTCAGTATAAACCTAAGCATATTTCAACTAAAATATGTTCATAAAAGATACATTTTAAAATTTATAACATACCTGCCAACATCACGTGAAGAAAATCCAGTAGATTTATGTGGTATCACTATCTTAAAATTACAATTACTTATCTGCACTGCAAAACATATTTCGCCATTTTTTCACCCAGTAAATTTCACCTTCTATTTTATGCATCATTTTTTAAATGTAAGTTGACTTGACACACTGCTATGGTGTTTAAAATTAACACTTTGCTTTTTTTAAAAACATTTATATATATAATATAAATTTTAGTATCACATAAGTTCATGATGCTAAAAATAGAATTAGTAAAAGAGCTCAGAAAGAATTCTTTTTACATGAAATAAACAAAACTTCAATGTTTTTTTAGGTCCCCACAAAAGTCTTTTCTTAAATGTACAAAAATTTTTTAAAAAGTTGTGAAATTTTGGGGCTTTGAACTCACAAATGTTTCAACTAAAAGTAGGGATGGACGCGAGACGACTTTTTGCGAGACGAGACAGAGATTTACAGCATTTTTGCGAGACGAGACACACATTTTTAACATTACGATATAGGGATTTTTGCGAGACGAGACAAGCTTTTAGGCTATTTTGCGAGACGCGAGGCGCTTATTTTTCGTCTCGCGTCCATCCCTAACTAAAAGATCTCCCATCCAATTTTGAAATTTCCAAGAATCCTTCACAAATGAGTGAGCACAAATCTCTTTATTACTGGACCAAAATACCATGGTATATTGGTTCATATTGAATGAATATACCCTGAAAGCGGTAATCTTTCAGAACTACTAAGGAAATAAATGTGCCGATTATTAAAAGCTTCAAAACGTATTTAAAATTGTTATTCATGACCATAAAAAAGAAACATTAGGTTTTCGACAGTTTTCGTCATTTTTTGACACTTTTCGACAGGTTTTTGACGTCAAAAACCCAACCCTGATTTGCCTTTGTATTAAGTTCTTTTTTAATGCATGTCTACAAAATTTAAAATCTAATAAAGATGTTTTGTTTCTGTTACATTTTCTGTAAAAACATGTATTATATTTTACCATGAAAATTTTGTCATTTATGTGAAATTATTTTGAATTAATTAATGAAATAATACTTTACAAAGCATACATGCTAAAGATCTATTGTCAAATATCAAAACAATAACAAATACTCAAGGTCTTAATCACATGCGCACACACATTTAAAACCAAAAAAAAAAAACTTTTAATAAAAAAATAAATAGTCAACTCCCTCAAATCTGCAAAAGTTTTGCCAAAAGGTTCACGGGCGGATCCAGAAATTACTCGAGGAGGGGCAATTTTGTACCTGAAACAGGGGGGGGGGGTAGAATGTGCAAAATCATTTTATAATTAATTAGTATAATCAATTATACCAATTGGTGTAATTAATTATTTTATTGATAAAATCTATATATGAGCAATGATTAAAAAGGACAGGGAGTAGTACCCGCAATACACCCCTTAGAAAAGGCCGCATAATTTTTATTATACTTTCATTCTTTCATAATATATTTTAACAGATTATAACAGATTTTTGAACTTCGCCCAGGATCTCACCTTGGATCCACTCCTGAAAAGCCTGTGCAGATTATAGGATTTCACGGATTATAGTCAATTGTCTTTTTTTACATTTTTCTTTTGCAGATTTATACTGTGAAAAAAATACTGTTAGATTACGGGCAATTCTCGGCAGCAAAAGATTCCAAGAGAATCTAGTCAAACTACGTGCACCCGCAAAATCACAGTACCCATAAGTTATCGAGTGTTGACCGTAATTTGATTGTGTCAGACATTCATAGGTTATCGAGATTTGACCGTAATTTGATAATGCATTACAACGTAGGTTGTCGAGTATTGACCGTAATTTGACAATGGATTACTATATAGGTTGTCGAGTATTGACCGTAATTTTATGAATGTCTCACACTATAGTTTGTCGAGTACTGACCGTAATTTTATGAATGCCTTACACTATATGTTGTTGAGGATTTACCGTAAATTTATGAAGGTTTCACAGTCTAGGCTGTTGGGCATTTATTATAAAAAAACACTCCTACAGCCAAGAAAATGTTATATCATTTAATGATAAAAACTACCTTCTAAGTTCTATGGGCAGGAGAAAACTATGATCACATATAATTGAAAAGCACTTCTGCACAATATTTTAATCTTATAGGTGTTTAAGGTAATTTTTTTATTATTAAGTATTTAGACCTTATTCTTTAATTATTATTCAATGTTAAATCGACTGTCTATTCGTAAATTTGCTATAATGATGATCAGTTCATATTGGGGCATAATGTGTTCGAGGTCAAATTTTTTATTGTCAACAAAGGCGTTGACATACGAAAAGCCCTCAATACAAAATAGTACAGAACATATGTTTCAGGTCGTACAAAAGGTCCACCATTATTACATGCCAGAAACATCAACCGACACACAAACAGAAAATGTGATTATGTTTCTGCAAACTAAGAAAGGCAAACTTTTTGGATGACCTGCAACATACATTTTTTACTAACCTATATTGAGGACTGCCTTTTGGTCTGGACCAGGATTAACCCAAGTACAAGTGATTATTAGTTTTTTTGTGTGTGTTTGTTTGTGTGTATTATTTCAAACTTTACAAGTTTGTTTTTTTTAAATATGTAACCCTCAATAGTTAATTGTGGCACGGCAAGGCTGAAATTCTTCATAAATTTCACTGAAGATTGAGTCTTTTAATAAAAAGAATTTTTTATGTTAATACATAACCTCTCAATTTTACTCGTTAATAAGTGTCTTGATAAATACTTTGATAGACCTTTCCTTCAAGATTTAAAATGTAAACAATTATTATTTACCAAATACAGACCCTTGACATTTCTGTGACAGGCACTGACTATCCTCTAAGAAAGGTTGTGCATCCTTTGGCTAGTGTAACTAGGTTTTTGGTACAGAGTCTCTTTTTAATATAATTTCACTGCTGCATGGACTGCAGTGAAACCTGTGTATAACAATAAACCTGCATATAGCAATACAGTAGAGTCCCGCAATTCTGAACAAATTGAGACCAAACACTTCATTTTAGCGGGAATTCAGAATAGGCAATTTCATAAATATCAATAAGTTGACTTGTTAAGGCATAAATTAATGCAGGGATTGTATAAATGGAGCCGGCCTGTACTCTTAAGTAACCAGCTTTCATTTTAATCTGGCTTCAGGGCAGGTTTTCCCCACAAACGCCTTTTTAATTGCTCCTGCGTTTTTAGGTTTAAAAAATCCTTATTTTTTCTGAACTCTGTTTGGAAAAGCAGAACTCCACTTTTTAACTTTTTTTTGTGTGTGTCCAAAGAGTATTTTGTTTAATCAATGCATTTTGAAGAAGTCAACAGCATAAATCACTTTTTAAACTGACAGTCTATAACAATGTTAACTCTAATAAAGCGAATGGTAGTACAGACGTTGAAATATATAAATGCAAATATTATTTGCAAATAAAACAAGCAAAATTTTATCTAAAACTAAACTATTCACTTCTTCAAAATCAGAAAAGACATACCCACATTACTGATAAAAGTATGGCCTCATATTATTTAATTGAAGAGGAGTACCGTGTTTACTTGCATAATAGTCACACCTTCTGTTTTCTAATTTTTCATGGTGAAAGTCTAGGTGTGACTATTATGCAGGGATATCTACAACACAATAGTTGTACACTCCAATGCTAAAAAATTAATACTATATTCCAATAGAAGGGGGAAAAAATTAAGAAATTTTGAAAATTGAGATGAAAACTGTAAAAACAAAGAAATAAAACAATAATAAGCTTAGATTTTTATAATCGAATTTTTTTTTAAAAATACATTTTCTATTTATGAAGGGGGAAAAAATTATTTCATCGAAGTATTGATCTGAGGCATTTGATAACATAGTTATAACAGATTTTTGGACTTCGCCCAGGAGGGGGCGATCACCCCCACCTTGGATCCACGCTTGAAATGGTTGTGCAGATTATAGGATTTTGCGGATTATAGGCAATTGTCTTTGTTTACATTTTTCTTTTGCAGATTTAGATTGAGTTGATGATCATCCATAAATAGAAATTAAAATAAAAAGATGATATCTAGTAAATTTTAAGATAAAAGTATTTTTTCAATAGTAACTCAACTTTTATCAATTTCTGAAACTAATTTAAACATACTCAAATAATACATATACATACAGCAATAAAATACATATTTATTTAAAAAATTTAAAATACCATACTTAGTTAAGAACAGTTAAAAGCCATTAAAATCCGTTTAAAATATTAAAAACATAACACACCAAGTGTTTTGTCAAGCGCTTTCGGCTGTTCAGCCCACAGCCATCTTCAGAACTGGCAAGGTTGGCAAGTTTTTGACAATTAATCAGGGGCGGATCCAGAAATTACTCAAGGAGGGGACGATTTTGTACCTGAAACAAAGGGGTAGAATGCGCAAAATCACTTTATAATTAATATAATTAATTGTACCAATTAATGTAATTATATTATTAATAAAATCTATATATGAGCTCTGATTAAAAAGGACAGGGAGTAGTACCTGCCATACACCCCTTAGGAAAAGGCTACTTAATTTTCATTATACAGTGGAACCCCGATCTATCGTTCTCGCATTCATCGTTTTCCCGTATTGATCGTTTTATTTTTATGGTCCCTGGACAAACTGTATTCAAATAACGTTAACAAAACCTGCGTATATCGTTCGTCAAAAATTCGCTTTCCTGCGTTCATCGTTGTGAAATGTTTCTTCTGACCGAAATGAAAATGAAGGTCAAGTGGATCAATATGGCTTGCAAATCTAATTACTTCCTGGTATGATATCTTGAATTGATGATGGTCAACAGGGATGTGTATGGTGTGAAATGTAGTGATTATTCCATTGATTTAGTTGTAACAACGTACGATATCCGAAGAATGGAAGAAATGTGACGCAAAAAATAAAATAATGGCGAAGAAGCTGAGAATAATATTCATGCCGCTGAGACTGATCCAACTACTTTATCCTACGCAATAACGGTCTTTGAAATTGTATGACTTTTATACACAAACATGAATACAGATAAAAAGATAAAAAAAAGTATTGCAAATCTTGAAAATTTTGTTTAATTAAAAGATTAATGAAAAACCCAGTGTAAAATTACTGTTTTTTAAATATAAGTATCGCTTAATTTCTGCACAACTTCAATTTGTTTCTTTTACAGTTTGATAACAAATTTAGTGTTTATGCTATACTGTACAGATTGTGTGTATTCATAAATACTGTTTTCTTCGTATTTTGAATTTAACCTGCATTCGGCGTTTTCCCGCATGCATTGTTTTTTACTACACACCCCTTGAAAAACGATAGATCGAGGTTCTACTGCACCTTCATAATATATTTTAAAAGATTATAACATACTTTGGGACTTCGCCCAGGAGGGGGCGATCGCCCCCACCACCCTCCCCTTGGATCCACGCCTGCGATTGATGGTTTGTCCGGTTTTAACTATCATGTCAAAAACCCCTTTTTGACATAGTTTTTGACAATAAGTGTCAAAAACCAAAAATTCTGTCCTAAAATAGTGTAAATCTATTTTTTGCAATAAAATTGCATATTACAAATTTCCTCATTTTTTTACTTTAGCACTTGAGTTAACTTTTGGACAATTTTAGTCAGAACAAACTACATATTTTGTTCAAAATTTCCAAGAGTAATTTTGGTTCAATAAGCTGCTTAAAATACAAAATAATAATAATAAGCTACAATTGTAAATATGCAAATATATTGAAGATATATCAAAAAACAGCGTCATAAATTTACTGTGCTTGTTCTGAATAAATGCACACCCTGATTATTGCACAGGCACTGGGGCCCATGCCCTGGGTACACGTGCAGAAGCAGGCCAAAAAATTGAGTTTAGAGCTATGTATAGGGGCACAAAAATTGAACTAGCTATATGTAGGGGCACAAAGTTTTAAAAGTGCCCTGGGCACAAAAATGTTATTGTCTGGCCCTGAATAAACAAATGTAACATAATAAAATGAAAAGTATTAGAAAATATTGAGTGTATTGATAATAACCAATCATTATTTTGATTGCAAATTAAAATTAATTTACTTACTAGAGAATATTCATATTGTAATATGATACAGAATAGTATTAGTAACGGATTATATCTACACAGAAAAACAAATATTTAGACTCATCAAAAATGTTTAGGCAACTTAATGATTACGTAATCGTACTGACTTAGCTTTAGTAAAGCTCCCCTTAAAAAAAAAAAAAAAAAAAATCATGGCATATAGGTATTCAACTAATTACTAATTTTCAAAAATTTCAAACAAGCTGATCTGAGGAATAAAAAATATATAAAAAGTACTTTCTAAAGCATATTTATATACTATTTTCAATATTTAATCTTAGCATGACAGATAATTTGAATGGTGGCATGTAATTTTGGTTTAATTACATTAATTATGAAATAAGATATATTAAGTTTAATTTAATTAATTTTGTAATTTGATATTGGAAATAAAATGTGACTAAATGACTGATAAAAATATGTAACGGTTTCTGACAGTTTTCAACATGTTTTTGATGTCAAAAATCCAACCCTAGAGGATCTTCTTCGCTCCAGCACACCACTCCAAGCTTCATCTATCTGCGCATGCTTCATGTTGTTGACGCCGCCCTCTTGCGTTAATATTTCTATTACTTCACGTTTTAAACTGTAGTTATGATTTATGATTATTGTAATTCGCTATTTTTTAAACGATATTGAAATCAATTTCTAATTTTCCTTTAAGACTAAGCGAGATGGGGCAGTACTATGTCTATTGAATTTAATATCGTTATGTGTTTTTTGATTCTTTTTTTTCTTCTTTTTGTTACACCTCTGTAGTGGCCGGAAAGGTTAGAATCTTTATAAATAAAATTAATTTTATATACACCTGCGGTTTCTAAGGGTTTTTACCCCCCCCCCTTTTGCAAGCAGATTCTTTTTTAAATGTTACTATTTGGTTTGATAGGGATTCTAATATTCTTTTTGCAGGCAAGGTTAGCGATTTTTTCGGCAATTCCGCAACAGTGAGGAAGGGGATAGGTGAAAGTTAGTTTTGTTTTTTGGGCGTTGTTGATGAAGTTTATTTTTTTCTGTCGTTCTTTAACTAATTTGTCTACGATATTATTAGGGTAATAAGCGTTTTCACATTGTTTTTTTATGAATTGCAATTCTTCTTTTGTTGGAACAAGTATCGAGAGCTCTATTAATATAAGAACGGATTATAGAAATTTTATAATTATAGGAGGTTTTTGATGAGAATTTGACTATTTCATTATTATTGGTTGGTTTCTATATTGTAAGGAGTGGTTCTTATTATTTTAACGTCTAGAAAATTTAAGATGTTGTGCTGCTCTATTTCTATGGAAAATTGTATATTTTTATCAATATTGTTTATTTCCTGAAGGATATTATCAAGGCTATTGTTTTCCACTATTGCAAAAATATCATCGTATCTAAAACAGTATTTTATATGGGGGTGGAACTTCTTTTTAATTATTATTTAAAGACATCTCATTTTCCAGTCTGCTACTACTCCAGATATCGGGGAGCCCATGGGGGTACTCCCTTTTTCTGGCTATAAAATTTACTATTGAATTGAAAGTAGGAGTTATGGAGAATTAAAGCAAGAGCATTTTTAAGTGTTAAAGCTATATTGAAGTGGTTATCTATTTCTTTACTGATGGTATCAAACATTTCAGAAGTTCTATTGAGGGATATAAATTAATTACTTCAAACCTAACCATTTAATCAGCATCTGAAAAAGATCGATGTTCTTTCTATTAAATAATGTAAAATATAATGTGAATGTTTGTTCAGAATAAAATGTAAGTGGTCTGCGGTTTACATTTATTTCTCGGGCTGTGATGATCAGTTGTATCCGGCCTCGTTCGATATCATGTTGTTGTTCGTAGAACCAACCGAGAGTAGGCTTCGGATTTCATTCAATGTTTGGGGAAAAAACATGCTAATTTCCTTAAAGTATTTAATACATTTACAACATTGAAATAATGAAACAAGTCACTTACCTCATTACAATCCGATTATACCTTTTTGGCTCGTCTTGCATGTTGTCTCCGTCATGTTGTTTCTCACTTCACGTCTCAATTGCGCGCGCTTTGATGACTGGCACTCGACTCGATTAACAAATCATAGTCGCTTCGCTTCGATTCGATTGTGGGCATGTTAGGTCGGAGTAGGATGGGAAATTTCCGGTCCTACGTCACATTTGGGTACGACGTCATAGATTAGCGAGACTCTACCGTAATTTAAAGGTGCAGTCGCGATTTCAGTAAGAAAAGGGCTTCTTCATATTCAAAATGTAGATTTACGAGGGTTTCTCCTTCATATACGAAAACGAGATTTCCCCTTAAAAATGAGCGGTAAATTCTCGTAAATTTATTTTTATTTTTTACAGTGTAGATTGAGTTGATGATCATACATAAATAGACATTAAAATAAAAAGATGATATCTAATAAATTTTAAGATAAAAGTATTTTTTCAATAGTATTTCAACTTTTATCAATTTTTGAAACTAATAATTTAAACATACTCAAATAACACATATACGTACAGCAATAAAATACATATTCATTTAAAAATGTAAAATACCATACTTAGTTAAGAACAGTTAAAAGCCATTAAAATCCGTTTAAAATATTAAAAACATAACACACCAAGTGTTTTGTCAAGCGCTTTCGGCTACTCAGCCCACAGCCATCTTCAGAACTGGCAAGGTTGACAAGTTTTTGACAATTGATCAGGGGCGGATCCAGAAATTACTCAAGGAGGAGGCGATTTTGTACCTGAAACAAGGGGGTAGAATGTGCAAAATCATTTTATAATTAATATAATTATTTGTACCAATTAATGTAATTAATTATATTATTAATAAAATCTATATATGAGCTCTGATTAAAAAGGACAGGGAGTCGTACCCGCCATACACCCCTTAGGAAAAGGCTACTTAATTTTCATTATACCTTCATAATATATTTTAACAGATTATAACAGTTTGGGACTTCGCCCAAAAGGGGGCGATCGCCCCCACCACCCTCCCCTTGGATCCCCGCCTGCTATTGATGCTTTTGTCCGGTTTTAACAATCATGTCAAAAACCCCTTTTTGACTATATGTGTCAAAAACCTAAAATTCTGTCCCAAAATAGTGTAAATCTATTTACAAATTTCCTCATTTTTTTACTTTAGCACTTGAGTAAACTTTTGGACAATTTTAATCAGAACAAACTACATATTTTGTTCAAAATTTTCAAGAGTAATTTTGGTTCAATAAGCTGCTTAAAATACAAAGGCCGCGTTCAGACTGCCACTTTTGAGTAACTCGAGTAACTCAGAAAAATCCCAAGCCGTTCACACTGCCCGATTTGAGCTTTTCGGGGAGATAAACAAAGCGTTCAGACTGCCAAGTTGAGTAGCTCGAGTTTTTCCCAACTCCCCAAGGATTTTCCTTGGGAAGTTGGGGAGATAGATCACTTGAGCTTTGTTTATTGTTATCGTTCGCTCGCATTGGCTCCACAGGTTAGTAAATACCTGACGCCCCCCTTTTTTCCTATTAAATACCCAAAACCGTTCACGAGGTCAATCTCCCCGAGTAAAACTCAAGCAGTTCGTGTTTTACTCGAGTTTTACCCGAAAGTGGCAGTCTCAACACGCCTAAAATAATAATAATAAGCTACAACTGTAACGATGCAAATATATTAACGATATATCAAAAAACAGCGTCATAAATTTACTGTGCTTGTTCTGAATAAATGCACACCCTGATTATTGCACAGGCATTTGGGACCATGCCCTGGGTACACGTGCAGAAGCAGGCCAAAAAATTGAGTTCAGAGCTATGTATAGGGACACAAAAATTGAACTAGCTATATGTAGGGGCAAAGTTTTAAAAGTGCCCTGGGCACAAAAATGTTATTGTCTGGCCCTGTATAAACAAATTTAACATAATAAAATGAAAAGTATTAGAAAATGTTGAGTGTATTGATAATAACCAATCATTATTTTGATTGCAAATTAAAATTAATTTACTTACTAGACAATATTCATATTGTAATATGATGCAGAATAGTATTAGTAACGGATTATATCTACACAGAAAAACAAATATTTAGACTCATCAAAAATGTTTAGGCAACTTAATGATTAAGTAATTGAGTACGGACTTAGCTTTAGCAAAGCACCCCTTAAAAAAAAAAAAAAAATCATGGCATATAGGTATTCAACTAATTACTAATTTTCAAAAATTTCAAACAAGCTGATCTAAGGAATAAAAAATATATAAAAAGTACTTTCAAAAGCATATTTTCAATATTTAATCTTAGCATGACAGATAATTTGAATGGTGGCATGTAATTTTAGTTTAATTACATTAATTATGAAATAAGATATATTAAGTTTAATTTAATTAATTTTGTAATTTGATATTGGAAATAAAATGTGACTTAATGACTGATAAAAATATGTAACGGTTTCTGACAGTTTTCAACATGTTTTTGATGTCAAAAATCCAACCCTAGAGGATCTTCTTCGCTCCAGCACACCACTCCAAGCTTCATCTATCTGCGCATGCTTCATGTTGTTGACGCCGCCCTCTTGCGTTAATATTTCTATTACTTCACGTTTTAAACTGTAGTTATGATTTATGATTATTGTAATTCGCTATTTTTTAAACGTTATTGAAATCAATTTCAAATTTTCTTTTAAGACTAAGCGAGATAGGGCAGTACTATGTCTATTGAATTTAATATCGTTAATGTGTTCTTTGATTGTCTTTTTTTTTCTTTTTGTTACACCTCTGTAGTGGCCGGAAAGGTTAGAATCTTTATAAATAAAATTAATTTTATATACACTTGCAGTTTCTAAGGGTTCTTTCCCCCCTTTAAGCAAGCAGATTCTTTTTAAAATGTGTACTATTTGGTTTGATAGGGATTCTAATATTCTTTTTGCAGGCAAGGTTAGCGATTTTTTCGGCAATTCCGCAACAGTAAGGAATGGGATAGGTGAAAGTTAGTTTTGTTTTTTGGGCGTTGTTGATTAAGTTTATTTTTTCTGTCGTTCTTTAACTAATTTGTCTACGATATTATTAGGGTAATAAGCGTTTTCACATAGTTTTTTCTATGAATTGATATTCTTCTTTTGTTGGAACAAGTATCAAGAGCTCTGTTAATATAAGAACGGATTATAGAAATTTTATAATTATAGGAGGTTTATGATGAGAATTTGACTATTTCATAATTATTGGCAGAGGCGCAGAGAGCCAAGTCGGGGCCCCAGGGATAAAATCTTTGGGGTCCCTTTGCTATCCAGAAATCCTTTTGATGCCGTATTAGATCAATCATTTATTCCTTATTAAAATTATTAATCATTTAAAGAAATTTTAAATTAATAGTAATTGGAAAATAATTAATAGAATTAAAATTATTAATTTAAAAGAATATTATACTTTAATGAACATCCTTGCTCTAAAAAATACCAACAGTTTGTTTTGAAAGTTTCGTCACCTCCATAGAGAAACTGTATTTGAAACGTTAACATTTTTGCAAAGCTTGCTTCCTGAGTATAGAAAAAATTAATATTTTTATTCATACTTCCATGCAAGCAGGCAGCCAAAAAAGTTTCAGAAGGCCAAAAAGTGGAAATTTCAAAATTTCTCATAGAAAGTCTTGATCTTTAACATTTTGTTAAGGAAAATTCAAAATTTCGGAGGTTGGGTGTGCTCATAGTCTCTCCTATGGCTGGCTTTCTTCCACTATTTAACAATGTGTCTCGGAAAAAAAAAAGATTTTTTGTTAAATAAATCTTTTCTACTTTTAGTCATGGCAAACCGTTGAATAACACCTTCAATGTCTACTTTTCTTGGAAAAGAAGACTCAATCACTAACACTCCTTGTTTTTGTAAAGTGGGTGGTTTATGCTATAGATGGCTTTTTGTAATTTCATTCAAAAATTAATTTGAAACATCCGCGGACTTAATCTAAATTTGGACATTTTTTTAAAAACAAAATTGACAACTCACAATTAAGTATCATATAAACAGCAAAAGTGGGGCCCCTTCACAAGCTGAGGCCCTGGGGATTTTTCCCCTGCTCCCCCTCCCTCTCTGCGCCACTGATTATTGGTTGGTTTTTATATTGTAAGGAGTGGTTCTTATTATTTCAACGTGTAGAAAATTTAAGATGTTGTGCTGCTCTATTTCCATGGTAAATTGTATATTTTTATCAATATGGTTTATTTCCTGAAGGATATTATCAAGGCTATTGTTTTCCACTATTGCAAAAATATCACCGTATCTAAGCCAGTATTTTATATGGGAGTGGAATTTCTTTTTAATTAATATTTCAAGACATCTCGTTTTCCAGTCTGCTACTACTACAGATATCGGGGAGCCCATGGGGGTACTCCCTTTTTCTGGCTATAAAATTTACTATTGTATTGAAAGTAGGAGTTATTGAGAATTAAAGCAAGAGCAATTTTAAGTGTTAAAGCTATATTGAAGTAGTTATCTATTTCTTTACTGATGGTATCAAACATTTCAGAGGTTCTATTGAGGGATATAAATTAATTAGTTCAAAACTAACCATTTAATCAGCATCTGAAAAAGATCGATGTTCTTTCTATTAAATAATGTAAAATATAATGTGAATGTTTGTTCAGAATAAAATGTAAGTAGTCTGCGGTTTACATTTATTTCTCGGGCCGTCGTGATCAGTTGTATCCGGCCTCGTTCGATATCATGTTGTTCGTAGAACGACCGAGGGTAGGGTTAGGATTTTATTCAATGTTTGGGGGAAAATATGCTAATTTCCTTAAGTATTTAATACATTTACAACATTGAAATAATGAAACAAGTCACTTACCTCATTACAATCCGATTATACACTTTTGGCTCGTCTTGCATTGTCTTTCACGTCTCAATCGCGCGCGCTTTGATGACTCGTACTCGACTCCATTAACAAGTGATAGTCGCTTCGATTCAATTCGATTGTGGGCATCTTCGGTCGAGGTAGGATGGGAAATTTCCGGTTCTACGTCCCATTTGGGCACGACGTCATAGATTAGCGAGACTCTACCGTAATTTAAAGGTGCAGTCGCGATTTCAGTAAGAAAAGGGCTTCTTCATATTCAAAATGTAGATTTACGAGGGTTTCTCCTTCATATACGAAAACGAGATTTCCCCTTAAAAATGAGCGGTAAATTCTCGTAAATTTATTTTTATTTTTTACAGTGTATGAATATAAAGTTACCTGTCTCGTCTCGTAAATCCCTCTATATTGATGATAAAGGCGTCTGCTGTGTCTCGCATAGTAATTGTCAAAATCGGTCTCGTCTCGTCTCGCATTCATCCTTAATAATCATGACTCGAGAATGAGATAGTCATTTGAAAAAGACGATGGAAATATTCAGTGATTTCAAAAACAATGACCTAGGCCAGAAATGGTGAACCAATGTCAAGCGTGCCATTGATGGCACGCGACACTTTTGTGGGGACGCTACCGATCAAAACCGTTTGCATTTTAATTAAAAACAACAAAGTTCACAATGAAATATAACGATCGAACAGTCACTAAGTCAAAATTATTTGACGGCACGCCTATGGCCTCATTAAACATTTCTTTAGAAAAAAAAAATGGCACGTTAATCCATAAAGGTTCGCCACCCCTAACCTAGGCTTTTATTCCTTAAATATTGATCACAGACATATACAATAAATTACGATGTTACGTAAAAAAAAACCCTCTCATCTAGAACGAATGGCTGTTTTCTGTGTTCCAAAACTAGAAGAATAGATCGTAGAATTATACGTGTAGGCAGGCGCGTAGCCAGGAAAATTTTTCAGGGGGGAGGATATTAACTTATATGTGTATAAATAGACGGAATTTCATCACTAATTCAAAAATTTCGGGGGGGGATATATCCCGATATCTCCCCCCTGGCTGCGCCCCTGCGTGTAGGTGATACACACAACTTTTAGAGATGAAATCCTCAAGAATTTCTAGTTCGTAGTTGTAATAAAAATCTTTGGAATACTGTATGAAATTTAAATCAACAATAAATTAATTTAAAATTATTCAATTAAAAATATTTTAATCTTACCTGACAGTACATTGCGTTCAACACCAGTAATTCATCTCAAATGATGCAAATATTATTAAGTAGATTACTCAGAAAGAATGCGATTTAAAGTTAACTTGATTAAGTTTATTTTTAAAAAAATAGAATATTCAATAAAACATTACAAGGAAATATGCATATCAAATTTCTAAGTTACACAATACTATCTATTTGAAACAACACAATTCTTAAGTATCTTACACACCTTCTGGAGCTGATTGGTTATTGAACAAAATTTATCAAATCATAATATTTTTAGTTTTACTACCTGCTACACAGGAGAAGGATGAGGCATCTTTGGAAAGGACATTACGTTCACATGTGACCACCTTGAACTATTGTCACGTGGAAAAAAAACATTTTTTTTTTATGGTACTTTCACAAACACTTGTAAAACACATATTTCACTAATCTGAATTGCCAAGAATACAGCCAGCACTTATGCAAACAGAAATATAAACGGTTGTGCTGGATTAAGAAAGATGAACTCCATCAGGAGCTTTCAGATAATTCACTCACATGGCACACACAATTTTTTTCACAAATACATTTTCTTCATCTCATGGTAACACACAGAGTAAAACAATTTCTCTTTCTCAAATTTATATTCTGCTGCATTTAGACACAAATTCAAAAACATAAACTTCATTTTTCACAAGCAAAAACTTCAAATTTTAGGCATCACCGAGAACGCAGACACACACACCCAACTAAAAATTTCGTGAATTGATCCCACCGGAAAAAATGTTTTTCCCGCTCAGTTCGTTGTTGCCAGAAACAAAATCAAAAATAATCCTCGCTGCTAACACGGCAAACCGGAGAGAAGTTGCTTTGCTGTTGTCATTTCGGCTGCGAAGCAAAACTGGTTCTGGCACCTGCTGCTTTGGAGGTCGGTGCGGTGTTTTACTAACTTGTGTGCCGGCGCTTGCTTTGCTTTGGTCCTTTCTTTGTTGGTAAACAGTTCTGGCGTAGTTCTGGCTTTGTCACAAGATTTGTTTTTGTGACAGTAGTATTGTAGCTAGTCACATCAGAATGTCTAGTTTGTGTAACGAGAAATTATCTTTCGATTTCTGGAATACACTCATGATCTAGAATTCTCCATTGTTTGTCCATAGCCTCTCGCTTACGAACCAATTTACAGATATTTTTATCCGGATACAAGAAGTATTTTACAGAACAGAGAGCCAAAAGTTACACGCTTAAATCTATTGATTAAAACTAACACTCCTTTATTTAATAAATTTCTTATCGGCTGATTTAAATCCTTTTACGCTAAAAAATACTCATTAAAGACAATAATTTGTTATCTCCTCAATTCCCCTCAATCCTCCCGATTCGCTAGATTCTACTTAGCTCATTTTTCACAATATTGTTGTCTATTTGAGTATTCTGCCTGTCTCTTTGCCCCCACGACCCATATCCTATTATACTATCACGTGACCAACGCTCTTCAACGGATAACGGTTCATAGTCACAAACATGACTCACGACTTGGTTGTGTGTGCATTCGCTTGTGATAATTTGGTTTTATATCCGAATAATGCATCTTTTTCATATTCAGAGTTGTGAAATAAATTCAACCTGAATGTGGAGGAGATGCTTTAGGTAAAGATTTCGCTTTATGACATAGTTTCTTACGATTGGATTATAAAAAGCTGTTGTCAAACAAATGAAGTTATGATATCTCCACTCAAAGTGAGTAAGTAGTATTTTACCTTTTTCATGTAAGTAAATTTGGTTGCTGCTTTAATTAAATCTCACAGCTGGTTTAACCATGATTGCATTTCTGTATTCTGACTGTACTGTGAAATCGTTTTATAACTAGAGACTATAGTGAAATTATATTCTATTTATTAAAACAAATTCTTTTTTATAGTGTATTAAGATATATGTAATGTATTTGCCTTGATTTAAAATTTATTTTCTCGGGCTTATAATCAAAGATTACAGCTCTGATAATAAAAAAAATGAAGAAAACGAATAATTCAATATATTAATCAAAAACAGAAAATTTTAATAAAACACCCTTTTATAGCTTAAAATAATAATCTTAATTGAGTACAGATATATTAATTAAAAAAGGGCTGATTTTGTAAAAACGCTCATTCTATAGCTTAAATAATAATCATAATTGAGTACAATTATATTAATCAAAAACGGACAGGCACTCCTCATTTTTTATTATTATTTAGCCTAAATGGAGCTGTTGTATAATGCTCAAAAATTGAGAATTTTTCGCTCCATTGATTTTTGTCGATTAATGGAGCAAATTTTACTCAATCGGGAGAATGCCTGTTTGAAGTCAAAAATTGAGTAAAAATATACTCCGTTTGATTATTATTTTACTCAATAGATTTAAGCGTGTATATAGGTTGTTTAACAAGAACCCTGAGGGTTTCCCCAGACCAATGCCTGTCATCTAGTGGTCACTTGTTGAAATCACCTCGGCGGGGGTATGATGGCTGTCTACGATCTCCTTGATGAAATCTCAGACCAGAACGTCAGTCAAAAAATGAATTTAAATATTTCATTCTTTACTATTTCTCACACTGATGACAATTTGTATATTGATTTGGGCTGTACATTAAAAAAAATTGTGTAATTTCATTGTTGTTTTTAAGAAAGCTTAGGAGTCTCGTGTGCAGTGGCAGGGTTAGGCGTAGGCAATGTGAGTGACAGCCCACGGCCCCGCGCTTCCAAGGGCCTTGCATCGCATTGTTGTCATGAAGAGATCGTGGCATGGCACGGTCTCGAACTTAAATATTTTTACCTAAACGATAGAACTTAAAATCGGAAAACTAGTCATTTGAAATTCGATTTTACTACATAGTAATATGTGAATGTTTCTTAGCATATTTTAAAGAAAAATCATCTAAGTCGCCTCTCCTCTTGGAAATATTTTCTTGTATCTCGGACATAGTTACTGTACATTTAAGGATGCAGTTTGAAGAAACAAAGCCTGACTCACGGTCTTTGTACACAAAAAAAAAAAAAATAATAAAGTATGGACTCAAAATAAAAAATAAAAAAGCGCCATCAGAGAGAATGAGTCTTCATAAGCTGCATTACACGCTATCATAAATGAAAAAACTGTGAATTTTGTGAAACATAGAAAAAACATCCTAATCATGGAATTGTGCAGCAACATTTTTCGATGTGGCACATTTTGCGAACTAGTCTATTTTTAGTAGCACTTTACATTTGTAATCGCTCTCTCCCATTCAAGAAAAGTAGTGCATTAATGCCTAAAAAATGAGCACTTACCTATATTAGGTATGGGCAACATTTGGAAAGTTACTGGACAAACTAAAGGATGTTTAGAGAAGTCGCGGGCTGTATAAGTGGGAGTTATATGGGATTTTGAATGATTTATAGGGTTTTCTATGGGAATTTGAAATGTTCTGTGTGACGGATGCGGCCGATCAAAAGCCGTCGCGGATCGGGGGTTGTCCCATATTTGACTTACATTATTGTTATGCAGCAAAACACAGTAAATAGTAGTGGCATCAAATCTGAACCTATAATTTCAAACATGTTGCTATGCGCAAGTTGATGATGTTTATGGATGGGTGAACGAAAAAAAAATATTTCGATGCTGTAAAGAGTTTTCAAAAGTAGCGTATATACCGTGTTTACTCGCGTAAGTCGCACGCGAGTGTAATGATTGTACTTTTTTCTCCAATTTTTCATGGTGAAAGTCTAGGTCCGACTATTATGCGGGGAAAGTCTACACGTAATATTGTACACTCTAATGATAAAACATTACTGGTATTATTATAAAATAACTAATTTACCAAATGTTTCCAGTTTATATGCCGTTTATTAAATAATCCTTTCTTCAATTGTACACAAAAAAGATACTTTTCCTTTTATAGTATTATTTTCTCTACTTATTATAAAAGAAGGTGTCTGTGTGTCTGTGTGTGTGTGTGTGTGTGTCTGTCGGCAGCGTTACGGACAAACGGCTACACCTAGAAACACCAAATTTGGTACTCGGGAAGATGTAAATATGTAGTTGTGCACCTCGAAGCGATTTTTTCAGAATTCGACCTAGATTTTTTTTTATTTTATGTTTTATGCGATTTTTGGCATTTTTTCTCACCTAATTCGTAATGACGGCGGAAATTACGCTCGCAACAAAACGGCATTTGTATCATCGGATAGAGTAGAAAATTATCTTTTAAAAAGAGTTTGTTCTGAATACGTAACATGATTTACCGATTTTTAGGAATTTTTTTACTAAGCATTTGCTTCGCGATTGTTTTTCGTAAAATAATTTTTAAACTGTCGCATCTTGAATTCTATCCGTCATAACTTTTAGATATTTTGACAAATCGTGAAACATTCTTTTCTCCCTCTTCTCTACCTACTTATTATAAAAGAAGGTGTCTGTGTGTGTGTGTGTGTGTGTGTGTGTGTCTGTCGGCAGCGTTACGGACAAACGGCTACACCTAGAAACACCAAATTTGGTACTCGGGAAGATGTAAATATGTAGTTGTGCACCTCGAAGCGATTTTTTCAGAATTCGACCTAGATTTTTTTTTATTTTATGTTTTATGCGATTTTTGGCATTTTTTCTCACCTAATTCGTAATGACGGCGGAAATTACGCTCGCAACAAAACGGCATTTGTATCATCGGATAGAGTAGAAAATTATCTTTTAAAAAGAGTTTGTTCTGAATACGTAACATGATTTACCGATTTTTAGGAATTTTTTTACTAAGCATTTGCTTCGCGATTGTTTTTCGTAAAATAATTTTTAAACTGTCGCATCTTGAATTCTATCCGTCATAACTTTTAGATATTTTGACAAATCGTGAAACATTCTTTTCTCCCTCTTCTCTACTTATTATAAAAGAAGGTGTCTGTGTGTGTGTGTGTGTGTGTCTGTCGGCAGCGTTACGGACAAACGGCTACACCTAGAAACACCAAATTTGGTACTCGGGAAGATGTAAATATGTAGTTGTGCACCTCGAAGCGATTTTTTCAGAATTCGACCTAGATTTTTTTTTATTTTATGTTTTATGCGATTTTTGGCATTTTTTCTCACCTAATTCGTAATGACGGCGGAAATTACGCTCGCAACAAAACGGCATTTGTATCATCGGATAGAGTAGAAAATTATCTTTTAAAAAGAGTTTGTTCTGAATACGTAACATGATTTACCGATTTTTAGGAATTTTTTTACTAAGCATTTGCTTCGGCAAATTGTTTCGTAAAATAATTTTAAAACTGTCGCATCTTGAATTCTATCCGTCATAACTTTTAGATATTTTGACAAATCGTGAAACATTTTTTTCTCCCTCTTTTAAAATAAAAACGAAAAAATTATGTAAATTAGATGATTTTTTATGAATTTTAATGCAGCCTAATGTTTAGAATTCAATAGCATCAACGCGATCTTACGCCATTCAGTACATTGCGATCACGGCACGAGAATTTATCTTCGGTTGTTGCCACAGAAAGGATTAGAAAAAAGGGTTTTCTCAACCAATCGAGTTTTTAAATGGGATATCTGAATTTCAATTCGCAAGTGAGGATCTATGACGTCAAATGCTTTAAGATACGTAAAAATTACGCCATAATTATAACTCATTTATTCCAGCTCTATTTTCAACACAGGGAGACGATATTTTAATTAAAATTTTCTGTAGAAATAAACTAAGAAATTCACGATTATTACTTTCCGAACATGTACCATGTAAGGAAAGTATTGTAATCATGAAAAAATTCGACTTCGAGATTTTGGTGTTTTTACACGTTTTGAGGGCTTCTGAATCCATTTATGCTATTTTTACGAGATGTATGTATGCATGTGTGTATGTGTGTGTGTGTGTGTTTGTGTGTATGTGAGTGAACACGATAGCTCCTGAACGGAGCATTCGATTGAGCTCAAATTGGCTATATATGTCATAAACCACCGTCGCAAAACCGGTATTGATTTTGGTGTGTATAGGACTTATAGTTTTTCTACAGGTCTACGACAAAGATTTCTTTTACATTATGGCCTATGGGGGGAATTTCTTGAAAGTGCGCTAGCGTTTAAACGGTAGATTCGATTGAACTCAAATTCGGTATACATGTTATAAACCACCGTTGCAAGACCGGTATTGATTTTGGTGTGTATAGGACTTATAGTTTTTCTACAGGGCTACGACAAAGATTTCTTTTACATTATGGCCTATGGGGGAATTTCTTGAAAGTGCGCTAGCGTTTAAACGGTAGATTCGATTGAGCTCAAATTCGGTATACATGTTATAAACCACCATCCTAAGACCGGTATTGATTTTGGTGTGTATAGGACTTATAGTTCTCCTACAGAGTACGTTCAAAACTTTCTTTTATGTTATGGCATAATGGCATATGGAGAGAAATTCTTGAAAGTGCGCAAGCGTTTAAACTGTGCATTCGATTGAGTTTCAATTTGGTATATATGTTGGAATTATTCATCGATTAAAATTTATTTAAGTTCTTGGTAATGATCTTAATCGTAAGTGTTCGGAAAGTCGAGTGGAGTCACTCCAGATTTTTATTATTAGATTTTTATTATTAGAAGTGGTATATTAATCCGGTGCTTATTTAAAAATTGAAATGTCTTCACGGTGCTGAAAATGTTCATTTTAAAAATTACAAAGTTCGTTTCAAAGCGCGATATATTAAAATTTTTCTATTTACTATTTTTATTTTTGACATTTAATTATGGCGCAGACGTTGCTTAACATATGAATGCAGGCTGCGAGTATAGTTTTATTTTAACGTTGAATTACGTTCCTCCATAAAGGTCCTACATAACGCAAAGTTTTAATGATACCGTTTGAAAACTACTATGCGAAATATCGAAATTAACTCCCTCAACCAACTGGGGTATCCTTTACGGCAGTCAAACAGTGACGTCATAAATTAAAAAAATGCGTGAAATTTGTAAACTGTGCAACTCTGCACCATGTCACAATTAAAGCGGGAATAAGTAGCTCCTCGAGATTACACAGTTTGATGTTTTTCAGGAGGCAGGACTATGGAGGATATAAAAGATATCGCTATATTAGATACATGGATATTTAAAATGGCCTCCCTTGGATATTTTCTCCCCACAATAAGATGAAATGGTTTGCGGCGCTAAATACGCCAATCTTATAAAACTATGTATAAATTAAATATATATGGAGAGTTTCCTTAATGGCAACCATTATGTGAAATGATTATTATTTATGCTAATGCGTAAATTGCAAAGAATCGCCATAGAATCAAAAGATTCCATTGGTGCCAAATAATCTAAGCCGTTTCTTTTAAGGGAGCCTTGAAGAGGGAGAAGCGAAGATAGATAGTATTAATGTACGTAATAGGTAGTATCATTAGATTCGTAAGGATAATATGAATAAATCATAATATACCACGTTAATAAATATTTCATGAAATTAAAAGTGTTTCTCCTTTTTCAACGGTTGTCTTACAACCAACTAAACGAAAAGTAATTCTAATTTGCGTTAATATATCCCGCAGTAATTTCAACAGAAGAGATTACTTGAACTTTTTTAAAAATGAAATTCTGTTTTGTCACATGCAGATATGATTTTAGTAGTAAAATATTCGCTTATTCCCGTATGAAGAGCGGGTGTGCAGTTATCTTAAAAACATCTCTTGAAAATAGCATAAATGAATTCAGAAGACCTCAAAACGTGTAAATACACCAAAATCTCGAAGTCGAATTTTTTCATGATTACAATACTTTCCTTATATGGTACATGTTCGGAAAGAAATAAATGGTTGTCCATTCCATGTAGTGTCTTGGGTATTTAATGCTACAACTTGAGCCTAAAAAACAGTCTGCTGTAGAAATAAGACATTTTGAAAGCCAGGAGTTCTCTGCAAACCATTAAGCTTTCCACTTTTTTGATAGTGAATGACACTGACGTAGTTTTTTGAGTCATTATACTGCAATGATGCCAGGTTAATACTCGTGACGCAAACTTTACATCAAGAGTCAAATAATTTTGCTCTTTTTCTTTAAATTCCACATCACGAAGAAATTCGAATTACACATGTAAGGAAAATTTTCGTTTCCTACCGTGCGAAGAACGGGCACGCAGCTAGTTTAAAATAAAAACGAAAAAATTATGTAAATTAGATGATTTTTTACAAATTTTAATGCAGCCTAATGTTTAGAATTTAATAGCATCAACGCGATCTTACGCCATTCATTACATTGCGATCACGGCACGAGAATTTATGTTCGGTTGTTGCCACAGAAAGGATTAGAAAAAAGGATTTTTTCAACCAATCGAGTTTTTAAATGGGATATCAGAATTTCAATTCGCAAGTGAGGATCTATAACGTCAAATGCTTTGAGATACGTAAAAATTACTCCATAATTTTAACTCATTTATTCCAGCTCTATTTTCAATACAGGAAAACGATATTTTGATTAAAATTTACTGTAGAAATAAACTAAGAAATTCACGATTATTATTATTAGAAGTGGTATTTTAATCCGGTGCTTATTTAAAAATTGAAATGTTTTCACGGCGCTGAAAATGTTCATTTTAAAAGTTACATCGTTTCAAAGCGCGATATATTAAATTTTTTCTATTTACTATTCTTATTTTTGGCATTTAATTTAGCGCAGGTGTTGCCTAACATACGCATGCAGGTTGCGAGTATAGTTTTATTTTAACGTTGAATTACGTTCCTCCACAAAGGTTACATAACGCAAAGTTTTAATGATACCGTTTGAAAACAATTATGCGAAATATCGAAATTAACTCCCTCAACCAACCGGGGTATCCTTTACGGCAGTCAAACAGTGACGTCATAAATAAAAAAATGCGTGAAATTTGTAAACTCTGCAACTCTAACGCCCTGACACAATTAAAGTGGGAATAAGTAGCTCCTCAAGATTACACAGTTTGATGTTTTCAATACGCCAATCTTATAAAACTATGTATAAATTAAATATATATGCAGAGTTTCCTTAATGGCAACCATTATGTGAAATGATTATTATTTATGTTAATGCGTAAATTGCAAAGAATCGCCACAGAATCAAAAGATCCCATTGAGGCCAAATAATCTAAGCTGTTTCTTTTAAGGGAGCCTTGAAGAGGGAGAAGCGAATATAGATAGTATTAATGTACGTAATAGGTAGTATTATTAGATTTGTAAAGATAATATGAATAAATCGCAATGTACCACGTTAATAAATATTTCATGAAATTAAAAGTGTTTATCCTGTTTCAACGGTTGTCTTACAACCAACTAATTCTAATTTGCGTAAAAAGTAATTCTAATTTGCGTTAATATATCCCGCAGTAATTTCAACAGAGGAGATTACTTGAACTTTTTTAAAAATGAAATTCTGTTTTGTCACATGCAGATATGATTTTAGTAGTAAAATATTCGCTTATTCCCGTATGAAGAGCGGGTGCGCAGTTATCTTAAAAACATGTCTTGAAAATAGCATAAATGAATTCAGAAGACCTCAAAACGTGTAAATACACCAAAATCTCGAAGTCGAATTTTTTCATGATTACAATACTTTCCTTATATGGTACATGTTCGGAAAGAAATAAATGGTTGTCCATTCCATGTAGTGTCTTAGGTATTTAATGCTACAACTTGAGCCTAAAAAACAGTATGATGTAGAAATAAGACATTTTGAAAGCCAGGAGTTCTCTGCAAACCATTAAGCTTTCCACTTTTTTGATAGTGAATGACACTGACGTAGTTTTTTGAGTCATTATACTGCAATGATGCCAGGCTAATACTCGTGACGCAAACTTTACATCAAGAGTCAAATAATTTTGCTCTTTTCCTTTAAATTCCACATCACGAATAAATTCGAATTACACATGTAAGGAAAATTTTCGTTTCCTACCGTGCGAAGAACGGGCACGCAGCTAGTTATAGACATAAATGAAAGTCGAATACGTAACTGCGACTTTTATGCGGTGAAAATATTTTGACGATTTTTTCTGCTTCAAAACGGAGGTGCGACCATTAAGCGAGGGCGACTATTTCGCGAGTAAAAACGAGTTTTACGTTCCGGGAGGGGAAAGGGGTGAGATAGAGTATTTTATACCTTTATTGTTAGAGTTAATATGGATTTACAAAATAGCTGTTTTTTAATAATTGCTTTACATTTTCGAAGAGGATCCGGTCCCCCTCGACCCCTCCCCCCCCCCTATTTAAATACGCCACGGGTTGTCAGTATAAGAGATCCCTATGACTTCGTTCACCTTTATTGGGAATGTGGAGCAACCTGGTTAATATGAAAGCTTAATGAAAGGAGGAAATGAATTTTTCTAACTGGATACTTTATTTTTATTTTAAAGAGTATATTTCTGAGAGGATAGATAACGACGTTATAAACATTGATAAATTCTGCCAGTTTTCTTACTTTTTAACTGGATTTACTATTATTGTTATTAATGTTATTATACTGCGTCAAAAAAGGATTTCTCATCCTGTACCCCTGTATCCGTTCAGGATCAAATAAGTCGCAGAACTCGGTACACTCCCACCCCAATTACGTGAATGGACCAAATACCCGCCACAGGAGAGACTTCTCTTTTGCGTAATTTCAATAATAATGTCGAAGAGATTAGGTATGGGTTTGAATAATGGGTTAAAGCTGTTCGTTCAGGAAATTATACAACTTTTGAATAGCTTTTTAGAGAATTCAATTGCGTTAGAGACTCGAAAATAATTAGAACGCCTCAAGTTGTGTTGCGAAATTACAAACAATGATTTTATAGGAGTTACGAAACAATCTGAAATAAAAGCGAAATATACGGTATTTTGCAATATTTCCCTAAACAAACACTTCGGCCCATTTCTGAAGGCAATTTTCGTGCTTATGAATTTTTTCTGAAAGTTGCATAAGACACATAGGTTGACTGTTAGTACACAGTGCAGTTAGTGAAGAAGTATATTGTTAATTTTTTTAAGGGTTTGGTATCATTAATTTGTTTTTAACCTTTTCAGTCCTGGTGTACAAATATGTGTACATTTAGTTTACATCCCATTTTTCCCTCTAAAAGCCGAAACAAAACTCTTTAATAGAATTATACTACTAAACATTGTACTTGAAGAGAAAAGTATTAGCTATTTGAAAATGTTTGCAAAGAGGATGCCTCGAAAAAGCAAACAAATTTTCTAAACACTTCTACTTAATATTAAATCTTACAAATTATAAGAAATGTTGTATATAGTGTACTAAATAGAATATTAAAGCCACAATTGTTTATCTTTAAATGAATAGCTATAATGAGGAGAAATACCCATGTACACTAGGGTGGATCGAATTTTTTTTTTTTTTTTCGAAATCTTTATCTCCTGAGGTCTCAAAAGTTGTAAATTGATATAAATAAAAAATGTGTAAAATTTGAATGTTCTACGACAACGTCTTGGGGTTGCGCATCGAGCTTGAAATCTAGAAATTTTCTAAAAATATGACTTTAAAAAATCGACCAAAAATTTACTTCTCGAATTATTAGGCTCCCGTGGTTTTAAAAGTTATAAATTGTTATGAATAAGACGTACGCAAAATCTGGAGGGGCTGTGACAACTTCTAGGAGTTGCACATCGAGCTTGAAATCTATAAATATCTGTAAAATATGCGTTTTTTGAAAAAACATATGTAGAAAGCAAATTTATATTTTTTAATAAATTAGACCCGTTGAAAAATAGTCAGTAACGTTCGCAGCTCTTCTCAAGTACAACCACAATCGTAACTACATTACCCAGGACCTACCTCGTTGCTACTATCCGAATCCTGCCCGTGCCAGTCCAATCACCCAATTATTGGAGCATCCGTTTCAATGAGTAATGTAAAGCTAGACTTCAAATTAATCCGTGGCATTTTATGTCAATTGTAATAATCCAGATCGTATGAAACCACCATCTGATAGATGGATAGACCAATTTTGGAGTGGCTGTTTGCTGGTGTGAAGTTGGTAAATACAACCTTGCAGAGATTTTGTTAGATTAGAGAACTGCATTTCTAGATTTCGGATGACGCTTTTGTTCTCTCCAGAATTCGATGATTCGCCACCACCGCCAATGCATGTGAGGGTCCCAAGATCAATGGATTTCATGTCAAACGCTCCCAAATTTCCAGTGAAATTCTTAAAATCAGATGGTGACACATAGCCAAAGTATGTTGAACCAGATTAGATTATCAACGAGATGTGTTCTTAGTGGCAAACACTTGGGTGTAATTTGCCGTCAACAAATTTTTCTATGTATGTGGTTCAGTTCTCCCGCCTATCAAAACATAATCCAATATTGTAATTTGTAAAGTATTTTTTCCTTTTCTTTCTGTAATTCAAAGCGAGTCATCCCAGCCTTCCTCTATTATATTGTTCGAGAATCGTTGAGAATGTTTCTCTGCATCTGCATTACTTTTCTTTCTAGGTTGTGAAATAAAGTTGATACCAGAGTTGCTGCTTCCCAGTCCGTAATAACTTCGTGTCGCAGACTTGTGAAAACACTGAGATTTTTATTCTAACTTGGTCGTTTTTGAACGCATTTTCCAACGTGGCGGTAGATACGCATTCAGCATTTTCTTCAGTCTTTCGTACTTCTCTTTCCAAATCAACGTCTAAATTGAGACATACACTGGATATTGGAACTTTCACCTCTTTCTCCAACAATCTCCAAATTTCTCTTTCCAACCTTTCAACTTTTCACTCAATCTCCATAAACTTGTCTTCTTTTCAGTTCCATATCTAGTTGTCACATCTAGTTGTCACATATCTAGCTTCCCTCTGGTCTGCCAATGATTCCCGTTCTGTATAAGGTATGAATTTCTCTCAGCCACCCGGAAAAAGTCAATATATTTATAAGTTGCGATATTCAATAGTAATATAGAGTTTTCCCCACTTTCTTCATAAACAATTCCTTATGTCCGTCTCTAACATACAGTTTATTCAGCTGAACTTGCTCACGACCGTTACTAACTATCTAACGAATTCTTCGATTGACACAGTGGGGATACTTCCCTTGATCTAAATCTCCTGTACTTTGATCGCCACAACTAAGGTTATATCTCCTTCCGGTGGATCCTGACCTTTACTCAGAATTTTTTATTCTTAAGTACAAAACAGTAATATAGAAGCACGTCTCCTCGGGTTGGTAACTTGGTACAAGGTAATTCTTTCGATATTCCCAGCTCTTCTGAGAACGCCAATTTTGTTCAATATCTTGTAGCAGCGAGTTTCGCTTCGCTTTATTCAGGATAGTATCAGTGCAAGGCAACCCCCCCCCCCTCCTCCTTAGTTTTTTTAGACTAAACTGAAAACACCTTGTAGGTGAAACGTCAAACTAAATGCCTGTTTCATCAAAATATCTCGTGTTTGGTTTAACCGAACGCATCTGCATCGTCATGACTCGGTAGGCGAACCAGTGCTGGTTGTCTAGAGCACAGTTTGCGTACTGCGCGCAAGACAAAACAACAACATAACGTGTGCGTTGTATCCAAACTATCCGCAAAGGCATTTTTTGTGATTTACTGAGCTTCTCTGAACATCTTTTAACATACAAAAGGACCAAATTATTTTTAACAAATAAAGTTCGCTTTCTAAATAATTTTTTTCAAAAAACACATAATTTTCAGTTTTTTATAGATTTCATGCTCGATGTGCAACCCCTAGAAATTGTCGTAGCCCCTCCAGATTTTTTATAAGTCTTATTCATAACAATATACAACTACTAAAACCTCGGGAGCCTTATAATTCGGAAAGAATTTTTTTGGTCGATTTTTTAAAGAAGTCATATTAAAAAAAAAAAAAAATCTAGATTTCAAGCTCGATGCGCAACCCCAAGACGTTGTCATAGAACATTCAAATTGTACATACGTCTTATTCATATCAATATACAACTTTTGAGACCTCAGGAGATAAAGATTTGAAAAAAAAAATTTTTTTTCGATCCACTCTAATGTACACATATGTGTACATTCGGCGTTTGGCGCCATTTTCTTCCTTCTCTTCATGAATGAAATATTCACAAGAGCTGGATTTATTTTTGCATGTTATTTTAATTTAATCATTTTATAGCTTTTCTATGCAATATAATGAATGCATTTTTATGCTATTTTCTATCATTGTATGTACAGAACATTTATTTTATCTGTGCTACTAATTATATATTGCAAATATATCATCATCTCACAAAGCAATTACATTTTCCTCAACAAGTTCTTACAAAAATTTAAAGATTGTTCGGCTATTAACAGAAGAAGAAATCGAAGAACTTGTACTACAAAGGGATTTATCAAATTTATTTGGTGCTGAGGAACTTAATTGTGAAAGAATGGGGTTGAGAAAATATCTGTTATACCACAGATAATTGATAATAAAGGGAATTCAGCTCGAGAAGAAGATATTCATATTAGAACTTCAAAAGTTCTAATGAATATCTGAAAGGTGCCAGTTTCGTTAATATATACCCTCCAGGTCAAATTCCTTTGGATTAAGAAAAAATTTATTCACTTCTACAGAGAGATTCATGTTAGCTTTCCACATTTATCAAGGCAAAGGCACCTTTAACCCTTTAACGCGCAGTGTTCCCGCTCTGGGAACACCAAACTCTGACGTTATGACTGTTGCCAGTCACGAAGAATAGATTTGATTTCTATAAAAATAGTTGCGGGTGACATAGCTCCATGAGAATCCTTTACTTTTTAGCACGTCATTTTCGTTAATATATACCCTCCAAGTCAAATTCCTTTGGATTAAGAAAAAATTTATTCACTTGTACAGAGAGATTCATGTTAGCTTTCCACATTTATCAAGGCAAAGGCACCGTTAACCCTTTAACGCGCAGTGTTCCCGCTCTGGGAACACCAAACTCTGACGTTATGACTGTTGCCAGTCACGAAGAATAGATTTGATTTCTATAAAAATAGTTGCGGGTGACATAGCTCCATGAGAATCCTTTACTTTTTAGCACGTCATTTTCGTTAATATATACCCTCCAAGTCAAATTCCTTTGCATTAAGAAAAAATTTATTCACTTCTACAGAGAGATTCATGTTAGCTTTCCACATTTATCAAGGCAAAGGCACCTTTAACCCTTTAACGCGCAGTGTTCCCGCTCTGGGAACACCAAACTCTGACGTTATGACTGTTGCCAGTCACGAAGAATAGATTTGATTTCTATAAAAATAGTTGCGGGTGACATAGCTCCATGAGAATCCTTTACTTTTTAGCACGTCATTTTCGTTAATATATACCCTCCAAGTCAAATTCCTTTGGATTAAGAAAAAATTTATTCACTTCTACAGAGAGATTCATGTTAGCTTTCCACATTTATCAAGGCAAAGGCACCTTTAACCCTTTAACGCGCAGTGTTCCCGCTCTGGGAACACCAAACTCTGACGTTATGACTGTTGCCAGTCACGAAGAATAGATTTGATTTCTATAAAAATAGTTGCGGGTGACATAGCTCCATGAGAATCCTTTACTTTTTAGCACGTCATTTTCGTTAATATATACCCTCCAAGTCAAATTCCTTTGGATTAAGAAAAAATTTATTCACTTCTACAGAGAGATTCATGTTAGCTTTCCACATTTATCAAGGCAAAGGCACCGTTAACCCTTTAACGCGCAGTGTTCCCGCTCTGGGAACACCAAACTCTGACGTTATGACTGTTGCCAGTCACGAAGAATAGATTTGATTTCTATAAAAATAGTTGCGGGTGACATAGCTCCATGAGAATCCTTTACTTTTTAGCACGTCATTTTCGTTAATATATACCCTCCAAGTCAAATTCCTTTGGATTAAGAAAAAATTTATTCACTTCTACAGAGAGATTCATGTTAGCTTTCCACATTTATCAAGGCAAAGGCACCTTTAACCCTTTAACGCGCAGTGTTCCCGCTCTGGGAACACCAAACTCTGACGTTATGACTGTTGCCAGTCACGAAGAATAGATTTGATTTCTATAAAAATAGTTGCGGGTGACATAGCTCCATGAGAATCCTTTACTTTTTAGCACGTCATTTTCGTTAATATATACCCTCCAAGTCAAATTCCTTTGGATTAAGAAAAAATTTATTCACTTCTACAGAGAGATTCATGTTAGCTTTCCACATTTATCAAGGCAAAGGCACCGTTAACCCTTTAACGCGCAGTGTTCCCGCTCTGGGAACACCAAACTCTGACGTTATGACTGTTGCCAGTCACGAAGAATAGATTTGATTTCTATAAAAATAGTTGCGGGTGACATAGCTCCATGAGAATCCTTTACTTTTTAGCACGTCATTTTCGTTAATATATACCCTCCAAGTCAAATTCCTTTGGATTAAGAAAAAATTTATTCACTTCTACAGAGAGATTCATGTTAGCTTTCCACATTTATCAAGGCAAAGGCACCTTTAACCCTTTAACGCGCAGTGTTCCCGCTCTGGGAACACCAAACTCTGACGTTATGACTGTTGCCAGTCACGAAGAATAGATTTGATTTCTATAAAAATAGTTGCGGGTGACATAGCTCCATGAGAATCCTTTACTTTTTAGCACGTCATTTTCGTTAATATATACCCTCCAAGTCAAATTCCTTTGGATTAAGAAAAAATTTATTCACTTCTACAGAGAGATTCATGTTAGCTTTCCACATTTATCAAGGCAAAGGCACCTTTAACCCTTTAACGCGCAGTGTTCCCGCTCTGGGAACACCAAACTCTGACGTTATGACTGTTGCCAGTCACGAAGAATAGATTTGATTTCTATAAAAATAGTTGCGGGTGACATAGCTCCATGAGAATCCTTTACTTTTTAGCACGTCATTTCCCGTCAAAAAATGGTCACGATTATTTTTAACAGCACTGACATCTGCTGAAAAATGGAAGAATGCGAGAACAGCTGGATAGATTGCCCAATGCTGAAAAAAGGGCAGCCGTTGCCATCGCTCGACTTAACTACCAGCAAGATGGCGGACGATCGAAACGTTCATCGCGTGCCACAGATCTAGAGACCCTTTTTTGACGACAGCTGACTGTGCGCACAGCCAGCTGTCGTCAAAAAAGGGTCTCTAGATCTGTGGCACGCGATGAACGTTTCGATCGTCCGCCATCTTGCTGGTAGTTAAGTCGAGCGATGGCAACGACTGCCCTTTTTTCAGCATTGGAAAAGGGTTGCGCCTCAAAGGGTTAACTCAAAAAGTTATCAAAGAATTTCGATTAGGTTCGGGCATTGTTAAATTACTGACTGAGAATTTGATATAGAAGATCACCTTATTTATACTGATAGATCTTCTGCAGTCCAAAATGTGCCTACTATTTGCTGAGGAAAGGTATATTTACATGACAGGAACTGCTATGAACAATCGCATAGGTCCCATTTTTAAGAAGTTATAATCGGATACATGCATGAAAAGAGGAGAATGAGATGAAAGAGTGAGGGAGGATGATAACATGTGCATGTGCATAACTGAAAAGAAAGGATAACAAATCCGTAACGTTATTGGGAGTGAACCTGACTGCTGGCCAATCGAACAGAAAAAGAAAATATAAGTCACACAGCCAGCAATGTTATATCATACAATAGACATATGGGAGGAATCGATTTGTGCGATCGATATCTCATACCTATAGATGCTCACATAGAACGAGAAAGTGGCCACTTCGCATGTTTACTTACTTCGTAGATTTGGTCACTGCTAGCTGGATAAAATACAAGAAAATTGCGATAATTGCAAATACCGATAGAAAAAAATATCATGACCCTTTTACAATACAGAATGCACTTGAGTCAAGCCCTACTAACATTTGAGGGCAATAAAACTGCACCGTCACGTTGAAGAAAAGTGTCTTCAGGAGAAATGGAGATTCATTACCACATTCTCTCGCTTAGGAAAGTTTAAAGGAAGGACAGGTAAAAAAAGAATTTTTTTTTTGAAGGGTAGGGGGGATGAATCTGTCACTTTAGTTTCGGGAAATCTAAATTCCTAACCCTCACCCCTTGGCTACCACACAGATTAAAGCTATAATTAAGGCAAATGATCTCTGCTACTAATTTTCTCCATGATAGCAGCCGTAGATAATTGCATCAACATAAGAAATTGGGAATTAAATATTTTTATAATTTTTTTTAAAATCAAAATTGCTCATTTCCTGAGAATTATCCTATACTGATATATTGTGAGTGTGAGTCAATTAAATTTAAAGCTAGGAAAATAAGGAAATGTTTGAAATTCCCGGCATTTTAATAGTTAGACACCCTTCCTTTCTTTCACACACAATTCAAGCGCTTAAAAAGTATTTAACACATCTCCTTTTTCCTTTTCCCCGCTTTTATTTTATTTTAATATCCATCTTAGTTTTTCCAATACTTTATTTGTATAATATGTTAACTACGTAACAGTGGCGCACAAACAAATTTCTCATGGAGGAGGTCCAACCCATAAAGATGTAACACCAACCACCAGAAAAAATGCGGATTTTTTATATTTTTAGCGTAACCCCTTTTACTGTGTTTTTATTTATCTATCTTAACTCCTGAAAATAAGAATTAGATTTCTTTTAACATATTTACAAGTCAAAAATTTCTTGACGATTTAACGAAGGAAAATTGATAACGCTTTTGGAAGAGGTCCGGACCCCTTGGACCCCTCCCTTGTGGGCGCCATTGCTACGAAAGCTTTATACAAGGGGTTTATAATTAAACTTGTCCTACAAACAGGGTTCTGCTAAAACGGGTGAACTGATTGTAACCAGGTATAACAGACCATAAATTAGATACTTCAAGGAATTTCGCGAAAAAGAATTAGTTCGAAATATACGAAAAACTCGACAGAACTTCTTTCCGTACTTTATAAGAAACAGGATCACTTTTAAAAATATGAGACCATTTTAGGAAAATTTTTCAAAAGCTCCGAATTTTAGCAAATCTAGACTCGTACGAAGCCTGAAAACACTGTACCCAAATTGAGAAAAATTTTAATTAGAGGAAAAAATAGAAACAAATTTGTAACAATTAAAATCTGAATTTAAAAAGTAGGGAATTGTTTGCCTTTAACTTTGAAAGGTTTCTTACTATTGATCTAATGTGATCGTAAATGACGCGTAAGAGGTATATCAGATAAGTTTGTATTTTTCAGAAATAAATATTTTCTAAAATCAATCGTGTACACTCTCTCAAAAAAGTATTTGAGTGTAAACCAAATTTACTTCTTAGTTTGCTGAACAGGAGAATAACTAATTGCAGTTTCCGATCAAATAAACAACTCAAAAGAAATTTGAGAAGCTGTTTTATATCTACATATAATTTGCCTTTTGCAAAAAAATAATATATATGTGAGACCGGCACATTGGAAATCTGGCTTTCTTTCGAATAGATTTTTGAAAGGTGTAGTCATTCGTGATTTTGCCCCCTTTCTAGGATGAGCGTAGTAATCAGCAATCTTTTTCTTTCCCTGATGATGGGGTACCGAGCGAAAAGCACATATTATCGTGAGTTTGTGGTCCAGGTAATTCAGTTTGTGCGCCCTAAAGTCTATGATTATTCTCTGTGACACTGATGGATGGACTATGATGATCACACTCGTGTGCCCAATATATGAAACCATTAACCCGATTCTACGAAAAACTGTCAACTGTTGGGATTTCCAGGTTTGGGACACCACCCTGAAACAGAATAGAATATTTCTACGGATAGGTCATTGGAAAAAAAGAAAGAAGCTTGACCCCGTTGCAGAAAACTGGCAATGCCGATATGACGATGACCTCTCCGAAAACTGAACAATATTAGTTTTTGATTAGATATTTCACTCATGGGAATACTAATGTTCAGCGTCAGTGGACGTTATGAGCACAAGCAATTAAACAACCGAGGTGATTCGACGAAAAACAATTTTCTGTGGGGATTTCTGTATTGGAGACACCGCCCTGAAAGAAGAATGAATATTTCCACGGAAAAAGAATTATTTCAGAACAAGAAAGACTTGCTTCTTCTGTAGAAAACAGAAAAGACTGCGGCAAAGCCTATATGCGACAGAGATCTTTCGGAAAAAGACGAATGTAAATTTTACTAATAGAGGTTTCACCGTAATGTTAACGTTAAACTTCACTGGACTTATTACAGCTCATGTGTACCAGTGTACCTTTAGAACTTGCGGTATTTTCTTTAGACCTAAAAGATACTTTTCCAATACGGTGGTTCACTTTCCATTTTCCGCGAGTGCCTTGCCTATACTAGATGTAAACGAATTTGGATTTTCTGTTTTATTTATGACTAGTAAATTTATTCTACAAACACATTTAATTAATGTATGCAATATTTTACGACTGAGGCTCCAAAAATAGGTTTTCAGTTATGATATATAGCAGTGGCGTAGCGAGAAAATTTTCATGCGGGGGAGTTACGACTACTGCAACTCACATATATGTATATATATATATATATATGCTTTGGCATGGACGCGAGACGGAAAATTGGCGTCTCGCATCTCGCAAAACAGTGCAAAAGCTTTGTCTCGTCTCGCAAAATCCCGATATCGTAATGTTAAAAAGTCTGTCTCGTCTCGTAAAAAATCGTCTCGTGTCTATCCCTTGTATTCTGCGTGTGAGTGTGAAGAAAATACATTTTGTATAGCAAAAAAATTCCTCATGGTGAGGGGGGGGGAGGACTGGTTTAAAACAACCCATCATAAAACACGGTTTTTCATGCCTGTAACCAAAGTAGGAGGCTATGAATTTTGAAAAAAAAAAAAAGTTGACTCAAACAAAATGTAAGTAAAGCACAATTTTAGTCTAAACCAATGTAAAAAATTTTGGGAGGGTATAATTTATTTTAAAAGGTTAATTTTACCTATCCAAAGAGTATAATAAAGCAGAATGTTAACCTTTAACAATTTGGGGAGGCTGAAGCCACCTAGCACCTTCCCTGGATCCACAACTGGCTGGACAGGTATAGACAGTCACAAATTTCATTGCTTGCAATGCTACCTCCGCGCTTAACATCTGTGTTCCTTTTGTTATCAACATTATTTCTAAGAATCTAGTGGTTCTATGAATTTCTTTATTTGTATCCATGATGGTGTTTCTTTTCTTCAAAGACTCAGAGAGAACAGAAAGGGCAGGGGATTGACATCCCAACCGATTAAATTCTTCGATGATTTCAACGACTATGGCGTCCATTGAATGAAAACAGAAATATTGTTAGTATGCGAGCAAACTATACAATATATATATATTTTTTTTCAGGAAATAGGTTAAGATCTACAATAATAATAATAATAACAATAATCTCATGTAAGTTCCAAAATGCAGTTTCGGCTCGCAAAAAGTGCCGGAACGTCGTTCCGGTACGTTCCGCCCCCACTACACACCTGATAATATATCTATGTTAAGCTTTAAATTCCTTTAATATTGCCTGATTTATATCATATAGTGACGTCCTAACTTCTAATCCTTATGATTTAATTATTAATGAAATAGCATGTTCTATAGGAGAGAGGGGGACTAACGGATCACGTTTTACATTTTCTGCTGTAAAAAAGCGCAATATATTTTTTTTTCCCAAGACAATTGATATAAATACTTTTTCGTTATTAGATAAAAAATTTAAATTATTGTTTAATAATTAAATGCTAAATATTCTTAATTTGTGAAATGAAACTGTGATCTAATGGGACATATTATTAATTAAACAACTCTTTATGCGACACTCTTAACATATATTGTTTAACTTGAAAATATTACAACAAAATAGGCACTATCTAGCAGCAGTATCGGGGAAAATAACTCAATGAAACAGTCATTACCTAAAGGTGTTACAATGTAGTTTCAATATCATCCAAGCCAACCCATCTGCTTTTCCGAAGATTTAAAAAAAACCAATAAAAAACTTTATACAGTCTTTTTTTTTTGTCAAAATATTACTTGGATTTCTCTGTCTGACAAATTTATTCTGGCAAGTATTCTGGCCTCTCTGTGTGAATGATTTCATTTCAAGTTTTATGTTGTGATAACAGTAATGGAATAAAATCATGTGATTTCATAAATAATTTCTTTCCTAAGAAAATTCTGATTTTTTTTCTGAATTTCCAATAATTTTTTTTCTAGTACAGTAACCAAATCTACTCCTTAAAATTAAGTTGATGTTCCGCACCCACTTAATTTTTTTTTCTATGGGGCCTTGAGCCCAAGAGCACCCATGTAGTCGGGGGGCCTGAATACATTTATTATACTGGTTGTATGTATATATATTGGATGATATTAAATTTTTAATAAAAAACAATTTGAGTGATTTGCTTGAAAGTGAAACCAAGTACCTGTGTATTTTTTATAAACTAAAATCGGCTATTTATCACATATGCCCGCTTTTAGCAGAAAAAGTACACATTTATCCGCGCAAATTAATAGCAAAAATATGAAAATAGGCACTCTTTAGACACTCAATAGGAAAAACTATACTTCATACTATCAGAACTGTAATGGATTCCAAATTTTAAACACATTACTGTATAATGGCTTTTAATTTTTTTTTTTTTTTTTTTTTACTCAGAGGAACAGAAATAATGGGTTTTAAAATTTTTGGGTTTTAAAATTTAATCTCTCTTATATTGAATCAAATTAAAATTTATAGCCCTGAGGTGTAAAAATTGAATACTATGCCTGAGAATTTTTATTAGTTGGTCATTATTAGTTTGTCCAGAAGGTGGACAAGCCCTTATAGATGGAATTTTCTTGTCTGAACTTAAGGCTGTTTAATCTGAAGAGAAAAAGTCGAAACGGGGACCGGGGAAAGGCTAAACGGGTAATTTCGGTATTTAAGGATACATACCGTATACCGTGCCATCTTTATTCATTCAATGGAAAGAATTGGTAGTTCCAATTTTTATTGCTAAAAATTTTCAGATATTTTTGAAAGTTAAAACTCTAAAATTTAAACGATAAAATGAACTTTTCATGGTGTAAAATATTGCGCACTAGAGAGGAGCGCAAGTTGATTTTTTGAAACGAAATTCAGTTGAAAAGCGTTAAAACTCTTGAAATTCATTGAATTCCAGACTAAAATAGCATCTTTATACTTATATTTTTAATTAAATTACTCATATAATGTTCATAAAAAATCGTAAAGTAGTTTAGAAGACACATTATAAAGTTTTCAATGGCTCCTACTGTAATTTTATTTTAAATCTTGATCAGAAGTCAATGTGCGTTAGGATTCACATGCCATTACAAGTTCCGAAAATATAAATATTTATAAAAGCAAAATGTATTATATTTTTAGCCCAAAATATTCTTAAATGCATTATGAATAGGAACCAAATTTATTTTAGCAAAGTTACGTTTCTATCAAACGTAAGTTACGTTTGATAGAAATTTTTTAGTCTGCTTGCCAATTTATAATTTGAGTCTAAAAAACAATGCTTCTTTCCTTTTTATTAAAACTGACTAATTCGTGAAATTTGAAATTTCCAGTAATCCATAGTATAGTTTATGAGGAAATATTCTGAAAATTTTCATGGTTCTAACATTGTATCATTTCTTATCTGAAGTGAAAGTTAACCACATAGCGGACTTCTCTCAAAGTGCCACGTTTAATTATTTTTTCAAAGAAATTAAATAACTTTTCAAATTTTTAATTTACTTCAGTTCACAGTATGGTTTCTGAGGAAATAGTTTTAAAACTTTCATAGTTCTGGCATCATAAGTTTGTTTCTGATCTTCGCTGAAAGTTCACCAAAAGCGTCTTCCTCTGAAAAAATGTCAAGTTTAATATCTTCTTTTTAAAGTTAAATATCTCTTAATTTTATTTCAATGTCAGTTTTCAATCAAGTTTCTAATTAATCATTCTGAAAATTCTCATAATTATGGAATTGAAAGTTTATTTCTAATCGTGAACGAAAGTCAAGAAAGTAGCGTTTTCTCTGAAAAAGCTTCAAGTTTAATTAAATATTTTTTGATTAAATAACTTTTCAAATTTTATCTCATGTCAGTTCTTATTCTAGTTTTAGAGGAAACATTCTGGAAATTCTCATAGTTACATGATTATAAGCTTATTTCCTATCTGGAGCATCAGTCAACCGAAATCCTCCGTTTTCAGGTAGAACAGCCTTAATATATATAAAGAAACTTATTTATAAAACTTAAGTGCATAAAAGCCTGGATACGTGCTTCAGTAACATACACAGGAAAACAAGCATTCTGATTGGTCTTTTCAAAGTGGCCATGTCTATAGTTAAGTAGGGTAAACCGTCTAAAATGACCAAATCAAAATCAAAATTCATCACAGATTTCCATTAAAAACTAAGAAACTATTTTTAATTTCATCATGTTCATGCAACACTAGTTGAATATCAAATAAAAAATACACAAAAAACCTTTAAACAATGTTTCTCTTAAAGCGGGCAAACACTGTCAGTGGGCAATTACTCTCTGGTTTATAAACATGGAAATAAATTTGTGAAAAATTCCACTGAATTCAATCAAAATCATAGAAAAGTATTTTTTCCTCAGCAGAAAATGCGCGACTATACATAAGAGATATTTAATGTTTCCTCTGGGTGTAAAAAATACATATTAGTAATTTTTAACTCTTATGTTACAAAATTATGAAATTCAGCTGTTATTTTTTTACTTTCCTAGCATGTACAATGTAAGGGAAGTATTGTAATTATTAAAAAAATGACTTTGAGATTTTAATGTATTTACACGCTTAAACCAAACGAGCGAAATTCGATCAGTCGGAGCGATTTTTGAGCCAGTTTTCAAAAGTGAGCTTCTCCTTTAGGAGCGTTTTTCGATCACAAGAGCGGAGCGGAATCTAACAATAATCGAGGAGGGAATTTCTCGGAAAAAACAGGAAGCGAGGAGAAGAGTTCTCGGGGGAAAAAAAAACTATTTAAAGAGCACTTTCGCGGAAATACCGGTAGGTTTGCATGGAAACGGATCGCTCCGCAATGTATCGTTTTTTTTCTCTCTTTGGGTTTAAGCGTGTACACACATTTCTAGGTCTTCTGAATTCATTTATACAAATTATGAAATTCATGTCCACGATGATCTTTGCATTGCAAGTTATGAAAGAAGGTATTCCATACCTGTCAACTTTTATGAAAATTTTTGAGTTTTCAGAAAATTGTGTCTTTTTTAACATCACAGTAAAAGTACCACTAGACATCTTTGATAAATCATGTCCTTGTAAGAAAACTGTTACATTTGTTTCATGACCTAATTATCTTAAATTCGAACAAACCCAACAGTGCTATAAGCCACAAGCTATTCTACCCGTTTTATCGTGTATATTTAAATTTTTAGACTAATAATAAAGTACTGAATGATCCATTTAAAATGGTATGTATATTTAGAACAAAATAAGCCCATTTCATCCAAAACTTCTGTTAAATTTTGCCTTTATCCTGCTTAGAAACCTTTCAGCTTTGTTTTTTTCCCCCCCTTTATACAAAACATAATAGATGAACGAAACAACGACCTCAATATCTGTGGGCTAATGGCACCACCGATTCGGATAGTAGCGGCATCTTAAATTCACTATTTTATGTGTTAATTGTAGTGGGTTCAGTTTGTAAAAAATATTAACATAGTGGTCCTTCCTATTGAGTTAAAATGTTATTCTCATAATTGGAAGTTAGACTTACCTTAGCAATCCCACTTTGTCATCGTTTATGCCTTCTTATATGAAATTTAATTTATGGCTTGAAAGTAAGACATAGCACAATAGATGTGTGTCCTGTTCTGGACAGCGCCCAGTTTTAAGTCCTAATCAAGATCAATGCTTTTTTTTGTTTTGTTTTTTTTAAATATCACATTAGTCTGTTGGTATATTTACATTCCTTTATTTTTAATTTCTAATTCATTCTTGATTTCCAATGAAAAGTTACTAAATTGTGGTATGATTATACAAAACAGCTGCAGTATAAATTGTAATTTGGAAACACTTGAACTGGAACAATGCCAGAGTTTAGTACCAGTTGCCATTTTCGAGTTATTGGCATTTAGCCAGACCAAAAACAATAGTTCAGCTCACATTTATCATTAGCTTTTATTTTACAACTTAATAGGTAATCAGTAATTCAGGAAAATGACTGTTTAAAGGCACAAGGAAAATATATAGTGGAAATATATAGTGGTAGATATAGTGGTTATTTGGAGCCCTGAATTGTTTTTTACATCATAATGTGCAATCCATAAAATTTAATTATTAAAATCTTTTTCAATTGCATTTCTGTGTACTTTTAAAAAAATTATTTCTTTGTCAAAAATTAATATTTTTTATAACTTCAAAAGTGACTCACTGTTATTATTATTTTTTTAATTCTAGAATGTATAATATATTCACGTTATTTTTAATTATTATATGTACTATTTATATTTGCAGATTTTTTTTATAAATCAGCTCTAATGTTTGGCAAAATTATTTTAATAAGGTTTAAAAATACTGAAAATTTTAGCACTTGGTATAAGATGAGTACTCTGTCAAAATTTGGCCGAAATAACTACTGAGTGTTCGATATATATCTATGTTTTTAGTTACGATGTATTTTTAGTTATGTGCCATACCATATAAAAGTGGACAAAGATATCATTCAAATTTATTGTATAATCACTTATAATACATCAAATTAGAGCCAGGGTTTCAATGATTTAAATAAACTGATTTAAATCAGTGGTTTTAATCACGATTTAAATCAATTGATTTTTTTAAAACCATCGATTTAGATCAGGGATGCACAGCCTCTGGCCTAATGGCCATTATTATTTTATGACACCCTGTTCCATTCACCCACCAACCCAGTTGCACATTGAAAACCACAGATCAGAATCCACCAATTCAGTTTTTAGGAAATATTGTAATAGTGAAAATTTAATTATTGCAGATTTGTTTTCAATGGTCATAAACATTGCACTAGAAAATGTTCGATTATAATTCACTTTTATCAATATGTGCTGTCATATTTTCAAGAATTTTTATTTGATATGTTGGGAATCGTGTCTTTTATATGGTAGATGGTTTTCCAAGTAATATAAAACATCTGTCTATAATCTCTCGATTATTGCTCAGCATTTTTTATCCCTTACTGCTCAGTGTATCCAGGGATCGCACTGAAGTCTGATAAAAGTTTGTCACAATGGCCAATTATCTGGAGAAATGTGGGGTTTTGCATATACAAAACAAATTATGGGCATATCTTTTGCATCACAATCAACAAAATTTGGATAAATTACTCAAAAATCTGAGTAAGCATGAACCCTGGTATCAGATCTATTCCAACCATTATTTAGTATTTAAATAATTATTTCAAAACTCAAACAACTTTATTCTTGTCTTTTTTTACTAATTTAAGATTATTCTTAATAAAATTAATTTTACAGGTTCTAAAACAAATAATTAACATTTAAATTCACTTTGAAAATGCATCATTCGTCAATGCATCTGATTTCTTCGGGTTTAAAAATAAAATGGCCATTGTTTATCCAGCTACCAAATATTTACAGTCTGTTTCCATTATGATCAGTTAAGAGTTTCCCTACAAAAATTCTGCAATAAAAATACTAAATCAGCAGGGACGTTTCCAGAAAAAAAAAAAAAAAAATATGAAGGGTGTCCAAACTGCGGAAAAGCCAGAATTTTTCGCAAAAAAAACCTTCATTATTATCATTTTGTTAACAAAAATCGAAATTTTGTAGGGGTTCTAGACCCCCCTTTAATACGTCATTGTAAATCAGTTAATCGGTAGACTTCAGCAGGATGTTGTATTGTGAAAAGAAATGCAGATAGAAGTAATCTGGGGAAATAAACGACCCTGTGAGCATATTCTTTAATGTAGAAGGTAGTACAAAAGAATCAGCAAACATTAAGTATGTTAGAAAATCTGAAATACCATATTAATCGAAAGTTCGATTTTTCCTAGTAGCAGCTAATTATGAACCGTGCTGACTTTAATTTCAGGCTAATCGAATCTCTGTTTATTGAGGGTATGCTTAAGTACAAATTTAACCAAATTAGGGAAGTAATAATGTTTTTGTAGCTATGTTTTGTATTCATTAAAAAAAAGAAATCTACATAAAAAAAAGTGTGAATTTTGTAAGAATTTGTTATGATTATTTCTCATACTTATTTCAGTGCTTTTTGATATGATCCGGTATCTCCGGCAGCCATGGAGCCTTGTTGTGCTTTAAGCACGTTTACATGCAAAAAATGCAGTCACAACTGTTGGTGGAATCTATGACAGCTTTCTACACCGTTTTACCTTCCAAGGCTGAACTGGAAGGCTAGAGATTGTGGTTTGCGATGAAGAACTTGGTAATCGGAGTTTGTTAATGAATAGATTACCGTCAACCCAGAAAAGGCAATACAACTTTCGTGGAAAATATATATCGGAAAGAAGGCTCATTTTGTATGATTGATAATTCAATGTGGGAATGAAATAAAATTGTGAATTTAAAATCATAGTCTTACATTTGTTTTACTTGTGTCTGTTACTTTTTAAATTTATATTTGTGTATATATTAAAGCTCGAAATAAGTCGCGGGTACCATGGCAAATTCTGTTTCTTAATCACCCGTGGTCATCAATAGTTCTCATGGCAAGTTCAGCTAGCATTATTTGAAACTTTATTACTTGAGTGTTTCTTTCAAATGTATTTTAAGATTTAATATGAAATTGCTGAATGCTTAAAAAAAAAAAAAAAAAAAAAAAAAAAAAAAACTTTAATATATAATGACTTCTCATTGCATTATTTATTCAAAATTTTTGAGGTAAGTGAAAAAACTGCAATTGGAACTACCGTTTTCCGTTAATATGAAATTTTAAAATTTGGTATTAGCTGAATAGTTTTTGTTGACAGTTTATAAAAGCTCACAGAATTTTAATTTTTTGATGCCAAGTCAAAATTTTATTTCCAGCTCTTATATATATATATTTATTTACTTTGTGAAAAAATAGGTTGAGAATTTCATTTTGTGAAAAAGATATGTACAATTTTTAATTTCTTTTAAATTCATATATCCATAATCTAAGATATGCTTTTTTAAAATCTCGGGCTCTATAAGAGTAGAAATCCTGGAACTTATGTAAGACTGTAGTTCGAGGCTTCTACTCTTGTGGATGCTTGAGCTATTTTGCAATTGAGTGAAGACTTTCTGTACCACCCAAAATGGTCATCTTGTTGAAAAGTGGACCATTTTGTGTATTTTTATACAGTTTTATTAATTTTACTCGTGACATATGTTGACCTTATCATCCATTTAACTAAATGGTGATTTTTGTGGAGATTTTTAGGAAAGTTAAGCTACTCTTGCTTTATCCTCCATTTTCCATTCTTTCAAAAGAAAATGTATTTTTTCTTGAGAGAGCTAAGAGGTTTAAGTTAGTGTTCAGGTTCCATTTTCCTATTAGTCAGTCCCGTTAAAGCTCTTAATGTCTGAGCCTAATTGCAACTTGTGGCTTTTAAAATTAGATACATATATTGTAGACTATTGCATGTGTATGTGAACATGTGCGAAAGGGTGTAGGAGAGTTAAAGTGCAATACCTTTGAATTAAAACTGTATGTTATATGCATAGTATATATACCCTCTCAAAAAGGTATTTGAGTGTAAACCAATTTTTTACTTTCCATACATGAATAACTAATAAGTTTTCTAAATAACACAACTCTAATATGAGTAGCTATTATTATAAATTACAATATGCAGTTTAAAAAACAATTTATAATGAAATTTGCCTTACAGTCAAATACTTTTTGAGGCTGTGTTATATTAATAGTTATGTACATGAAGTGCCCCGACAAATGTCTGCCCTTGGCTCCATGTACGTTAGTTAAGCTCTGCCTATATGTCAATTCGTTGGTTTGCACCCTAGATTATTGAGAACAAAACCGTGTAGAATAAAAAGTTATAAATTATTTTGCAGTTATTAAAAATTGCATTTGTGTGATTGTTTTTTTATGTATGTTTTTTTTCCTTGCATAACACACGCAATCGGTAGAAAGCATAAAATAAAAAAAGGCATTATGTCACTGGGAGGATCTCTTTATTATTTTCAGAGGGTATGCCAGAGACAGGCTGCAATTTCATGATGGATAGTAAAGCAGCTTCCGGTGTATATTTCAAAACTAAGATTATCATAAGGAGAAAATTCAAATTATTCAAAGTAAAAAAACAGGATACAGTACAGTGCTGTGTGATTAGTTATACAAATGCCTAAACTTGAAAATATCTTGCATGTATAAAAACCTTATAAACCTTAGTGAACTGATTTTTTTTACAGATGTTATCTACATACAGTCGAACCTCAATTTAACGTAATTTGATTTAACGAATTCTCCGATTTAACGAATGTTTTTTCTGTCCCGAAAAAAAGGGTGCTAAGATGCTCTGATTTAACGAATTTTTAGCTTTGATTTAATGAACAGCAACCGCTGAAATAAAATTCGCACATAAAACTAAAACTTTGACTTTTTCGCACACGAAATTAATATCGACAAAGAGCTTTGGAAAATCAAAACAAAGCCACAAAAAAGCCACACTTTGGAAAGCATTTCTTTCCAAAGTGCCAATAAGTATATATATATTATGTATTAAGTTTTAAGAACAAGTAACATTAAAGAATTAAGGTAATTTTAAGGTTGATCTCCTAACGTATAACTTATAATTTTTAAGCTCTCAGTAAACATTAATCATTCTTTCTTTCGCATCAATATCTAAGGGTATTTTGCATTGATACTTTTATACCATACCCTTTACAAAAATTGATATTCGATTTAACGAGCGGATTTGTGGGTCCCAATTTATTCGTTAATTCGAGGTTCGACTGCATAGATCCCTTTTTAGATTATATGGAGTAGTAATACCCAGAAATATGTAAATTTTTCATTTTCGAAGGCAGTATTTTGTAATTTAATTTGAGGTAAATCCACAATTGCCTTCGGCCCTAGTTTTAAGATCTTTTTTTTTCAGTGGCAGAGAAAATGGCAATTTCTAGCTATAAAACTAAATATTTTAATGAAATAAATCAATATACAGTAAAATATTTAGTTTTATAATTCTCAGTTCCGTCTCCCAGTAGAGGAAAATGGAAATTCTAGATTATGAAATAAGAAAAGAGGTATCCATAAATTATCAGTCAAACCTAGTAATCTGTTTAGGAAACTAAATACTATTCCAATCAAGGTATCTATATAAATTGGAATCCTTAGATGTGTCTCTCAGTGGAAGGGAACTGGAAATTCTAGTTCTTTACTAGTGGAAAAACTAGAATTTCCACTTATGAGATCTAGAATTATTTTCAAAAGCTAGAAATTCTAATCCAGAATACATTTTTTTCTTGTTCAGGGAACTAGAAAATTCTGTGTACCTCGTTCGGAATATTGAACTAAAACTGTCACGTTCTTTGATTAAAATTTAGAGGGAGTACAGAAATTCTAGTTCCACCAATTATTTTCTAGCTGTCAGAGGCATGGTTTTCTTGCAGTGTAAAATTTTCTGAAGATTAAATTTAAATAAATGCAAAATTTAAATTTTTATAAATTATTCTCAGAAAAAAAAAATCACTTAATAAAACGGGCCCTGTACATTAAGGGATGCACAAAATTTCAGTCTTGCATTATAAAAAAAAAATCAAAGATAAGAAAACAAATATATGCTGATTTAAACAACTTTTCAGTGGCTTTCTAAGAGAAAAAATCCCATCCAAAGGCTGCGTTTCAGGAGCTGTACGCAAATTACGAAAGAAAAAAAAATTATTGTAATGATTGTATAAATACTTCTGCCTTTATTGGTACTGTGTAGCCGATTATCAACTTTGTTTAAACACACCTCTGGGCCTTTTTATGATGGAAGGCAGAAATTTTGTGCATTACCTCCTAAATGTATGGGGCTCATTTTACTTAACTTGGAATTTTTATTTATTTTTTTTTCGTACGGAGGCAGGATAAAATTAAATTTTGTATTTTAAATTCAATCTGAAAATTTTAATCAATGCCATATAATTCTGTACTTTTTTTTACCACCACTCTGTAGTTTATGGTGTATATCTAAGATCAGTATTTACGAAATCAAAGCCTAGACCATTCTTTTTATGACACCCTGCATATATATGACATTAATGGAGTTCTCCGCATGTCTAATCAGAGAGTATCCGGGTCGGATCTCACTCATGATGCTGCTTCATCCAAATATAAGTGATAAAAATGAAAAAGTTGCGCTTTCTTTTGTTAATGATCTTGGAAAACCATAACAGAATACTGACCAGAGACCAATGAATTTTATTAATACAAAAAATGTTTACATTTTTCATGCTCACGTATAAGACATCAGCTTTATCTGGTTAACAAAGTCATTAAATGCATGTTGAACATCAGTTAAATTATATATATACGTTTTTAAGTGAGCACATACAGTAGAACATTAAAAAACTACATCTGAATTTCATTATTATAAATTTTATGAAAAAGTATAAAAAAGGGCACGAATATCTAAAGTTCTGTGTTTTAAGTTACAGTTTTGAATAAATAGTCCTATCACCATCATATATACTAATGGTAGTTTTTTCATCTGTGATACAATTTTCATAAAACAGTGCTAAAAATTCAACAGGATTTTTACGCTTGAAGAAGATGGCCTTTTACTCTATTTCTAGGTCTCCGGCTGCCTCTTTCTTATGCTTCACGACTATAAAAAAAAAAATAATAAAAATAAATTTTATAATTTCATGATGTGTATTTATTATTATACAATACTCCTTCTCTCTCTGTCTCTCTCTTATATATATATATATATATATATATATATATATATATATATATATATATATATATATATATATATATATATATATATTAATACATATATATATATAATTAATAAGTTAAACACAAAGAATATTACTGCAAAAATGACATAACCCGCAGGAATATATATATATATCAGCAGAGTCAGAGGGCCAAACAGTATGAAAATCAATATACATATATATATACATACATATATATATATATATATATATATATATATATATATATATATATATATGTATATGTATGTGTGTGTGTGTGTGTGTGTGTGTCTTTATATTTTTATATTTACTCCTGTGTGAGGCCCCTGGTGAGAGTTGTAACACTTGTAAATAATTCCAATAATTCCAATTCCAATTTCCATTTCAAAAAAATCTTGTTTTTGTATTTTTTTCACACATATGACCGAAGCAATGTAATGTTGTCTCTTAGAGACATGGTGGTACGTTATAGTCATTAGCAGGCGCGTAGCCAGGAAAATTTTTCGGGGGGGGGGGATATGAACTTATATGTGTATAAATAGACGGAATTTCATCACTAATCCAAAAATTTCGTGGGGGGGGGGTCCGAGGTTAAAATGAGCTAAATTTTTGAAATGTGAAGTGAAATCTAGGGGTTGCTATTGAGAAAAAAAGTTGGTGCGAATTTTAATATGTAGATGGCCCCTTATGCAATTTTTATGCATAGCAAATGAAAGTGTGCGTCAATCGTAAACGATTGGTATCTGTAACTTTGCTGTACGACGACGGCCGAAAAAAGTACAAGTGGGACATTTTTTTTTTCCGCAACTGTACATTAAGCAGCAGTACTCTGTTTCATGTAGGTCACATGTCTGAAAAAAAGAAGCCCAATAAACAAGATTTTTTGAAATAGAAATTGGAAATATTGACATTCGTTGCGACTCTCATTACTTCAAAATTTCGACTTTCAAAATGATTAGAGCCCTCTTGCCAGAAACATTATTTTATAATAATAATTGATTTTTTAATTTTATATAAATTATATATTTTTGTTAATCATTTTATAGTAACTTACTCATTCATTTCCTCTTTCGCTTGCCGCAGACAGAGGCTTTCAACTTTATGCATTGAGAGTTTTAATCTTATATTAATTTAAAAGGCTGAATAGACTTTTATTAAACACAGTTAAGAACCAACCCGATTAAATAAGCTTTTGATTTTTTTTCTAAAAAAGCATAAGCTAATTCATCCGTTTGAAAATTACAATACCGTACACACAGAGATGGGCAGACTTCAAGCTTATAACACACCTCTTTTTGCAATCGCTTTTAAATGATAAAACATTAAATTGTTGATCGAATCTTTTTCACATTAATATCGCTCATAAAAAGTGTATTGCACTTAAACTCATCATGCAATAGTAAATTCCACTTCCACACCTCAACAAAATAAAACCTAACATGCACTCATATAGTCAAGGCGCACAAACTAAGAGAACTATATACAGTAAAACATCGATACAACGATACGTACAGGACCCAATAAAATGATCGTTCTAGAGGGATGTATACTTCTATCGAGGGGAGAATATTCCAATAATTGTATTGGAATTCCGTGGGACTGCAAAATAGCGTTATAGAGGGATTGTCGTTATATCGAATATCGTTATAACGAAGTTTGCATGCGCCAAACTGCCTCCTTCCTCCTTCCCCCTCCCCCAAAGGAAAAAATAAAATAAAAGTGAAATTCTCTTGAAAATTGAAAGGTATCAATTAAAATATTTTATTTCAAAAATTATCTTCAAAAGTACCAGAAAAAAAAAGAAAAAAATTATGACGCTATAGTTGAATGACGTTATAAGGGTTCGAATATTCTATCCTATGGACGAGTGATATAGAATATTTTGACATTGTAAAAAAGTTGTCACTTTAAATGGGGTCTCTATACAACCTAGTTCAATTGAATTTGTAGCAATCCTCCCGCTAAAATAAAATCGTAGATGTGACACTGCTTATGAGCGTCCAAAGTATATATTTCCAACCCGCAGGCTAATTTGAGAGAAAAAAAAAAATTACTCAGTTTTTTACTGCCACCTGAATCATCCACTACCACTTAAAGCAGTATGCTGTTAATAATCTGCTTAGATAATACGTGGCGAAGATACAGGGTGCAGAGCGACAAACATCCTGATTCCAAAGTTAAAAATCTTAAAAACAAAGATCAAGAGAAGGGTGCAGCAAACGGTATGTTTCTTATGTAAGCTGTAAAAATTTTATACAGGAGTTTCCAAACAATAGTTGCAAAAACCGCTCGCAGATGGCGTTGTAATCACGATTTCATAGTTTATCGATATATAGCCCAGTCTCACTGCTTACTGTGACAAAGGGTAGAAAATAAATGTGAAAGTTGCAGTGGACTGGTAATTTTCGTAGTAGTCCCATGTTTTCATCAAATGACATGCTACCACTCCACGAGTAAGGGCGGGTTTTAAAGAAATAGCTGAAAACCCGTCAGCTGCAAGTGAGCTTTCGACCGCTCCGAGTGAGCTTTCGACAAAATATCTGTTATATTCTTACAGAATAAGTTTGAAAAATGGTTTTGTTTACTTACGCCATGTTTCCATAAGTTTCTGCTCGTCAATGCAATCGGTGAAGAAACTCTTCACCCCTGGTTTCCAACTGGTGCTAAGACATATCTGGACGCCACTTCGAGGAGACCAGGATCATCATATAGGCGATATTCTGGCTTGTGGCGTCGGACGCAGGCCAGTGCAGCCCTGGTTAGTCGTTCCTGGATGATGCTGTTGTCTCTGCAGACGCTGCAGAATCTCAGGGTTAACCACATGTTAGCCTCGGTTACAGATTCTGCGAGCGCCTGAGCAATCCTGTATTTAATGAGGGGAGGCAATGAAGTGTAATCAACAATAACATAGTATTCGATATTGCTTGTCAATGGGAAGTTTCGTACTAGTCGCCTAGCTGGATCCACAGATGGCGCAACGAGGATCTCCTCTGTAAGAAAGGAAAACAAAAGGAACGAGGAGATAAGGCTGCTGTTTGATAAAATCGCCCACTTGAATACAAATTAAAATAAACGAATTTCATCAGCACTGCCAGTAATTAACAAAAAAACCCTGCGTCTTTTATGTAGCTTTCTGTAAAGAATTCTTATGCAGCATGGAAATGCATTACAAGACTTTCTGGTGTGTTTTTGTTATCCCATTTTAAGATTTTTTTTTTTTCTAAAAGTATAACGGATACAGTTCTATCGTTATTGCAGTACATGATATAGTAAAAGCTTTTTAAGACCCATCATAAAAATTTAGGGATGAACGAAAGACAAGACTGATCTAATTTCCCATTGATTTTTTTTTTTTTTTTTAATTTCCAATGGCAAGCGTAAGGAAAACTGACATCTAATACAAAAAGAAAAAGGAAAGAAACACATAAGTATAATAGAAATCAGTAATCCATCAACTTTTTACTTTCCGAACATGTACCATGTAAGGAAAGTATTGTAATCATGAAAAAATTCGACTTCGAGATTTTGGTGTTTTTACACGTTTTGAGGGCTTCTGAATCCATTTATGCTATTTTTACGAGATGTATGTGTGTGTGTGTGTATGTGTGTGTGTGTGTATGTGTGTATGTGTGTTTGTGTGTATGTGAGTGAACACGATAGCTCCTGAACGGAGCATTCGATTGAGCTCAAATTGGATATATATGTCATAAACCACCGTCGCAAGACCGGTATTGATTTTGGTGTGTATAGGACTTATAGTTTTTCTACAGGGCTACGACAAAGATTTCTTTTACATTACGGCCTATGGGGGGAATTTCTTGAAAGTGCGCTAGCGTTTAAACGGTAGATTCGATTGAGCTCAAATTGGGTATATATGTTATAAACCACCGTTGCAAGACCGGTATTGATTTTAGTGTGTATAGGACATATAGTTTTTCTACAGGGCTACGACAAAGATTTCTTTTACATTATGGCCTATGGGGGGAATTTCTTGAAAGTGCGCTAGCGTTTAAACGGTAGATTCGATTGAGCTCAAATTGGGTATACATGTTATAAACCACCGTTGCAAGACCGGTATTGATTTTGGTGTGTATAGGACTTATAGTTTTTCTACAGGGCTACGACAAAGATTTCTTTTACATTATGGCCTATGGGGGGGAATTTCTTGAAAGTGCGCTAGCGTTTAAACGATACATTCGATTGAGCTCAAATTCGGTATACATGTTATAAACCACCATCCTAAGACCGGTATTGATTTTGGTGTGTATAGGACTTATAGTTCTCCTAAAGGGCTACGACAAAACTTTCGTTTATGTTATGGCATAATGGCATATGGAGAGAAATTCTTGAAAGTGCGCAAGCGTTTAAACGGTGCATTCGATTGAGTTTCAATTTGGTATATATGTTTGAATTATTCATCGATTAAAATTTATTTAAGTGCTTGGTAATGATCTTAATCGTAAGTGTTCGGAAAGTCGAGTGGAGTCACTCCAGATTTTTTCAAGCTATCCAGTTACGCTCCCAGAGGGAAACTGAGGGTAGAGCATGGCAGGAACCAAGGTGATGCATGTCCATTTCAGCTTTGGAGTCACATAGTTGGCAAAAAAGGTCAGGGGGTAACTTGATCTTGTTTAGATGTTTTCTAAGACAGTCATGGCCAGAGTATAGTCGCAAGAGAGCAACTCACTTATCTCTAGGCCACTCAGGAATAGTATGCAAATGGTAGGAATTTTGATTAAAGACAAAAAGCTTTTCAGTTGCCATGAAGAGACCAAATGGTCCTTTTCCTCCAATCGTGCATAATAAACCTAGAGTCGTTATTCATGTTCATAGATCACTTGATTGTTTTCCGAACTACGCTGTTAAATTTGTTCTACAACAAAAAGACCCAAAATAGTTACAGTTAGAGATTCTAAAAGAACTTCAATACGTCACTTTACAAACTGTATTACAGAGCAACCAAACTTCGGAACGATTACAATCAATTGAAAAATCAAAAGAATGCCATTTTGCAAATTGTTCAGAAATATTTAAAGCAATAATCCAGAAATTTCGATTACCTGGTTTGAAGATCGTTGCCTTTTTTTGCAAAATTAACAGTAACTAGCCTTTTAGAAATCGAGAGTAAATCACCATTAGTTTCTTAAAGATGTCTCTGAGCGATTCTGGTGGGACTTGTATCTGTTCTGTATTCACGTAGTTTCCTCTCTTCGCTAAAGTATTAAAAATACGCTTGTCCATCCATACTCGCTACATTTTCACTCATTAAGTGCTTAAGGCTGTTCTTCGAAAAAAAAGAACTCTGTTTTTAGTCTTGGTACACAAACTTAAATAAACTAATAGAACCATGGTGTCCAAATAGCACCAAAAAATTCCAGATGGTTCTTCATAACCTGTTTTACACACTGCGATAAGGGAAAACGCTGTGGCTTTTGTGGAATTTTCAGAAAAAATTCTTAAGCATATAAAAAAAATACATAGAATCACGCCTAACCTGACAGTATTGCCAAAGGTAGAATGAAGTGTGAATCCGCAAAAAGATATAGTTCGCACATTTTTGCGGATTTTAAGTCGATAGTTTTTAATTTTTTTTCTAAAATCCTCCAAATGATACTCAGTTTAACAAACTGCTGTTTGTATGAACACTTAGCATAGGAATATTTGCAATTTTAAGGAGTTAACAATAAACCGCTCGTACATCGTCATTGAACACATTCCACTAATTAGAACTTTCACACTCTTGGCGAAAAATTCAGCCTTGACCGCAGGTTTTGACAGTGACCAGGCAACTCCCGATTCCGCCAAAGCTCCCCCACCCCGCAATTCCACTCCACATTCTTATCTTTTGTTGTACGGTACTGCTAATAGTGCATTTTTTAGACCCTTGCCCAACTTCGTCGGACGTATTGCCCGCGTGCAGGGGAGAAAGAAGGTCGGAAGCGGAGGAAGCCCCTATACCGTTAAGGAACTGTTCTGTGCCAAATAATAGATTAATAGCCAGCTGTGGCACTTACACCAAGCAAGTCAAAGAGCGAATTCTTGGAGTAATACATGTGACTCAAAAAAGCTGTAAATCGGTCGCTGTAGCTTACCCAATGCTATCAGGTTAGGTGCGAGCGAAGGATGTGAGCTGCAAGATTTTTCGAAGAGTGACACGCTTTGCGAAAATTTAAGATTTTAAAGATTTTTTTCTAAAAGTTTTGAAACTAATACAGATTGGCCTATCTTCGCAGTATGTAATACATCTTTTAAAGAGACAGTTTTAAAATTTTGAAGTGCCTGGCATAATTAGTTTATTTGTAATTATGTACCAAAATCGCATGATTTTTTCGAATAACACCGTTAACCAATTCAACTAATAATTATGTAATGAGCAGTTTTCGTTTGACATGGGTTTAAATTCGAACTAGGCTTTAAAATCTGAAAAAGTTGTAATTCTGAGCCGATATTGAACAGGAACCCCCCCCCCCTTAAAAGTATGGCTTACTAAAAAACAACCATTACTCCATTTAATCGAGCAATAATATGATCTTTTCATTACTCACCTAAAGAAACATATCCTTCTCTCCCTCGGAGAGCCCGGTCAGCTAAAAGTCCTCCTTCGTCTTGTGTGTATTGATCTGTCAACGAAAGGATGAAATCGTTATACTTCGGGAAGTACATCATTTGGGTATGACACGAGATCAAAAGAATTTCCTGCAGATGTCCAACAGATACTCATGGGACAAAAAAAAAAAAACGATACATCTTAGGCATTTGTAAGACGATCGAAAAGACACCCTTTGGATCACTCCACCGGGCATTTACAGGACGATTTAAAATATCATAGATTCTCAGTGTATTCACAGTAGGTATGACGAGAAAAATAAATAAATTAAGTGCTTAATTAATTAATAAAAATAAATGTCCCGTCGGATGCCCAGCAAACATTCACTTAAAAATTAGTAATATATATTACTACACGTAAACAAGTAAGTCTGGTTCCTAGATTTTACCGCAGTAAAACGTAGCTTTCACCAAAGTGACTTGGTAAAAGTCCGAAGTATGCTTTAATATAATTCCATTTCGGCCTTTTACCAAGCCGTTGCGGTAAAACCTCTGAGTTACCAACGTCTTCCCGTAAAACCCCGAAACGAGGGATTACGTACAGTAGCGGATCCAGGGGAGGGACTAGGGGGCTTCAGGCCCCCAAAAGAGATTGCTAAAGGGTAACATTCTGCTTTATTATACATTTAAATAGCTAAATTAATCATATTTTATAACTTAGCCCCTCCCAAAAGCATGCACATTGGTTTAGACTAAAATTTTGATTTATAGTACATTTTAATTGGGTGAAATAAGCTTTTTTAAAAATTTAGCCGCTCGCAAAAAAAAAAAATTTTGGATCCGCCACTGATTACGTATATGTTAGGATTTTCCATTATCAGATACTCGTATATTGTACACAGTGTCTCCCGTTGTACACAGGAAACCAGTTTACCTTTAACATTTTTTAAGCATCTAAGAAGTTGATACAGAAGAAATAAATGTAGGTGAAGTTGTAAAAATACTTTTAGTTGGGGAACAAGGACTAAGAAAATGTAACTGTTCATCGAAGTGCTCTGTAAAGATGTGTTTGTGGAAATCACCTGATCTTTCTAATTCAAAATCTTAATAACAGTCAGTATTTTTCTAAGAACTAGTAAGAGGGATTAAAGAAAAACATACTACAATTTACTTGTTTTTTAAATTTCATAATATTTATTTATTTACTTTTCTGAGCTATCAATTTAATTTTTCTAACTGTTGCCAAAATTATTTTTAAAAATTATTTACATCTCTTCAGTAGTTATCGAGAGAGTTGTGCATTAGTTCAGTGTTTGATGGGTTAGGACCCCTTAGAAAGACTCCCACGGAGGGCACCCCACCCTCCCCACGTGCAGCTGATTGGTTGCAATCCTAGAACAACAACTGATTTTTGAAATGACACAAATATTGAATTTATTTTTATTTATTTATATTTGTAACTTTCGAAAAATAATTGTAAGACAATTCCATTGACACAATCTTAAATTGGATCTCATTTTCATCACTTTTACAATTTATATAATCAGTTAAAAAATTATAGTGTGTTTTAGCCTTTTTGAGACACACTGTATATACAAAATATTTCCGAGTGGAAAATCATATATCATAAACAATCCCTCTTTACGGGCTTTTACAGGAAGGCGTTGGTAACTCCTAGGTTTTACCGCAAGGGCTTGATTAAAGGCCGAAATGTAATTATATAAAAGCTGTGAAAATCATGCAGCTTTCGAACAGCTTTTTAAAAAATTTAATTGAGCTAGAGATTCGGAAAATTTTAGAATGTCTCTTTACAAGTTGCAATGAGAACTGACATTGAGAATGAACCTATAAGAGTTACGTTATTGTCAGGAAAAAATGCTAAACATACGGAATTTCGTGATATTTCTCTAAACGGTTAAATCTTCGATCTATTTTTGAAGGCAATTTTTGTGCTTATGATTTTTTTCTGAAAGTTGCATGGGACATACAGCTTTACTGTTAGTGTCAGTCCAAAGTGCATTGCGTGAAGAAGCATTTTTATATTTTTCGAGCGTTTAGCATCATTGGTTTATTCTTAAAGCTGTTTATAAAGTCTTGTGACGACGATCGCTTTTCAGGTGAAACACCCTTAAAGCATTCACCGTGTTTACTCGTGTAATAGTCGCACTTTTTTTGCCAATTTTCCATGGTGAAAGTCTAGGTGCGACTACTATGCGGGAAAAGTCTACTGCATAATATTGTAACTCTAAAGTTACTTTTTCTGCTTCAAAACGGGGGTGCGCCTATTATGCGAGGGCGACTATTACGCGAGCAAACACGGCACTTCGGATTTTTACCAAGCCGCTTTGATGAAAGCTAGGTTTCACCAGTAAAACCTAAAATTTACCTGACTTCGGGTTTTTACAGTAACATATATACGCCAGATGAGTCATAATAGATGTTACAGCGATTTTCTCTTAAAATATAAGTGATGGAAACGTACTTTGAATGAGAAAAAATAGAAAATTCTGGAGTAGCTTTCACAGATATGGCAAATTTCTTTTTTTTCCTAAGGGGCTGTATACATACTAAAATACAAAAATTTTATTTTTATACCGTCCCTCATTCCCTATCACTTATAGTTGGGGAAATGCTGCTTTGAGTCTAAGCACGTCAAATATATATATATATATATATATATATATATATATACATATATATATATATATATATATATATATATATATATATATATATATATATATATATATATATATATATATATATATATATATATATATGTATATATCTTTAATAAAAAAAAATAAAACATGTCTGTGAATGGAGCAGTTACCGAGATACAGCAAATTAAAATTTTTATCATTTGTCGCCAACTTGATCTAAATAAACAAATTTCATCAGCACTGTCAGTAATTAACGAAAAAAAAAACCCTGCGTCTTTTATAAAGCTTTCAGAAAACAATTCTGACGAGAGGGGGGGGGGACGAGAATAACATCAGAATTGCATGAAACATGACACTGTCAGGAAAGAAAGCCATTTTATCTAGTGTAAATATATATCTCTCGGAGGGGACGCACGACCCCCTGCGCCCTCCCCTTGGATAAGCTCTTGCTTCATATTTACTTCCGGGTACGAAGTATCAAAATGTAATTGCATGCAATGGAATCTACTTGCAAATTTTTTTTAACACGAACTAAGAATGATTGCGAGACGTACTTGAGAATAGGGCCGGATTGGGGCACCGGGCTGTTGGGTGGACGCCCGATGCGTCTGTGGTTTGGGGGGTCGCAAGGGCTGTCCTCGGGAAGCTTTAGATTCGTAGTCCAGTCATCTTAGTCAAAATTGGGCAAGAATCTCGGAATTTGAGATACCCAGCTATAAACTTGTATACACTTTCATTTTGACATCCTAAAACTTGTCTCAAAACCTGCATATGGCAGGGTGTCCGCGTCTGTCAAAATTTAAGGTCAGAGGTCACGAAAATCGATTTTTTCCACATTTTTCGCAAATATCTCGTTTCCTATGGGGTTTACACTATTTGTATGTATTACCAATATTGTAGAGGATAAAATTTTCTACAACTTTTGTACCAATAGTTTTTTTATACGTTGAATCGTTTACGAGATAGAGGGCAGTGAGCGCGCAGTGTTGAACTATGTAGAGTACCGTTTAAGGTCAACCGGTAGTCCCGATCAAAAAACTCTTCATAAAGTTTATAAATTATTGATAAATATATACTTATAAATAATTTTAATTTTTTTGTAAATATTACATTATAATTAATAACTTTTTTCATTAATTAGTAATCTATCTATTCAATAACACTTATAAATTATAACCTATTCATGTAATTAAAAAATTATTAAGGAAAATACTTTAACTACATTTTAATTATATTCTCATTTACACTAATTACTTTTTAAGAAATAATAAGTAATTTAGTACATCGTCTTTAAAAACCGTAAGCTTTTAAATTCTTTCATAACGTTAAAAATTATACCTGGGAATTATACGTGTTTACCGAATAAAGAATATCTCTAACTACGGATTAAAAGGTTTTGAATTACATCTATAATAATGAAAGCTGCTCTGATGAATTAAAAGCTCGAGGTCCAGCAGCACAGTTATGGGTGCAATATTTCGAAATGGTTTCAATAGCACTAGACTTTGTTCGCGCTGAAAGACATGGGCTTTTCAGAGAACATCTTGATGCAGTGCGCAAAATGCTGCCATATTTTCACGCCAGTGGTCACTTCTTATATGCAAAATCTGCCCACTTATATTTGCAAGATATGCTCAAGTTGGAAGAAACTACGGATGAACAAACGTTGGAGAACTTCAAAACTGGATACTTTACCGTGAGACGAACAGAAAAATTCAATTTAGGTACATGGACAGATATAGTAATTGAACAAAGTCTCATGAAATCAATGAAAACTGAAGGAGGAGTATCTCGTGGTCGAAATACGCAAGAAAGTGTTTTATGTAAATGGGTATATGCTATGTACGCCACAAATACTATTTGTGAAGAAATGGAGAAGGCCTGTAACATTTTCTTGGATTCGACAGAGCAACACGTAGATTCTAGAAATTCAATAATAAAAAGAGTTAATATTGACGTAAATAAACTAGTTGAATGGTTTAAACTTCATAATCCCTTTCCAAATACCACACAGTTGACATCGTAAGCTTCTGGAATGGTTGAGAATGAGCAAATTAATTGTCACAAAGCTTATGAAATCGGATTACGATCTATGGCGAAGATCACTCGTTTACAATTTAATGAAATAAAATTGAAACGCTCTGATAAGGTATTACCTCTTTCAATTGTTAATAAATCTGTAAAAATTAATGATAGTAAAGTTTCAGTAGATCCATTATTATTCTTCCAAAGAATAACTGTGAGCGAGCGATTTGAGAGTACTTTTGAAGAATATCTTCAATATGAATTGAGCCCTTATCCAACAGCACTATTTGATAATGATGGCATGAGAAAAACTACAAAATCGTCGTTGTATAACAGTATGACACCTATCGATTTTGATCTCCAAGAGAATAATGTAACGTTCATTATTGATGGTGGATTTCTTCTGCATCGAGTTGTATGGGGAAGAGAAGATACTTTTTCTATTATTTTAGATAAATATGTAAAATATTTACAAACGCAATATGGTTCTAAAATTGTTGTTGTATTCGATGGATATTCAGACTACAGTAAAAACATAAAAGCAATGGAGCAGCTGAGAAGGATTGCTGCACTTTCAAAATCATACGGCGTTTGTTTCGACGATACAATGGTTGTACCAATTAGTCAGGAAAAAGTCCTCTCAAATCGAAGTAATAAAGAGAAAGCGAATTAATATGCTTATTGAGAAATTACAAGCTGTTAATACCTCTACAAAACAGGCCAGAGATGATGCGGATGTTCTTATCATTGAAACAGCTATTGAAGAATCGAAACATGAAAAAACAGCAGTTATGATAGGAGAAGATATAGATTTACTTATCACTTTAATTGGGCGTACTCTATCCTACCAACAAGAAATTTTCTTTAAAATAGTTGACAAAGGGAATGTAAAAACTGAAATATACTCCCTCAAAAGCTTCGATAAATATCCTAATTCTAAAAGGCACATTTTGTTTCTGCACGCAACTAAATTCACCCGTTCCCCAATTTTCCGTAATTTTCTGCTGTGGAAAGCTTCCTGCTAAATTAACTAGAAGTGAAGAAGTGAAAACTCCATTATTGTGTTCGGTTGCCATCATACACGAACGAAGTTGAGGGTCGGTCTGATCGAATCGCCCGTCCATATGAGCTAATGATACAAATGGATTACAAATATTAAAATAAAAATAATTTTTAAATGTAGCTTGCTCAAATATACATATGTAGGTCATTTTAAAATTCAATTTAGAAAATGTTAAAAAAGCTTTGAATTGCGAAACTCAACAGCGGTGAAAGTGGGTTAAAATGCTTGTGATAGCAAAAGGGGCCCATAAGTTGTGCCATTGGGCCCCATCTAAATATGGTCAGGCTTTGGATTTACAGTACCGCCTTTCCTCTGTTTACTTATTATTTTTCTGTCTTCTACACATCTCTGTTTTCTTTCTTTTTTCCAGTTGCTTTTTTTATTCTCCCTTTTTGGTGTTTTGTATGTCCTTCATGCTGTCCTAATTTTAAATGTTATGTGTTTGTGTGTAATGTAGAGTGCTGATAGTATACCAGGAACGATAACAAAGGAGACGCAAGTTAAACGGTAGAGGCTTCAGGAAAAGTGTACCCTCCCTTCTCAGGATGGCACACCACCTCAAATACAGCACTGCAATTCTGATTGAAAAGTAACTCGCATTGTAAATTTGTGCGGGACTTGAAATGCTCGCAAGAAATCTCGTGCGAGACAAGACTGTTGTCCATTCCTATCGCGGAACAATTTAACGGGACCCGACGAGGATACTCAGCGCCTAGGAGTAGCCTTACAATTAATGAACAATATTGCGAAGTCAGAAGCCTCATGGACTATCAAGTAGTGACTGCCCTCTCTCCCCCTCGGAAGCGGACTAACGTTAACGGGGGCCCTTTTCAAGATGGTATTTTTTAAAACAAAATCCACCTTTTTAAACAAATATTTATGAATATATCTATCTGTATATGTATATATATATATATATATACTATATAAAAATTTATTAAATATAAATGGAGTTTTTTAAATTTTACTGGGGCCCTGTATAGGAGAAATTTGAGTCCGTTAATGGACCCTTCACAATATTTTTCATTTTAAAAACGGACTTTTCAGAAAATTTTTCCATTGGTAAACTGTCCCTTCACAAATCTAATTGCTCAATTTGGTAACACGCTTCAATTAAGTTGCCACACACATTGCAAGTTCTATAAAATTTATAATTAATTTTTTAAAAAGTGTACAAATGTCACACATGTATAGTGGAATCTCCTTTCCTATTAAACTAGATCATTATTGAAAAAATCTCTATTATCCGGAAATTTCGATTATCCGATGCAGGCTCGGTGAAAATTACGTCGGATAGTTGAGGTTCTACTCTATATGTATTATTTATATAAATCAGTATACGTGAAAAAAATAGGTGATAAAAATCTGTATGTGTTTGTTTCTACATATATAGGTTTTTTATAGGACTTTCTTTAAATATCTTATGAAAAGGACGTTTGATTTAATACTACAAGTTTGTAAAAATGTATATTTTTCACAAATTCACGAAACAGGACTATATTTTCACAAATTCACAAAAACAGGACCCTGGCTAGAAAACGCTAATTTTAGATTCACAAAATTATGAGTAAACTTTTCACAATTTCACCGAAACAGTACCCTGTCTGAAAAGTCTGGACAGACCCCTGTTTTATATTGTGCACTGTATACTCACCTCTTAAAGGCGTTAAAAAATTTAAGAAAATAAAAAAAGAGTCTGCTTTATTAACACTTGTTATGTTCAAAAACTTTGGAAAGGGTCTAGCCGAATGAGTATTGTGATTCGGCTCTCAAATGTAACCTGAAGCGAAACTTATATATTACTATCGACTTGATGGACCAATGCAAATCATATGTTTTTTGCCTCAGCATTCCACTTTATTCTCGAGATATGAAAAATAATAATCGTGCGCATGATTATCTTTCAAAGTGATTTATCTCGTAAACTAATTGAGCTAGACAATATGAAATCAACGCGAGGTTTTAGGAATCCTTGAAGAGTACATTTTAAACATTTTTTATTACTTCAAATAATTACTAATATTATTAAGTAATAAATAAAAATATTATAATTAATTTTTTTAATGTTCTCGGTGACTTACAATCATCAAAATAATATATGTTTTACTAATACTTCACATGCCCTATAACTCATAAAAATTGCGCTTACGAAAATTGGTGCAACATTTGAAAAAAAAAAATCGATATGGTGAATATTAGAGATGAGTTCGGGCTCATTTTTTGAAGCCCGAACCCGAAGTCTTTTAATCCGAGCCCTCCCGAGCCCAAGCAATATTATTTAAGTCGGAGCTCGAGCCCGCCCGAGCCCGAAATTGCAGCTAAAGATAAATAAAATTCAAAGAAGTAATTCTTTGATAGACTACAATAAATTGTGCAAATTAATTTGTGCAAATTAAAGACAAATATAGTTGCAAATTTTTAATGCACTTTCTAATTCTTTATATCTATGTTTATGAAATAATGTCGGATCTAAGCTGACTAACTAAGCAATATAAGCCGCCGTTCTGAAATACCCAAAGAGCTTCACGCGCCTTCTAGGCACCCGCGCCGCTATTTTTACTTTCCGAACATGTACCATGTATGGAAAGTATTGTAATCATGAAAAAATCCGAATTCGAGATTTTGATGTATTTACACGTTTTGAGATCTTCTGAATTCATTTATACTATTTTTATGAGATGTATGTATGTGTATGCATGTGTGTGTGTGTGTGTGTGTGTGTGTGTATGTGAGTGAACACGATAGCTCCTAAGCGGGGCATTCGATTGAGCTCAAACTGGGTATATATGTCATAAACCACCGTCGCAAGACCGGTATTGATTTTGGTGTGTATAGGACTTTTTCTACAGAGCTACGACAAAGATTCCTTTTACATTATGGCCTATGGAGGGAAATTCTTGAAAGTGCGCTAGCGTTTAAACGGTACATTCGAAGGAGCTCAAATTGGGTATATATGTTATAAATCCCCATCGTAAGACCGGCATTAATTTTGGTGTGTATAGGACTTAAAGTTTTTCTACAGGGCTACGAAAAATATTTCTTTTATATTATGGCATAATGGCATATGGGAAGAAATTCTTGAACGTGCGCAAGCGTTTAAACGGTGCATTCGATTTGAGCTTCAATTTGGTATATATGTTTGAATTATTTATCGATTAAAATTTATTGAAATGCTTGGTAATGATCTTAATCGTAAGTGTTCGGAAAGTCGAGTGCAGTCACTCCAGATTTTTTTTTATAAGTACTTTTATTTCCCATATGAATCACTTTGTAAAAATCTGTTTGAAGAAGTGTGTTCATTAAAATAGAAATTTTTCACGAGCCCGAGCCCGAACGCAATGGTGAATTACAGAGCCCGAGCCCGGTGGGGTCCCGGGCTCGGGATCGGGCTGAGCCCGTCTCATCTCATAGTGAATATCACCCGCCCCCGCTATTTGCTTGGTCTCGCGCTGTAGCAGGCAAATATGGTTACAGTCAGTACCTCGGGTATATAAGACATTGCTTACAAGTCGGTATTCCAAGGAAACGGGAATTTTAGAATTACCTTTCAAATGGCTATTTTTAAGTATAATCCTTATACTAAAAAACGCATTTTGCAAATTAGTCTGTAATTTTTCTTCGAAGTATATTTAAGTGAATTATTGAAATTTTTTCCACGAGCATTGTGTCGAGTGTAGGTAAAACACATTAAGGATAAATATTAAGGAAGTTACCCCTGCAGCTGGAGCATTCAAAGACAATTAGTGTCTTATGCTGAATTTTGCGGGTCCTTTTGGTATAAGATTGCAAAAAGCACTTATAATTAATTTCAACATACAGACGTAAAAGTTGGTTCTCAGGCAGGGCCGAACTGGACCGCTGCGCGATTCCTGAGTAACATAGGCTAAAATTCATGCATGTAGCATAATTTACAGGAACACTCAAAATAATTCGTAAACATTGTAGTAACTGTCTCCATTCGCCACTCAAATTTATTCAAATTTTATTAAATTCCATCCAAATGTTTGAACAGTGCAGTTATATATCTTCATATAAAGTGAATCCAATTAAAAAAATTTTTGAAAGCCCCCAGGGCCCCTCGGTACGAGGGACAAAACATGGTTCTTAGCGCTAATTTATGCAATTTCGAAGCATAGATAAAGCTGGCTCTGACTTCGCACATGAGAATTATTGGCATGGAGATGTAGTTTCAATATAGTAGTTTTATATTATGAAAAGATATATTTTTTGAAAGCATCACCGTTTTCAAGAAAAATTTAACACAGTAATCAAAAAACATATATCTTCATAATGTTAGGTTGAGCCTGTAGGTAATGTGCAGAAATTTGTATACAGCCCCAATGCTGATAAAAAGCCTTTATTAAGAAAGTGCGATTCCAGAAAAATCTGCAGGTGTTAAAAACCGTTCATTAGTGACCACCTGAAGGTCGACTAAAAACATGCGGTATTCTCAAAAGAATTTAGCACAAAAGTTGCGTCAGGAGTTTAATAAAAGCAAGTCTCAAAAATATACGGAATTGAACAGAATAAGGGATAATGTTGGAAGGAATGGAATTCATGCACGTGCAAAAGTCACTGATATCATAGAAAAGTGTACTTCAGCTAAATGTCAGGACAGGAAATTTATTAATAATTTTAAGCGTTGCGCTCGGAAGAGTTAAAAGAAATCTTGGTGAAAGTCGAACATATAAATTTCATCTTTTGGCGTTCTTTGAAAAGAGTGGGGAAAACGAATGTTCGCTAGCTAGAAATCATTTTTGTGTATCGCGGGACGCCTTGCAGTTTTACAATAGAGTAACCGCGAAAGAGGGGGAATCATTGAATGCATATGACCTGTTGTGGTCAGGGCGCAATTTGCGGGAAGCTTTTGATGTTGGTCGGTGAGAATTCGTAGGCAAAGCTTCAGAAAAGAAAAAAATATAATAAACATCAAGGGGAGAAAAATTGAAAATAAAATTTAAGAAAAACATGGAGGTGTTGACGATAAGGCTGTAAAATCCAATGAGAAAGTGTGAGATTTGAGAAATGACCAATGGCAAGTTAGAGAGAGGTAAATTTCGGGCAAAAGAGTTAGTAACTGGTCGGTTTAGGAGAATTAGGAGCCACAGAGTGGCTAAACTAATTATTTACGAGTTTAGGGGAAAAAATGGGGGACGAAGATTTGAGCAAAACTGGATTGCACAGCCAGGGAAGACAGATTTTCCATAGATTTCAGCAGATTTTTGCAGATTTCCACATTTTATTAGATTTTTCCAGAGTTTTACATACGTGATAGTGGATATTTATATAAATAAGTGTGTTTAGAAAATAAATCTAAAAATGATCATCACTGCTCTGCACCGGATTACAGGTAAAATTCCAATTGCCATCCTTTTCCATCTTGAGTGACTTATTTTTAATAATTAATAATATTGTTTATGATTGCTAAAGTAGTTAGATTGTGTTTTGATAAACAATAATAATTTAATTGTTCTAAATTAAGCCATTTTCGAGATCAGTTTAAATATTTTTTTGTAAATGTAAATAAGATTTTTATATTTAATAAATGTTTGTTATAGTTAATATTTTAAATCCATTTATTTCTTTCCTCAGAAAATACACAACGCAATATCAAATTTTATTTTATACTTATTTAGAACAGTTTAAATAACTTTATGAGTTAAAATAAATTACCGATGGGTCTTTATAACAATGAATCCAATTATTTCATACCTTATTTCACGGCCAAACTAAGGTTTAAATTATTTCATCTATTTATTACATGTTTTAACATTGTCACGCATCGTAACAATGGTGCCGTGACCAAACGGTTTAATAATTATACCGTTACCACACGATTTTAACAATGTTATCAAAATTTATAAGAACTATCTATACTACTTTAGCAATAGCACTATGTAAAAATAAAATAAAATAAAAGTTAACATGCTTACACGCGTTTTCTTAAAACTTAAAATTAAAAAGATTAAAGACAGTATTGAAATAATACTAACAGAAAAAAAAAATAATAAAAGAAACAAAGATTACCAGTAAATTATATCGTTGACTATTAAAAACTGCAAGGTTGAGTCACCTTCAATTTTCTTGTCCAGTTACATTGCTATGCAAAGTGTTGGGAGACAAATTATTATGATACCTTATATGTATTTTTATCATATATTACTTTATAAGAGAACTAGTTCAATATTATATATCTATTTTATTGAATGCTGAAACGAATTTATTTAGAGTGTTTACTGTACGTTAAGTTACAAAACTGAATAAGATTATTTCTTGTGTACTTGTGAGTATGCAGTTAAATCATGTTAGGAATGCATTTGCATGCATGCGTTTATAATTAGGATTGGCGGATAGAAAAAAAATATATATATATATATTTATGTATATGTATTAATAATATTTTTCTTATTTCTTTATTTATGTTCAAAAAAATGTCAGATTTTATGGTCTATCAACAACTATCTTTTAAACATATAAACCTACCTCGTACTTTCTTTCGTTAATGTTACATTAATTATTTCATGAGTATTTTGTTAATATTTTATTCATATATCATATTTAGTTTACTTTAGTGCATTTTATTATTTTTGTGTGTATAGCATTTTAATCTAAAACCATTTTATAATTTTGCGTTGACATTTTAGAATTATTCCTTTATTGATAATGTGCTAAAATTGTATTCTATTGCATACATATGTGGTAATATTTAGTAGTCAGTGTAATAACATATTTATTTAATGGATGGATTTAATTAATGGAGGATTTAATTAATGATTTCAATTTTCACCCATTTACCTTTATCTCGATACTTTGTTTTGTTTTGTTTTGTTGATTAAGTTACTACCCTTGGTAATTAGTTTTTCTCTCAATATGGCACAACCTAATGCCGAAATTTCACAATCCACTTCCCTCATTTCTAAGTTAGCGGGATTTCAAGCTATTATCCCGCAGTTTGACAATTTGTCGGCGGTGACACCAAAATACTTTCTTGATAACTTTGATAAGATTACTACTCTCGCTCAATGTACGGATGAGGAAAAATTATTAATTCTTAAGAGTCGAATTCGGGGTGATGCACTTTCACACATTATTAATTCACCGGATTTCGCAGACGAGCACAATTATGACACATTTAAAACAAAATTTCTTGCATTTTTCGATAACAAACCTAGCTTAGCCACAAGGCAAAAACAATACTCAAATTGTAAAATGAATGAAGGAGAGAGTGCAAAAATCTATGCGACACGCGTAGCAACTGCTACACAAAATTTTTTCGGGGATATCGATTTGACTAACCAAGATACTAAGGCACTATTTGAGCATACAAAATTGTCCAAATTTCTAGAAGGCTTATTGCCAAAATATAAAAAAGACACACTTCTTAAAGATCCTCAAAATTTCTCGGATGCGGTTAAATTTGTAGAATTATTACAGGCCAATGAGGAATTTTTTCCCAGTGCCTCTTCATCTAATACTTATACCACAATTAATAACGTACAGAAAGAAATTTCCAATTCCGATTTGCGGGCGCTGTTAGAACTACATGCTCAAAAGACTGATGAAACTGTAGCCGCTTTATCTCAAAAACTGGATGACTTAACTGTTACAGCCAGAACAAACAGGCCTTCCAATAGTGATAGGTCATACAATAACAATTGGTCTGACAGATCCAGACAGAGAGAAAGATCTTTCCGTCATAACCAGGGGTCTTTCGTAAATAGACAGAATAGGCAGTCTCCTTTTAGAGGGAATTCTCAAAATAATAAAAACTACCCCTTCTGTGAAATTTGTTCCAAAAGAAACCACTTCACAAAGGATTGTTATTATGGAGACAGTAGGAATAGAAGTCGGGTATTCACCAGGCAAAATTTAGATAGACCCTCTCACGAAAATCGCCCAAATAATAATGCATCTCCTCGCAAAGTACGTTTCCAGGACAGACGAGATACACATTATTTTCCCCGGAGTTCTTTAAACTAAAAAGGGGGATACATTCTCAGTCGAATGATTTATTGGCCCACGCATGTATTCCCCCCTCTACGGAACATTACACAGGGCCGCAGGCATCAAGGTTTCATGTTGTAAATACCCAGGTATATTCTAGCCGCGCTGACACCTTAAATTATTATTTGCCGGTCATTGACATCAAAATTGCGGGTTCTTCAGTGACAGCTTTGTTAGACACCGGAGCTTCTGTAAGCCTGTTAGAGAAACCTATTTTTGACAGAATTAAACACGACAGGTCAATCAAAGAAAATACGGTTGACGTTAATATTAACTCTATTTCGGGAGATTCTTTGCAGATAGTGGGTTCCTTTACAATGCTTTGGCTAGTAACTCTGCACAGTCACAAACGCATTCATACAATTTGAGGTCACGATCTCACCAAGGGGTATCGCATGAAAGAAATTTTGCGGATAAATTGTTTGACTGGTCTTAATCACTCACCGAATAATGTTTGATTTTTTTTCCCTCGTAGTAACAGTTTGTTCATAATTTTTTTTTCTCTTGCAGTACATCCTTCAAAATTTGTAAAATAAATTAATTAATTAATGTGCCTTACAAGATAGATTCAATACGTCCAACATTACGTTCAATATATTTTCCTGCGATTTCTTTTTTCTCTTCTTGTTATTTTTTTTTTCTTCTTTTCCCTCTCCTCTTTTTCCTCGTGTAATAGTCATTGCATTCTAGGTACTTACTTTATTAATTTAATAAGTTTATTTTCGGTTTCTTTAATTTGTTATTGATAAGTTTTTCACTTAGAGGTTATTAGTGTTTTGTTGTTAGTTATAGACCTGGCCAGCTATAATGAGTTGTTTGAAACGCTAATATCTAAATTAGGTGATTACTTTTCAATTTTCTGTGAATTTTTTTTTCTTCTTTCATTTGCATATTTTTCATTTAGTCAATTTTTATTTAATATTATTGGAGTATAAGAGACAACTCAAATTAGTAATACATTAGGATAATTAAGCTTACTTAGATACAAGATTTCTTTTAGTATACTTACATGCCTTTGAATCTATATACATTCACTTCTTTTAGTTATTGCTGTTATTTTTTTTCTTTTACTCTATGAATTGAACTATTATTATATGATTATTATTATCATTATTATATATAGCATAGCATTTTGATTCATATTGAATGAATTTCAAAATATTAAAGATTCTAAGATTTTTTTTTTCTCGAATTGGACATTAGCATTGGAGGTGTCATCGATGTGTTCAATTTTATTATGTGTTATGTCTCGTACATTAACATGAGCATGGTTAAGTGAGGTAAACAAAATCAAGATTATGAATTTAATGCTAGTTAAAAAAAAAAAAAAAAAAAAAAAACTTTTGATATTAGAAAATGAAAGTTTGAATTTTACGTTTATAACATACACACACACACACAAAAAAAAAAAAAAAAAAAAGAAGAGAAAGAGATTTTAGTAATTTATTACTTAATATTAATAACATATGTCATTGTCACTCAGTGATGGTAATTGGAGTTTACTTGTTCCAGTTTTGTTCCTGTTGGTATGTGCAGTGGCAGCAAAGGCCAAACACGAGGGAGAATTATGTGAATTTAAAGAAGACAAATTTCATTGTAAAAATTATCCTCGGCATTCCCTCGCAAAGTTTACTCTGCCGGATAATGCATGTGCATTTAGATCCTGCCATAGCTGCATTACGGGGCAACAGTCGTTTATAATTTCGCCAAGTGGCGATCTTGTGGAGCCATCTCAGTTTCTCCTAAAGTGTAACAACATCACTTCGCTCACCTCTACAACTTACAAATGCACTTCGGTAGAAGGGGCGAGTTGTGAGCATACAGAAATTGACGGACCGGACGATTTTTGTGCAGTGCGAAATTGTACAGCAAATGCTCCTTGTCGGTGCCAGTTCACGCATCTATCCACGCAATTAGTAGCAATTACTACTGACAAGCTTATTTACAATCCCCAGATACTGACATTGAAAGTATGCCTGCTGGACAAAAACTTTCAGGAACGTTCTAAACTCCGTCGCAGGTTGTTGGAAGGAGAAGCAGCTGTGTTTCAGAACTCCGATTTGACGATGAATTTTACGGACCCAATTCTTCATTTGCCAGGACGCGGACGTGTCATTTTGCGAAACGAAGACTTTGAACAAATAATTCATGTCTCAGACGACAACTTGATAATAATTCCATTTGAAATGTTGTCGTACAAATCGACAATACACATTATTTACATTCACACCAATGGACATACCATTACAGGCAGTATTCATGTGGCAGGAAAATCTGTTTGTCAGCTACGATTTTGTTTTTTTTTGCACAGGGGTCTTTCGACATGTTCAATGCCTGCCTTTATTTTTACGATACATTATTTATTCAGCAGCTCTTTTTATAGCTATGTTTATTCTCTTATTTGTTAAACAAATATTAAAATCGGTGATCTTCATTTTCACAACGTTAGCATTTGTCGCCAATTTCTGCGGCAGAGCATTGAAACTTCTTGCACGTTGTTCACTACTCTTAGGCGCTTTTATAGGCAATGTTGGCAAAGATACTACCCAAGGAACATATGAATTCCTTGAAAGACAAGCAGCTCGAGGTGCTCCTCTTCTTCAAAATCAGATAGTATCAATTACTCTTCTTTGTTTAGTGCCACTTACGTTAGCGGAGTGTAATACCCAAGCAATTGTACAATCTGAATTACGTGCATGTGAGACTTTGCAGGACAACACACGATCATGTGAAGTTTACACTACCGCGGAAATATCCTTACCGTCTATTTCATCAGAATCCTGCCTATGGTTCACAGATAAGGATAATAATCACCTCTTCTCACTGAAATTGAAATTAGAGGAGGTAACTTGCGATTTTCACACAGAACGAGAATATTTCACTTTCCCTGTCAAAGCACGGCACTTATCTCAGATTAGCTGCATTTTCAATGAATTTTGTGGACGTGGAATTCACTGTGTTCCGAAATCCATAGGGAAAGGTGGCCTACGGTTTGAAGCCGAGACTCCCGAAAGCCGGGAATATCCGGGAGTTTCCACGTGTACAGCGGGTGGACTCGGAGTAGGATGTGCCATTTTAACCAGAGCAGCATGCAACTTTCATCGAACATGGTATATCCCCGATTTGCTTCATAGCTACGAAGTCTCCAGAATTACAGGACACACTTGTAGGTATCATATCTCGGTGACTCACACCGAGAATAATACCTTAACGAGACTTTCAGTGACAGATCACACGTATACGGACACTGGTATAAAGATCTCCATTCTAGGGGCTTATGATCAGCCCCAATTGCATATCACCGACTCGCTGATTCAAAGGGTAGGAAAATCCTCTGAGGCCTATCTTTCCCCTGCAAGTGCACGAAACTTCCCAAAAGCGGGAGAGATTGGGGCGACACAATCGAACTCCTCCATTTCCACAGACTTCATCTTTGACCCCAATCTTTCCACCTGTGATTTTTTTGAAGACACCCTTAGATGTATTAATTCTCCTGATGCTCTAGAGAATCTCCGAGCTTCAAAAGACAGAGCGTTACCTCTAGAGCGGAACTTACATTTGTTTCACATAAAAAACGGACAATTAGCATCTACAATGCTTTTTTCTGCAGCAGTTAGACTGCAACTGCATTTCACAAATTACAAAATCAAGCTGCAGACGATCACAGTCTGTCCATCCTTTAGTGATGGGCCGATTCAAATTACAGGCTGTTACCGTTGTGGACTTTTGGCACGAATGAACATTATTGCTAAATCCACGTGTGAACCAGGAATAGTGGACATTCATTTCCAGCAATTAACTGTGTATACCAAAGCTGTTCATTTAAATTTAGATTCGACTAACTTATTGATTAAATTTTTAGCAGATAAGCAATGTTATGATGAAAAAGTGTGCTTAAAGTTCAAAACGTTGAAACAATGTAAACCTGTTCAATTTTGTTTGGATGAGCCTTCGGTAGACTTGCTAAATTTAAATTTAAATTACACAAAATCTGCTACGTCTACTACTCCATATTCATGGCCTGATTGGCTTAAGATGCCTACTTTAGCATCTCCTATATATTATTTAAAATTAATAGGGTCATCACTATTTATTGCTTGTCTGCTAATTACACTCATCTCATCAGCAGTCACGTGTTGTTGTAGATCCCGATAACACTGTAATTTCATTTAACTTTGTTTATTATACGTACGAAGTAAAAATATCCGTTATCATGTAGTCAAAATCGAACGTTATGGTTCAATCTTTTTTTTTTTCTTTTCGCTTTTCTCTCCTTTCTGGAATTTTTTTTTTATCATTTTATTATAAGTTTTCAGTTTATTATTATCATTACTATTATTATTTTCTTTTTCTTCGTTGGTACACACTAATAGTGTGTTTTTGCAACATCCCTATCGGATAATTTTACTTTGTCTATTTATTGTGAGTTCATTATTATATGTAAAGTGTTTATTTTAATTTTTTCCCTTTATATTATTATTATTATTATTATTATTATTATTTGTGTATTGTGCAGTATCACATATCTTTTCTATATTTGTGTTTCTTGTGTTAGCTAAAGGTAATTAGCTATTCAATGGTAAGCGCTCAAATGGCAATTGGATTTAGTGGGACTTCAGTAATTTTTCTTTTTTTTTTCTTTTTTTTTCTTTTACGGGATTTTTGGTAGGATTGTTAGGTTGAGCCTGTAGGTAATGTGCAGAAATTTGTATACAGCCCCAATGCAGATAAAAAGCCTTTATTAAGAAAGTGCGATTCCAGAAAAATCTGCAGGTGTTAAAAACCGTTCATTAGTGACCACCTGAAGGTCGACTAAAAACATGCGGTATTCTCAAAAGAATTTAGCACAAAAGTTGCGTCAGGAGTTTAATAAAAGCAAGTCTCAAAAATATACGGAATTGAACAGAATAAGGGATAATGTTGGAAGGAATGGAATTCATGCACGTGCAAAAGTCATTGATATCATAGAAAAGTGTACTTCAGCTAAATGTCAGGACAGGAAATTTATTAATAATTTTAAGCGTTGCGCTCGGAAGAGTTAAAAGAAATCTTGGTGAAAGTCGAACATATAAATTTCATCTTTTGGCGTTCTTTGAAAAGAGTGGGAAAAACGAATGTTCGCTAGCTAGAAATCATTTTTGTGTATCGCGGGACGCCTTGCAGTTTTACAATAGAGTAACCGCGAAAGAAGGGGAACCATTGAATGCATATGACCTGTTGTGGTCAGGGCGCAATTTGCGGGAAGCTTTTGATGTTGGTCGGTGAGAATTCGTAGGCAAAGCTTCAGAAAAGGAAAAAATATAATAAACATCAAGGGGAGAAAAATTGAAAATAAAATTTAAGAAAAACATGGAGGTGTTGACGATAAGGCTGTAAAATCCAATGAGAAAGTGTGAGATTTGAGGAATGACCAATGGCAAGTTAGAGAGAGGTAAATTTCGGGCAAAAGAGTTAGTAACTGGTCGGTTTAGGAGAATTAGGAGCCACAGAGTGGCTAAACTAATTATTTACGAGTTTAGGGAAAAAAATGGGGGACGAAGATTTGAGCAAAACTGGATTGCACAGCCAGGGAAGACAGATTTTCCATAGATTTCAGCAGATTTTTGCAGATTTCCACATTTTATTAGATTTTTCCAGAGTTTTACATACGTGATAGTGGATATTTATATAAATAAGTGTGTTTAGAAAATAAATCTAAAAATGATCATCACTGCTCTGCACCGGATTACAGGTAAACTTCCAATTGCCATCCTTTCCATCTTGAGTGACTTATTTTTAATAATTAATAATATTGTTTATGATTGCTAAAGTAGTTAGAATGTGTTTTGATAAACAATAATAATTTAATTGTTCTAAATTAAGCCATTTTCGAGATCAGTTTAAATATTTTTTTGTAAATGTAAATAAGATTTTTATATTTAATAAATGTTTGTTATAGTTAATTTTTAAATTCATTTATTTTTTTCCTCAGAAATTACAGAACGCAACATCAAATTTTAATTTATACTTATTTAGAACAGTTTAAATAACTTTATAAGTTAAAATAAATTACCGATGGGTCTTTTTAACAATGAATCCAATTATTTCATACCTTATTTCACGGCCAAACTAAGGTTTAAATTATTTCATCTATTTATTACATGTTTTAATATGCCACGCATCGTAACAATAATATGAAACTACTATGTTGAAACTACATATCCATGCCAATATAGTTCGCATGTGCGAAGTCAGAGCCAGCATTGCCAATGCTTCGAAATTGCGTAAATTAGCATTAACGACCATGTTGAGGGCCCCGTACCGGGGGGCCCTGGGGGCCTTCAAAAATTTTTAACATTGTATTCACTTCACATGAAGATATATAACTGCACTGCTCAAAAATTTGGATGGAATTTAATAAAATTTGAAAAAATTTAGTTGCGAATGGAGACAGTTACTACAATGTTAACGAATTATTTTGAGTGTTCCTGTAAATTATGCTACATGCATGAATTTTAGCCTATGTTACTCACGAATATAGTGTAGCTTTCAGTGAAAAGTTCTTTAGAATCGGTTCAGTAGTTACAGAGATGTCCATATAGCGTCATGTGCAAGAATTCTTTTGAGTGTCCCTGTAAATGAACTAGTTATGCTGCATGCTAAAAAGTAGCCTATAATACTCAGGATTAGTGTAGCTTTCTATCAGTGAAAAAAAATTTCGAATCGGTTCAGTAGTTGCAGATATCCCCATTCAGCGCAATGTAATTCTTATGAGTACCCCTGTAAAAGAACTATTCGTGATATATGGAGGATATGTTTGTGATATATGCAGAATAGGTCAATTTTCAATACTGCTACAGTCGATTAAACTTCTAAAAGTAACGCCGAAATGCCCCATGCGTGCCAGTGGAATGTTTCAAATAGGGAGGCGCTTTTTGGGATTTTTCTTGGAAACAGTTATACCTTCAAAAAATGTTTTTTCATAATATCAAACTACTATGTTGATACTACATCTCCATGTTAATGGTTCTCTTGTGGGAAGTCAGATTCAGCTGTTCCAATGCTTCGAAATTGCGTAAATTAGAGTTAAGGACCATGTTTAGGGCCCCGTACCGGGGGGCCCTAGGGGTCTTCAAGAATTTTTAACTTTGGATTCACTTTATATGATGATCTATAACTGCACTGTGCAAAAATTTTTTCTGTATCACGTCAGAGCCAAGATTTAAAGCATTCTTAAAACTGTATTTTTTATGAAATTGGAGGTATTGGGGGGGGGGGTTATTTGGGGCTCTGACAATTTTCGAATGAATTTTCAATTTGAGATGTTAATATACAAGGTATATTATAGGATAAAATGAAAAAATTCTCTAAAGCACCTCTGAGCCCATCACAGTCGAGACAATAAATGGCCCTAAATTAATTCTACGTCACTCGTCTGGGGTACTTTGACCCCCTCCCCCCATAACTTCAAAGCTAAAAGAGGTAAATCAAAAATATTTCAGATTTGTTCTTTCCTTGGGAAAGGCAACACAAGAAAAAAAATTCAGGAAATTCTGAGATGGTGATGGGAACGCCACATAATAGCCATCCCCAGATACGTGCGTCATATAATAGCCATCCCTGATTTAGCGTCCATATGAGGTAATGATACAAATGGATTACAAATATTAAAATAAAAATAATTTTTAAATGTAGCTTGCTCAAATATACATATGTAGGTAATTTTAAAATTAAATTTAGAAAATGTTAAAAAAGCTTTGAATTGCGAAACTCAACAGCGGTGAAAGTGGGTTAAAATGCTTGTGATAGCAAAAGGGGCCCATAAGTTGTGCCCTTGGGCCCCATCTAAATATGGTCAGGCTTTGGATTTACAGTACCCCTTACAATGTTTACGAATTATTTTGAGTGTTCCTGTATATTATGCTACATGCATGAATTTTAGCCTATGTTACTCACGAATATAGTGTAGCTTTCAGTGAAAAGATCTTTAGAATCGGTTCAGTAGTTACAGAGATGTCCATATAGCGTCATGTGCTAGAATTCTTTTGAGTGTCCCTGTAAATGAACTAGTTATGCTGCATGCTAAAAGGTAGCCTATAATACTCAGGATTAGTGTAGCTTTCTATCAGTGAAAAAAAATTTCGAATCGGTTCAGTAGTTGCAGATATCCCCATTCAGCGCAATGTAATTCTTATGAGTACCCCTGTAAAAGAACTATTCGTGATATATGGAGGATATGTTTGTGATATATGCAGAATAGGTCAATTTTCAATACTGCTACAGTCGATTAAACTTCTAAAAGTAACGCCGAAATGCCCCATGCGTGCCAGTGGAATGTTTCAAATAGGGAGGCGCTTTTTGGGATTTTTCTTGGAAACAGTTATACCTTCAAAAAATGTTTTTTCATAATATCAAACTACTATGTTGATACTACATCTCCATGTTAATGGTTCTCTTGTGGGAAGTCAGATTCAGCTGTTCCAATGCTTTGAAATTGCGTAAATTAGAGTTAAGGACCATGTTTAGGGCCCCGTACCGGGGGGCCCTAGGGGTCTTCAAGAATTTTTAACTTTGGATTCACTTTATATGATGATCTATAACTGCACTGTGCAAAAATTTTTTCTGTATCACGTCAGAGCCAAGATTTAAAGCATTCTTAAAACTGTATTTTTTATGAAATTGGAGGTATTGGGGGGGGGGTTATTTGGGGCTCTGACAATTTTCGAATGAATTTTCAATTTGAGATGTTAATATACAAGGTATATTATAGGATAAAATGAAAAAATTCTCTAAAGCACCTCTGAGCCCATCACAGTCGAGACAATAAATGGCCCTAAATTAATTCTACGTCACTCGTCTGGGGTACTTTGACCCCCTCCCCCCATAACTTCAAAGCTAAAAGAGGTAAATCAAAAATATTTCAGATTTGTTCTTTCCTTGGGAAAGGCAACACAAGAAAAAAAATTCAGGAAATTCTGAGATGGTGATGGGAACGCCACATAATAGCCATCCCAGGATACGTGCGTCATATAATAGCCATCCCTGATTTAGCGTCCATATGAGGTAATGATACAAATGGATTACAAATATTAAAATAAAAATAATTTTTAAATGTAGCTTGCTCAAATATACATATGTAGGTAATTTTAAAATTCAATTTAGAAAATGTTAAAAAAGCTTTGAATTGCGAAACTCAACAGCGGTGAAAGTGGGTTAAAATGCTTGTGATAGCAAAAGGGGCCCATAAGTTGTGCCCTTGGGCCCCATCTAAATATGGTCAGGCTTTGGATTTACAGTACCCCTTACAATGTTTACGAATTATTTTGAGTGTTCCTGTAAATTATGCTACATGCATGAATTTTAGCCTATGTTACTCAGGAATATAGTGTAGCTTTCAGTGAAAAGATCTTTAGAATCGGTTCAGTAGTTACAGAGATGTCCATATAGCGTCATGTGCTAGAATTCTTTTGAGTGTCCCTGTAAATGAACTAGTTATGCTGCATGCTAAAAGGTAGCCTATAATACTCAGGATTAGTGTAGCTTTCTATCAGTGAAAAAAAATTTCGAATCGGTTCAGTAGTTGCAGATATCCCCATTCAGCGCAATGTAATTCTTATGAGTACCCCTGTAAAAGAACTATTCGTGATATATGGAGGATATGTTTGTGATATATGCAGAATAGGTCAATTTTCAATACTGCTACAGTCGATTAAACTTCTAAAAGTAACGCCGAAATGCCCCATGCGTGCCAGTGGAATGTTTCAAATAGGGAGGCGCTTTTTGGGATTTTTCTTGGAAACAGTTGTACCTTCAAAAAATGTTTTATCAAAATATCAAATTACTATGTTGATACTACATCTCCATGTCAATAGTTCTCCTCTGGGAAGTCGGCTTCAGCTGTACCAATGCTTCGAAATTGCGTAAATTAGCGTTAAGGGCTATGTGTGGGGGCCTTTAAAAATTTTTAATGTTGGATTCACTTTATATGATGATCTATAACTGCACTGTGCAAAATTTATTTCTGTATCACGTCAGAGCCAAGATTTAAAGCTTTAAAGCAATTCTTAAAAACTATATTTTTTATGAAATTGGGGGTATTTGGGGGGGCCCTTATTTGGGGCTCTGACAATTTTCGAATGATTGAGATGTTAATATACAAGGTATATTATAGGATAAAATGAAAAAATTCTCTGAAGCAGCTCTGAGCCAGTTACAGTCGAGACAATAAAGTGGCAAAAAGGGCCCTAAATTAATTCTACGTCACTCGTCTGAGGTATTTTGACCCCCCATTACTCCAAAACTAAAAGAGTTAAATCAAAAATATTTCAGATGCGTTCTTTCCTCGGGTAAGGCAACACAGGAAAAAAAAAATCATGAAATTCTGAGATGGTGATGGGAATCACCTAATCTGAATAAATTCAATGGCAAATACTGTTAAAACAAAGAAACATGATTTTCGTTGGAATGATTTAAATAATTTGGCCAGCACTGCACTGAGTATAAAGAACAGTAAGGTATTGAGGAGAGGGACGAAGCTGGGCCGCCTTTGCGGCTAGTTCATTTATTAACCCATTAAGCGCCAAAGCTCCCATTACGGGAACATCTATTATATATTTTTTTTCTTAAAATATTTTAACGCAATTTACGAAATACACATTTTATATAAACATTTACGCTATAGGGTGTGTTATATATTTTTATCGGAACACTATATTTTAATTTAATGTTTTTTTTCTAATTTTTAAAAAAGTGAAATTTTGTCTTTATGACTGTTTTATATAAAACTAAAAAAAAAAAAATAAATAAATGGTCACTTAAATGTTTCAAGTAGAATGCATATTTAAAACCAACATCTTGAAGAACAACATTCTTAAAATCCTGCATGAATAGATTCCTATAAAGGAATGTTATGAACGCTTATATTTCTTATTCCCACAGCGGGAGCTTTGGCGCCCTCCCACTAGTTAGCATTTCCAGTTACTCTCTATTGGGTTCCTGGTCATTCTGGCATTCCTGGTAATGAGATGGCGGATTCTCTTGCCAGGTTGGGCTCTGGCTCTTTTTTTATTGGACCTGAGCCGGTTCTCGGTATCTCGAGTAAATGTTACAGGGATGCTGTGTTTAGCCACTTTATCAAGCTTCAGTATTCCCGCTGGCTTAAGTGTAATGGCCAGTAATTGGCTTTACTGATGTTAGATGCAAGGAACTTCTGTGTCTCAACAGGTCCAGTATCCGTAGGGCTATTGGCCTGTTAGCTGGGCACTGTTGCCTTAAAAGGCATCTTAACATAATGAAGGTTTTCGATGATCCCACTTGTCGGGGTTGTCTTCTTAAGGAGGAAACTGCTTTACACATCCTCTGTGAGTGTGAGTACTTCTCTGATTATAGGTTTGAGTATCTTGGGCGCCATGTCATTGAGCCCTGGGAGCTTCACAAAATGTCTGTTAGGTCTATGCTGATGTTCGCATCTGCTACTGGGCTCTTTTCGTAGGGCCTTTTCCATATTGCTTGGGGATGATACAATAGACCCATGGTCGCGGTGCCTGGCCCTTTTTGGCCCTCCCCTCCAAGTCATAAGGCCCCCCTCCAAGTCATTTCCAGATTGATTTTGCTACCGTTCAACAATAAAGAAATGTTTGGCACTTCGCAGGCTGGTTATTTCGTACATTATAGTATCAACAACAAAAATAATTACTTTATATATACAGTTTTGAGCAGCATCTGCGTAAAAAAAGGAATTGCTTTATCCAAAATGGAGAAAGACATTTATCCCCATAACACGCTAAAGCTCCCGCTACGGGAACATGCTATATTTCCTAAATGCTTTGAGTTAAAAAAAAATTTCAACTGTTCTATAACAGAGGCATGCAATGTATGCAAAAAATGTATATACATTTAAAAATTTCTATCTGATTCTCATAGCGGCGTTTAATGGGTTAATTTGCGCAGGATAATCGTTGCTTGTAAATAAAAACCAATGGAATTCAATCATCTTGTTAGAGAACCTTTTTTCAGATTATCCTTTTAATTACCCCCCCCCCTTCCCCCGACTGATCACTAATCTCAACATAATTATTCGGTTTTATAGTCCTGATAATTGTTTTTGTTTTTTTAAATATTTACATAGCTTAAAAGTGAGGTTTGAATTGCAAGTGAGTTTTAATGTCTAATTATATTCACGCATAATCCAGAATTATGAATAAATTATTCAAGTATGCTATCATTATTTTTTCATGTAAAAAATTTCAAACTCATTTATAATGTCTGGCTATAGTTATTACTTTTTTTTTTTTAAATAGTGGATGCAAGTATGCTTACTTTGATATTTTATGCTCTAATTGTGTACCTAATAATTGGGATTTTTTGTTTACTTACACTATTTAATATTTTTCTCTTAACTAATATTTATAAATAAAATATTTCATCAGCTATTAAAAATGCTTCTTTCACCATAAGCCAAGCTATGCGAAAGTAAATGAATGATCTACTGGAGCGATTTCTCTAATACAACGCTGGGTCTCAGCGAAGCATTCAAAGATCCATGCTGAGAAACAACCCTGGTCACAAGTCTTCTCTGTTGTCTCTTCTTTTTGATGGTGTGAATGAACAGGTTAAACCCGGGTTTCCGATTAAATATGAAACCCGTGTCCCGTACATCTAAAACGAGAGGGAGAAAAGCAGGCTTCACTATAATTATCGCGTCCCCAATTGAAACTTTTATGAATTCCCTATTCCGCACATTGGGGCCCCTTCAGGGCTCGCGCATACTCGTATTTTACGCGTAAATCGATATTTTTTGAAAAAATTGACTCTCTGGCTGACTTTTTTGAAACTGCGAGTCAAATTTGACTCGCAAAATTTCAGCCGGACAGTTTTGCTACTCATGTCTGTAATCTAGTTTATATTAATCGTGCATTGTGGAGACATCAGTATGCAGGTGTCTTCAAGTTTTTCGTAATTAAGTATAAACATGTAGAAAGCAATCTGCGCTACTTTAAAAATCTGAAAATCTACCCGTTCCCTCCTTGTTCAGCTATTTTTCTCTCTTTTCAGCTCCATTTTATTTCTAAGAATTAAAAAAGTGAATCACCTGCGTGACAAAATTAGTTGTTTCGAGTGACAATGACGTAATACTGAAATCTCGTTTATCAGGCTTTGAAGGGAAAATTGCGATCCCCATTCGTTTAAAATTGTTTTTCCAGGTAACATAGATTAACTTTTGTTTTATTAAAAATGATAGTCTGCTTGAAGCATCGATGTAAGAGGGGTTGTATACAAAACGAAATCGGTCGAATGCGAGAAGTTTCCGCTCGTTGCCTGAAGAGCAATGAAATTCCACTTGGGTGTACGATAAAAATTGAATGTGAAGTTATTTATTTTAAGTAGACGAAGATTAAATATATCGAGCGTAGACATATTTTCATCAAATGTTTTATTAAGGGCCTGTTGTAATTGCCTCCACAACAGGCTTTGTTTTCTACTACATATTTATATGTACATATAAATTGGCGTTCAAATGAGATTTTTTTAAGACTATGAAAACTTAATCTTGAGTACGATGCTGTTGCGTTGTGTTGTTGTCGGATTACGGCCAATCAGCTACACCTGGGCTCTAGACTGAGCGGTGGGGTGCCCTCTGCGGTGCTCTTTCTAAGGGGACTCCTAACCCGTATTTACGCCAAGTCTCTGAGGAAACTACGGCAAACTCCGAACGGTTAGGTCGGCGGACATTACCTGGTTTTGAACCAGGCACCTTCAGTTTCCCAGTTCAGTTCGCTATACTCTCGGCCACTGGTAGGGCTCCTGAATATGAGCTTGCCGTTGTGGTACACTTTTAAAATATTTCTACTGCAAACTGAAACAATAGATTATCTCAAAATCGGATAGGTTTATGCTGTTTATATGGCATAGTCACGATACATGTATACGATTGATACATTATTTCCTTTTTAGCAGGTTTTTTCTTTTTTTCTTTCTCCACAACCCTCTCATGAACCATTCTAAACTTATTATCTTCTTTTGAAGTATAATGCAATGTTTAAACAGTTTTTAAAGCAATCAAATTTCACCATTGACTCAAAAAAATTAAAAAGCATCTTTACAAGTTATACAGGCTTAAACCCAAAGAGCGAAAAAAAACCGATACATTGCGGAGTGATCCGTTTCCATGGAAACCTACCGGTATTTCCGTGAAAGTGCTCTTTAAGTAGTCTTTTTTCTGAGAATTCCCCTACTCGTTTATTGTTATACTTGGCTCCGCTCTTGTGATCGAAAAACGCTCCTAAAGGAGAAGCCACTTTTGAAAACTGGGCCAAAAATCGCTCCGACTGATCGAACTTCGCTCGTTTGGTTTTAGCGTGTAAATACATTAAAATCTCAAAGTCATTTTTTTTTTCATAATTACAATACTTCCCTTACATACCGAATTCAGATCCAGGCATATTTTAAATTAATTTTTTGCATATTTTGTTTTCTAATCCGTTAATTAAAGGATATTAGTCATTTCAACGGGGGGGGGGATGTATACAATTTTCACTGTGTTTGCAATTGGAACATTGGTCATTTCTGACTAAGGACCTCTGGCAAACTTTTACATCGGTTTCAAAAGAAGGAATTTAGTGATGGGTAGTTTAAATGATAAACATTATGAAATATTAAGAATTAATGAAGTATTTATTTTTAAATTTACATGAAGACATGAATTAAATTTGAAGAGGGGGAGTGCTGTATCAAGAAATAGCTCTGTAAAATATTTATGAAAATAGCTATTTTTTATGATTTTTTTATCCAGTATGATAGAAATGCAACTTGTGTTTCAAAAAATCTAGTCATCTTTCAACTATAGTTGCTTTTTTTTTTTTTTTTTTTTTTTTTTTTTTTTAAATTTGGTGTTTCCAATTGGGAACAATCGGCCTGTAAAAAAAGTCAAGAAGTATCCAGATAAAAATAAGCAGTTGAAAGTTTAGGTGCAATTTTTTAAAAAGTTTTGAAGCCGATTGTATGTCGCAGTGTACAATTGGCGCTCTTCGCCGGCGCGCCGGCCTAGACCTCGGCGGCGGCGGCGGCGTGGCTCGGCGGCGCAGACCTCTAGTTTTGAGCTTATCACGAATGATCTGTTTCATTTTCTATTTCGATTCTAAATCAAGGTTGTTCGCATGCATCTCCCCTAAAATGGCCCCTGCTGCAACATGAGCGTGAGAAGATAATTATAAGATAACATGAGAAAAGTTTGTTTGACACAGTGATATCAATATTAACAACACAATTAGGGAAGCAGTTTTATTTAAATAATGTTACTCTCAACATACTACACATTTTTCATATTCTTACTAAGTGTTTTTAGCATGCTGAATTTATCTAATTCATTCAGTATGCATAAACATTGTTCCGCCCATTTAAAATAATTCAGCGGATATGTGCGCATATTTACCTATATTTACAGCTAACAGTTATTTTGACTTCTCATAAGAAATACTTCTTTTACGGATGTGTATATTGTTTGTTTTCATGTTTAAGTAATAAATATTCAACCGAATTTTGTCATTAAATTATTTTGAATGCGACTACATAACAGAAAACACACTCATCATGAATTTTGAATAATATGACTGTCTTAAGTTTTGTTAATGCGGAGGGGAATAAAAACTGACGTTGAAGCTGATAAAATTAAACTTGTAGGTATATGAAAGCACTCAAATAAAAATGTAAATTTTGATGAATAGGTAATTAATTAGTTTTACTTCTGAAACTTTGAAATAACTGTTTATAGATTAAAAAAATAGTAAAATCAACAAAATAATTTTGTTAATGAGCCATGAACATACCAGTGAGCAAAAAAAACAGTTTATTCAAATAAATAATTTGGTTGATTTTAACCAAGTAAACCATTTAAAAAAATAGTTTCGCTAAATTAACAAAACATTTGTTTATTTTAACAAATTCGTTGATGAAACTGGCAAAATGGTTTGTTGAAATAACCAATTAACGTAACAAAATATTTTTTTTTTATTTAACAAAAATTTCGCTGGTGCTATTTCAACCGGATAATTTTGTTGAATTAACAAACTTTTGTTGATTCAACAAAAAAAAAAAAAAAATTCAGTTCATGCTCGCTGCATTTTCACTCATTAAGTGTTAACCACTTCTGCTAAAAATTATTTAGTGAACAAACTCGTTTGACATGGGTTTAAATATGAATTAGGCTTTCCAGATCCGAAAATGTTGTAATTCTGAACCGATATTTAACAGAAACCACCTTTAAAAGTATGTCTTACTAAAAAGCAATCATTACACTATTTAATCGAGAAGTAATATGATCTTTCCATTACTCACCGAGGAGTTCGGCAACACACAAAAGTGCTAATTTTGACATTTCCACGGCCAAAGCTTCTTGACGATCTGTCAACGAAATGATGAAATCATTATACTTCAGGAAGTACATTATTTGGGTATTACGCGAGATCAAAAGAATTTCCTGCAGACAGGGGCATAGGGGTCATAACCCCCCCCCCCATGAGGAATTTTTTTGCCATACAAAATGTATATTCTTCACTCTCTTATCACAAACACCTATACATATATATGAGTTGAAGTAGTCGTAACCCCCCCCCCCCACATGAAAAATTTCTGACTATGCCACTGCCTGCAGATGTCCAACAAATATTAATGGGACAACAACAACATCACCAAAAAAAAGGTCTTAGGCATTTGAAAGACGATCCAAAAGGCTAGGGATGGGTTATTTCCCTCATAAAGTTCCTAAGTTCATAAAGTTCCTTCTCAGGAACTTTATGAGGGAAAATTTTATCCATATTGTGAGCTGATCGTCCAACTCGACCGTTTGGGTAATAGTCCAGTCAAATTAGGAAAAATGGGAGAAAAAATTTATATATTTTTGAAACTTGGGGAAAACACTAATTGGGAAATAGTTGTATGAAACAGAAAAGTTCCCCCCTCTGGGGGTGCCGCGTCCCCCCTTTGGCCTCCCTAAAAGGTTACATTTTTAGATTTTCACTTCTATCTCAAAAACCGTTCGTCTTAGCAAAAAAATGTCAATTACAAAATGAAAACTGATAAAATTTCCTACAAGACTGTAATTGGTCATTTTTTTCTATATGCAATAGCTTCCGAGATATGTTTGAGACAAAATCGCAAATTTTTGGAAAACGCTTCTTTTTATCCGATTTTTAACCAATTTTGTCTTTTAACCCTTCAACCCTTTGTTTTACAGCAATTGTTTTCGTAACAAAGTTGTAGAGTATTCAATTACCTTTAAAATGAGTTATTATTTGTAAGTTTATCTTTAAATGATCAAAAGTTATTGCAATTTGAAATTTTCAATAAATTTAGCAAATTTGAATAAGAACTACATTGCGCGTCAAAGTATGACAAAATCTAGGAAAAAAATTATAAAGTTTTGAAACTTTGGGAAAACATTGGTTGGAGATGTAGTTGTATGAAACAGAAAAGTCCCCCCCTTGGGGGGGCCAAATCCCCCCTTTAGCCCCCCTAAAAAAAGGTCATTTTTGGGGATTTTTATTTTTATCTCAAAAACCGTACGTCTTAGCAAAAAATTGTCAGTTACAAAATGAAAGCTGAGGAAGTTTCCTACAAGATTGTTGGGGGTTATTTTTTTCTAGATACAAAAGATTTCGAGATATAAGTTTTAGAAAAAATCGCAAGGTTTTGGAAAACGCTTCTTTTAATCAGAATTTCCACTATGCGTTATACTAGCTCTTCAACCCTCACTTTTACAGGAGTATTCAATTCCTTCAAAATAAGTTATTATTTCTAATTTTATCTTTAAAGGATCAAAAATTATAGCAATTAGAAATTTTCAATAAATGTTAGAGAATTCGAATGAAAACTACATTGCTCGACCAAGTACGACAAAATCTAGAAAATAATTTATAAAGTTTTGAAACCTGGGGAAACACTTGTAGGGGGTGCAATATTAAGAAACGGGAAAGTTCCTCTACCTTGGGGGGTGCTTCCCCCTTTCCTCCAAATTTTTTTTTAAATGCAAAATGGCGCTTTTTTCAAAAAAAAAATTATACTATATTAGCGTACGATTTGGTTTTATTTCGGTTTTTTTTTCCTTCCTCCTATTGTTTCTGCTGAACTAGTTACATTTTATTCGTATATAAAAGCATATTTAACACATAAATGTTACTACTAAAGTCTAAATTAACCCCCTCTCCCAGCACCCAAAAAATGTTTTGAAAGTGATATTTTTTACATCAATAGAATTCTGTAATGCAATACATCTGTTCAATATTATGTACTTTGACATTAGCATTTCAGTGATCATTCATCATCAGAATTAATAATGTCAGCAAAATTAATAAAAAAATACTGCATAATTATAGCACACTTACTTTCTCTTGTGTGCAACATCTGTACAATAATAGTGCAACAAACCTTGGGAACCATTTTATTTTTATAAAAATATATCTCCATAGTCTTCCTGCATATTGCTGTACAGCGCAAATTGACCTTTACACATGTGCATTTCTTTCCGCAAGTTTGAATGCAGCCTCATGAAATTAGTAATAATATTGTTCTCGTTTCATATAAACTACAGAGAGCGATGATTTCAGTTCTCTCCACCACCAGTTTCTGGGTTCCAAATTGTTTTTTGTTATCCCCGCTCATTTCACTAGGCCGTCTTTTGAAGAGTTTTCACAGACTTTCGGACAATGATTTAAAGATAAGGAAAATGTAATAGAAGAGAATGGAATTTCTTGAACAAAGGAGATTACAAATTTTAATAATTCGACTGTTCGATTCTCTGAATTAAGAATCAGCAGGTAGAAGGAAAGTTAGTCGAAATATGGGATGAAAAAAAGCGTTTTCCCTAAATTTGCGAGGTTTTCTAAAACATATCTCAAAGCAATTCGGTATAGAAAAAAATATTCGATATAGAAAATAAATACTTATAATAAAGATATCGAATAATAAATAATTCGATACATAAAAAAATAAAAATTATAATCTTCCAGGAAATTTTATCAGCTTTCATTTTGTAGTTGGCATCCTTTTGCTAAGAAGCACCAATTTTGAGAAAAAAATGACAATCTAAAAAGGGAACTTTGAGGGGGAGGGGGATAAGAGGGGGACGCGGCACCGCTACAGCAACTACATACCCAACAAGTATGTATTTCCCCCAAGTTTCAAACGTTTATAAGCTTTTTCCTAGGTTTTTTCTTGCATTCTGACGATCAATGCATTTTTCATTAGAATTCCCTAAAATGTATTGAAAATTTCAAATTGCTGTAACTTTTTATTATTTAAAAATACAATCTATATAAATAAAATTAGACTTTTGTCTGTACATTTGTTGAAAATTTTGCGATTTCTATCCGTTTCAAGCACCCGGGAATCCGATACGACCCTCAAAAAAAAGTTTGTCTGTCTGTTATTCTGTCATTCTGTAATTCTGTCCGTGACGCTTTTTTTATTTAAGCATCACGTAAAAACGACTGAAGCGAATAATATGAAATTGGGTGTCATGATAGGTGGGCACTCAACTTAAAACATAGGCGTCGAATTTTTAAAAAATCTTGATTAGATTTTCAGATTTTGCGAAAATCGTTTCAAACTGCGTAAATTTGTGTTTAAGTATCACGCAAAAACGGCTGAAGCGAATGATATGAAATTGGGTGTCATGATAGGTGGGCACTCAACTTAAAACATAGGCGTCCAATTTTTAAAAAATCTTGATTGTATTTTGAGATTTTGCGAAAATCCTTTCAAACTGCGTAAATTTGTGTTCAAGCATCATGTAAAAACGACTGAAGCGAATGATATGAAATTGGGTGTCATGATAGGTGGTCACTCAACTTAAAACACAGGCGTCGAATTAAAAAAAAAAAACTTGATTAGATTTTGAAATTTCGCGAAAATCATTTCAAACTGCGTAAATTTGTGTTCGCACATCACGTAATAACTGCAAAAGTGAAAAAATGATATTTGGTGAAATGATAGGTGGTCACTCACCTTAAACTAGAAGCATCTATCTAATTAAAAAAAAATCGATCAGATTTCGAGATTTTGTGAAAATCGTTTAAAACTGAGTGAATCTTTCTTCCCGCTTTACGTAATAACGACTAAAGGGAATGATATGAAATTTGGTCACACGATAGATGGTTGCTCAACATAAACTATAGGAGACCAATTTTTTAAACATTTTTATTAGATTTTGAGATTTTGTGAAAATTCTCTCAAAATACGTTTATATTTCTTCAAACATCACGTAATAACGACTAATACGACTGATAAGAAATTAAGTGATATGATAGGTAGTTGCTAATCTTAATTTATATGCGTTGAATTTTTAAAATATTTTGATTACATTTTGAGATTTTGCGAAAATCGTTTTTAAATGCTGAAAATTTGTTCCAGCATCACGAAATAAAGACTGCAGGGAATGAAACGAATTTGGGTGACATGATAGGTTGTCACTCAACTTAAATTCTGGGCTTGCAGTTTTTCAAAAATATTGATGAAATTTTGAGATTTTGCGAAAATTATTTCAATATGCGTAAATATTTTTCGCGCGCCACATAATTACGACTAAAGCGAATCAAATGACATTACTTAGTTACTCTCTAACCTGTAATATTTTAACAATACAAAAAAATTATAACTTCGCTTTCTTTACTTTGGCAACATACTACATCCATTCTGTGTACTCCTGCAATGCTGACGAAAGTTCTTACTTTTTGGAAATGTGCATTCACTAACCCGTCGAGGACGGGTACTTCAGCTAGTTACATTTAAAAATTAAATTTAAAGGTAATTGAATACTTTAAAACTTTGCTTTAAATCCATTCCTTTCAAACTGGTGGTTGAAGAGCTATAAAGCAATTTTAGTGGGAAATAGTGATAAAAAGAAGCGTTTTCCAAAAATTTGCGATTTTTTCTAAGACGTATATCTTGAAAGCTTTTGCATCGAGAAAAAATAAGTCATAACAATCTTGTAGGAAATTTCATCAGATTTCATTTTGTATCTGACATTTTTTTGCTACCATGCACGGTTTTTGAGATAAATGGGAAAATCCAAAAAAGGGCCTTTTTTGGGGGGGGAGCTAAAAGGGGGGAAGCGGCACCCCGAGAGGTGGGAACTTTTCTGTTTCATACAATTACATCCCCAATCAATGTTTTCCTCAACTTTCAAATCTGTATAACTTTTTTCGTAGATTTTGTCGAACTTTAACACGCAATGTAGTTTTCATTCGAATTTGCTAAATTTATTGAAAATTTCATATTGCAATAATTTTTGATCATTTATAGATAAACTTACAAATAATAACTCACTTTAAAGTAAATTGAATACTCTACAACTTTGTCCTGAAAACAGTTCCTATAAAACTGATCGTTTGAAGAGCTTGCTGTAAGACAAAATTGGTTAAAATCAGGTTAAAAAGAAGCGTTTTCCAAAAATTTGCGATTTTTTCTAAAACATATCTCGAAAGCTATTGCATATAGAAAAAAATTAACCGATTACAATCTTGTAGGAAATTTTATCAGCTTTCATTTTGTAACTGACAATTTTTTACTAAGACATACGGTTTTTGAGATAAAAGTGAAAATCCCAAAAAAAAGACCTTGTTTTGAAGGGGGGGGGTAAAGGAGGGACGTGCCTCCCCGAGAGGGGGGAACTTGTCTGTTTCATACAACTACATCCCCAACCAATGTTTTCCCAAAGTTTCAAAACTTTGTAATTTTTTTTCCTAGATTTTGCTATACATTGACGTGCAATGTAGTTTTCATTCAAATTTGCTAAATTTATTGAAAATTTCAAATTGCAATAACTTTTGATCATTTAAAGATAAAGTTACAAATAACAACTCACTTTAAAGGTAATTGAATACTCTACAACTTTGTTACGAAAACAATTGCTGTAAAACAAAGGGTTGAAGGGTGAAAAGACAAAATTGGTTAAAAAGAAGCGTTTTCCAAAAATTTGCGATTTTGTTTAAAACATATCTCCATAGGCATATAGCAAAATATAACCAATTAAAATCTTGTCAGCGGAAATTTTATCAGCTTTCATTTTGTAATTGACATTTTTTTGCTAAGACGAACGGTTTTTGAGATAGAAGTGAAAATCTAAAAAAGTGACCTTTTGGGGGGCCAAAGGGGGGGAAGCGGCACCCGTAGAGGGGGGAACTTTTCTGTTTCGTACAACTGCATACCCAATTAGTGCTTTCCCCAAGTTTCAAAAAAATATAAATTTTTTCCCCCATTTGCTACTTTTTGGTCTTATTTGCCTGGACAATAACCACAGATTTTTGTTGTTGTTGTTGTTCTAATCTGTGAGATACGGGAGGGGAAGCTATTGAGCTGTCGGGGGGCAGGGCCGTTGGCCCAAGTGTCTCACAGTCCTCACACGCATAGACTCCTTGGCGAGAGCTATTCTTGTGCTCGACAGACCACATGGATCCCTTGAACATCCCTTGAAAGGCGACCTTTCTACATCATTCGATGAGAGTTTTTGTGGTGAAAGGCTGAAATTTTTTTCATCACCTAATTATTGTATGTAGCACATTTTACCTTTGGAATTTTTTTTTTTGTATAGGGGACCGTATAAAAATTTAAAATTTGTATTTATTTAAATTTAGTCTCCTGAAAATTTTAATCGATACCATAAAATACTGCACGTTTTTTTTGCGTTTTTAATTTATTGTATATATGTCTGATCAAATTATAGGCATGAAAACTAGGTTAGTGTGTTGGACACCCTGTATGCATATTCCATTAATAATTATTGCTATCTAAACGAAGTTAGTTTATAGGAATAGACAAATTTTAGGAATACAGAATTTTAGAAAGTTTCCTAACAAATGTACGCTAAATATTATGTCAGAATATGTTATTAAAATATATAAAAATGCATGGTAATGAATAAAAAGATAGTCTTTTACAACACTGGCACAATCCATGCAAGCACATGTTTACGTTTCACACAGCCTTCGTTGCCTCTTTTCTATGCTTGGGGTCATCATTTCATTCTGCCCTCTCAAACTACACTTTCCCCTATCGGTGACCGATCTGAACGGCAATTTGAATGATGACGATAATAATATTATCACCATTAAAAAGGTGATATTATTATTTCTAGAGGAGTGGAATACCGTGTAGAAGTGTAAGTTTTTTAGAGAGAGTTGAATCGCAGCTCACTTGAAAAGCCAAGCCATTGCTTTCAAAAGTGCAGTGGTGATGTGATTGTCTGTGATGTCTCCTCGTTAGACATAGACTTGGAACAGTTAAACTGAACTACATCGCAGAAGTTAATATGTAAGGACCCCCAGGGGTTTGTGTAAAGGTCTATCTGTAAAGGTCTATCTTGCGAGTGGGTGGGGGGGGGTCAAGTCAACGATCTGCAAAAGATAAATACTATATTTTAGGGTTAAACCACTTATATATCTTACCAGCACATAAGACATTACGGTAATATGGCAGTTAGGAGGAAGAGGGGAGGTTGGCCCCTCCCACCCTATAGGTTATGAGCACCCATGTATATAAGTATATTTTGATCATATAACATTAAAAATGAGGAAGAAATATTGCGTCGCAATTATACATTGTGTAATGCGTGGGATGTCTTCATTCAATTTCCTCCCAAGTACTACAACAGTGAATTACTTTTTAACAATTACATACATTCGCTATTGCGTTTGATAAATGAAATTTCTTACATCTCAAGCCTGAAACCCGTTATAACGTGTAAGATTCTGTAAAGCTCGGTGCATCTCTAATGCTCAAACCAGGGGCGTAGCCAGAGGAAGGGGGGGTTGTGTGACCGGGTTGAACCCCCCCGAAATGAGACCCTTTACTTAGCTTACAATTTAATATTCAGCTTACAATTGAACTTTTAGCTTTACAATTTGATACCCAGCCCTCAAAATAAAATCCTGGCTACGCTACTGGGTCAATGAACAAAATCTGAGCAAAACATTTTTGTCCAAAAGTTGGAACATTCACTGGTTTTTGTGTGAGGTTTCAAAAATCGCAACATTTTCGTCTGTTCAGAGAATAAGAAACAGTAGCGCAAAGGAAAATATGAAGATCCTTTAGGGAAAACAAAAGAGAGATTTAAAATTTGAGGATTCCTAAAGATATTTACCAAGATCAGGAGCTGCCGGCCTTTCTTCTTGGCGGGGGGGTTGTCTTCCACCACTTGTTGATGGCCCTAGGAGAAAAATTCAAATTCGCATTTTTAATACAATTTTAATAAAATATTTCATGAATCGTTGATAATTTCTAACATTTAAGTTGCTTGTGAGGGACGGATAAAACCCTCGTCCGTCGGCGTCGAGTTTTTAACAAATCTTGATTAGATTTTCAGATTTTGCGAAAATCGTTTCAAACTGCGTAAATTTGTGATAAGCATCACGCAAAAACGACTGAAGCGAATGATATGAAATTGGGTGTCATGATAGGTGGCCACTCAACATAAAACACAGGCGTCGAATCAAAAAAAAAATCTTGATTAGATTTTGAAATTTTGCGAAAATCATTTCAAACTGCGTAAATTTGTGTTCGCACATCACGTAATAACTGCAAAGGTGAAAAAATGATATTTGGTGAAATGATAGGTGGTCACTCACCTTAAACTATAAGCATCTAATTTTAAAAAAAAATCGATCAGATTTCGAGATTTTGTGAAAATCGTTTAAAACTGAGTGAATCTTTGTTCCCGCATTACGTAATAACGACCAAAGCGAATGATATGAAATTTGGTCACACGATAGATGGTTGCTCAACATAAACTATAGGAGTCCAATTTTTTAAACATTTTTATTAGATTTTGAGATTTTGTGAAAATTCTCTCAAAAAAATGTTTATATTTCTTCAAACATCACGTAATAACGACTATTACGACTGATAAGAAATTTAGTGATATGATAGGTAGTTGCTAATCTTAATTTATATGCGTTGAATTTTTAAAATATTTTGATTACTTTTTGAGATTTTGCGAAAATCGTTTTTAAAGGCTGAAAATTTGTTCCAGCATCACGAAATAAACACTGCAGGGAATGAAACGAATTTGCGTGGCATGATAGGTTGTCACTCAGCTTAAATTCTAGGCTTCCAATTTTTCAAAAATATTGATGAAATTTTGAGATTTTGCGAAAATTATTTCAATATGCGTAAATATTCGTTCGCGCATCACATAATTACGACTAAAGCGAATGAAATGATATTACTTAGTTACTCTCTAACCCGTAATATTTTAACAATACATAAAAATTATAACTTCGCTTTCTTTACTTTGGCAACATACTACATCCATTTTGTGTACTCCTACAATGCTGACGAAAGTTCTTACTTTTTGGAAATTTGCATTCACTAACCCGTCGAGGACGGGTACTTCACCTAGTTACATTTAAAGATTAAATTTAAAGGTAATTGAATACTTTAAAACTTTGCTTTAAACCCATTCCAGTCAAACTGATGGTTGAAGAGCTATAAGGCAAAGTTAGTGGGAAATAGTGACAAAAAGAAGCGTTTTCCAAAAATTTGCGATTTTTTCTAAGACGTATATCTTGAAAGCTTTTGCATCTAGAAAAAATAAGCCATAACAATGTTGTAGGAAATTTCATCTGATTTCATTTTGTATTTGACATTTTTTTGCAAACATGCACGGTTTTTCAGATAAATGGGAAAATCCAAAAAGGTCCTTTTTTTGGGGGGGAGCTAAAAGGGGGGAAGCGGCACTCCGAGAGGTGGGAACTTTTCTGTTTCGTACAATTACATCCCCAATCAATGTTTTCCTCAACTTTCAAATCTGTATATTTTTTTCGTAGATTTTGTCGTACTTTGACACGCAATGTAGTTTTCATTCGAATTTGCTAAATTTATTGAAAATTTCATATTGCAATAATTTTTGATGATTTATAGATAAACTTACAAATATTAACTCACTTTAAAGTAAATTGAATACTCTTTGTCTGGAAAACAATTCCTATAAAACTGAGGTATGAAGACTATAAGACAAAATTGGTTAAAATCAGATAAAAAGAAGCGTTTTCCAAAAATTTGCGATTTTTTCTAAAACATATCTCGAAAGCTATTGCATACAGAAAAAAAATAACCGATTACAATCTTGTAGGAAATTTTTTCAGCTTTCATTTTGTAACTGACAATTTTTTACTAAGAAGTACGGTTTTGAGATAAAAATGAAAATCCCAAAAAAGACCTTGTTTTGGAGGGGGGGGTAAAGGAGGGACGTGCCTCCCCGAGAAGGGGGAACTTTTCTGTTTCCTACAACTACATACCCAACCAATGTTTTCCCAAAGTTTCAAAACTTTATAGTTTTTTTCCTAGATTTTGCTATACTTTGACGTGCAATGTAGTTTTCATTCAAATTTGCTAAATTTATTGAAAATTTCAAATTGCAATGACTTTTGATCATTTAAAGATAAAGTTACAAATAATAACTCACTTTAAAGGTAATTGAATACTCTACAACTTTGTTACGGAAACAATTGCTGTAAAACAAAGGGTTGAAGGGTTAAAAGACAAAATTGGTTAAACAGAAGCGTTTTCCAAAAATTTGCGATTTTGTTTAAAACATCTCGATAGGCATATAGCAAAATATAACCAATTAAAATCTTGTCAGCGGAAATTTTATCAGCTTTCATTTTGTAATTGACATTCTTTTGCTAAGACGAACGGTTTTTGAGATAGAAGTGAAAATCTAAAAAAGTGACCTTTTGGGGGGGCCAAAGGGGGGGACGCGGCACCCGAAGAGGGGGGAACTTTTCTGTTTCGTACAACTACATACCCAATTAGTGTTTTCCCCAAGTTTCGTAAATATATAAATTTTTTCCCCCATTTGCTACTTTTTGGTCTAATTTGCCTGGACAATAACCACTGATTTTTGTTGTTGTTGTTGATTGTTCTAATCTGTGAGATACGGGAGGGGAAGCTATTGAGCTGTCGGGGGGCAGGGCCGTTGGCCCAAGTGTCTCACAGTCCTGACACGCATAGACTCCTTGGCGAGAGCTATTCTTGTGGTCGACAGACCACATCGATCCCTTGAACATCCCTTGAAAGGCGACCTTTCTACATCATTCGATGAGAGTTTTTGTGATGAAAGGCTGAAATTTTTTTCATCACCTAATTATTGTATGTAGCACATTTTACCTTTGGGATTTTTTTTGTATAGGGGACCGTATAAAAATTTAAAATTTGGATTTATTTAAATTTAATCTCCTGAAAATTTTAATCGATACCATAAAATACTGCACTTTTTTATGCGCTTGTAATTTATTGTATATATGTCTGATCAAAGTTTAGGCATAAAAGTCTAGGTTAGTGTGTTCGACACCCTGTATGCATATTCCATTAATAATTATTGCTATCTAAACGAAGTTAGTTTATAGGAATAGACAAAAAGAGAATACAGAATTTTAGAAAGTTTCCTAACAAATGTACGCTAAATATTATGTCAGAATATGTTATTAAAATATATAAAAATGCATGGTAATGAATAAAAAGATAGTCTTTTACAACACTGGCACAATCCATGCAAGCACATGTTTACGTTTTACACAGCATTCTTTGCCTCTTTTCTATGCTTGGGGTCATCATTTCATTGTGCCCTCTCAAACTACACTTTCCCCTATCGGTGACCGATCTGAACGGCAATTTGAATGATGACGATAGTAATATTATCACCATTAAAAAAGTGATATTATTATTACTAGAGGCATGGGCGTAACTTGGGCTTCGAAACTGGGGGGGGGGGGGCAAAAGTCGTTTTAAATGAAAGTCCATGTATGCGTGCCCATACACACACACACACACACACACACACACACACACACACACACACACACACGTATGGATATATATATATAATATAGAATAGCTGACTTACGTAATGTGGAATCCCAAGATAATCCATTGATAAAGTGTACATATATATATATATATATATATATATATATATATATATATATATAAACTATAAATTCGGTCTTGAGCTTCGTCAGGGGAGACCCCCCTAAACCCCCCTAATATTTTAGTTTTATTATTGCCATATTAAAACGATATTAATTGACTATGTCATTTTATCTCTCACCCCTTTTTCTTTTTCTTTTATTCTTCCTTTACATTTAATTCAGTGACTGGAAGTAGGAGGGTTTCCTGACCTTTCCTTGCAAATGCAAACGTGGGTCGATGATAACTGAAGTAACTTATATAATTTTTAGTATTTATCTTAACACAACAAAAATTTTGCTTTTCGTTATTTGATATTGTTGAGAGAGCTTTAGGCGAGTAGGGTTGCTGTATTTCGCCCTATTGGCGAGTCATCCAGAATGGATAAGAATCCCAGGCTGTTGGGCTTATCTTTAAAATTATTCTTTTTTTCCACTTTCACATTCACTAGCCCAGTGCCCGATGCGTTTACACCTTTTACAAATTATTCTTGATGCATCTTTAATTTTATAAGTCGGCTGGCCCGAGTACTTTCCATAACTTTTATTTTTAGACGCAGGTTTTCTAGGAGCAGCCACGAAAGCACCTGAGTCTTCCGCTTGTCTATCATCGTTACGCCTGGCATGGAATTCTTCTACTACTTTGATTCTGAATATTTCTGGCTTCGGAAGCTCATCTCTTGGTTCCATAGCATATCGGAAATTGTCGAAAGTAGAAGGGATGCTATATAACAGCATTACAGTCAGCAAGTCGTCGTCTATTTTAATATCCATTTCTGAAAGTCTGTCCACTATATCGAAGAATTTTCTCAAATGGTCGTGAATTCCATTAGACGAGTCGGGTATCTTATATTGAATTAAAGATTTCATTAATGCAGCTTTACGAGCAGGTCCTTTAGACCAGCGGTTCTCAACCTTTTAACCTTCGCCCCCCCCCTCCCTCCCCAACAAAGGCTAACTTACGATGGTGCCCCTCGCCTCACATTTTTCAGCATACATTCAGTTTTTTAATCTTTAATACTGAACATTTAGTTGAACTTTCTACGAAATAATGTTATCAGTAAATTTCAGTATCAATTCAGTAAAAAAGTATCATTTTAAACGAAAATGGTTATATTTTGAGTAAAAATGAGAATAAATAACATGATTTTTTTTAAAAACATGCATCACTACTTGCTCTTTGGTTTTTCTTGTGCCCTCCCTGCAAACGCTCTGCGCCCCCTTGGGGGGTCGCGCCCCACAGGTTGAGAAACGCGGCTTTAGACTGATAGATTTTTCCCTTTTTTCCCAGACATCTGATGAAGTGTCACAAATTTTTATTTGTTTGAGTTCAGATGGCGATATACATAGAATTATATCTTCTTTTAGCTTTTTCGTCCATTTGGTTGGACCCACGTATCGAACTCTTCTTGCGATTTTTCGTCATTTTCAAAACTTCAGGTTTAGGCTTTGAACCTGATGCATGAATTCAGGCATCATTCTTTATTAAAAGCGCTTTCATTTGCATTTTCAATGTTTCGTAATTATCTTTTTTCGTAATTATTTTTTTCAGCGTTTTAATTCGCCAAGTTCCAGTCGCCAGTTTGAGGATGAATTATACAGCCTTCTTAAAATGAACGTTAAAAATCAGCAAATAAATAAATTAATCCATCTGGTGTCCATAACCTTTTAGAAATATTAGCAGAGTTATGGCACAAACATAGTAAACGTGGGATTTTAACAAAACATTTTATTAGAACGGAAGAAACAGGCACATCACATAACAAGATAACATCAAAGGAAAAAAGTATATATTTGTTTGTGTTTGTGGGATTACGGCTTATTAGCTACGCGTGGGCTCTAGGCCGATGGGCGGGGTGCCCTCCATGGGGGTCTTTCTAAGGAGTCTTAACCCGTATTTACGCTAAGTGAAAAAAGTATAGAAGAAGTAAAAAGAATGCGTGCGCGAGCACAGTTTCAGTTAAGTAGATAAAGGTTTATTCTGGTAGCGAAAGACATTGCACAATAAAAAAACAAACGATTCAATACTCAACAATTTATTCTTACTTTTATGCCGCATTTTTGAGACACATTTTTCGGACAATTTTCAATAAAGGGGGTGAGAGATAAAATGACATAGTCATTAATAAATCATAAAATAATTCTTCTATAACAATGGAAAAAATACTGTACTAAAACGGATGAAATTTGAGAACAGTTATATTTAACTCTTGAAAACAAAAAATAAATAGTGCAACAAGTATATTTAATAAAATAGATAAAAGGGCTTACTTTTTTCCCCCTTTTATCAAACCAACTCCACAGCCACTGATATCACTGGGGACCGAATCAGCTTTTAGCGGTAGAGTCTGTGTGTAACGTCCAAAACAAAGTTCATTGGAAGGATTGTAAATTGCAAATCACTACAAAAAAAAAAAAAAAAAAAAAAAAAGCACCTCCACAGCCACTGGACATTAGCAGGGCTTGACTGTCAAGAAACATTTGACGGTCAAAAACTGAAGCGGCCGACTTTGATTTTCAAAGGGTCTTTCCAATAAGTAAGGAGAGGCATCAATTTTAATTTAAACAAAACTAATTTTCCCGCTCAAAGCGCAACTATAATGGATGTCTTCTCCTTAACGAATTCCTGACAAAAAACCCAAATGATCATTACATTGTAGTATTTTCTCCAGGCTAATACTTTATTTAAAATTTATCGATTTGACACGAAAATTACGAAAACTACTTACCTGTACTCATACACAAAACAAGTTAATATTTCACTGCAAGATACAGATATCCGGCTGGTAAAATTCATTTAACTTAACCAAACTTGACACACAGACATCATTTACCTATTTAGCTTAGCTCTTTGTAATCCATCTTTGCAGCTCATGGTATTTTCCCCCCAACCAGGTAGCGAAAGATTAACAACAGACTTGAAATATAAAACATGATGTTACATACAAAAATTTTTAAAGCTCCCTTCTCTCACAAAGTCATTATGCTTGCGGGAAAAACTGGTCCTATTCTATTTAAGTGAACACAGATGTGACTGATTTTTGCGTTAACGGGAGATAAAAGGGCCGCGTTCGACATTTAAATCACTCCAATTTTTCACAGAATCTTAATGGTCATTTAGTGATGACATGTTCTTATGTTTTGTTTGTAGGTCCAGAAAAACGATCATTTTATGCCTTGTTAAAAAGCCGCTTTTCTTGCGGGGTTTGAAATACATTACAATGAAACTCATTGCACTGCACATTTTCTATTTTCTGTAACCTCTGTTCCCGTGGCACTTCCTTTAATGTTAGCGACCTGCTAAATTTACAGCATTCTAAGCTCAATGTTCATATTTTTCCTTGACTTGGTCAGAAAATTTTAAATTTTTAAGAGAGTCCAGTACGTTATTTTTATTTATTTTTTTATTCTTTTTTTTGGAGGGTGGAGGGGGTTGATATTGTAAATATTTTTTGAAAAATAATGTGGAAAAAGATATTTAATAATTTGAAGAGCTGGAACGACTCAAGGGCGGCTCCAGTGAGGGGGCCATAGGGGCCATGGCCCCCTCCGAAATTTTGTTTTACAACTTTAGATTCGTATACTTCACGATTTCACACGTTCAATTTGCATTTTGAACAATTTATAAGTAAGTAAAGACCTAAGTAAAAAGTTCGATGGCCCCCTCCGAGAATTCAGTCTGGAGCCGCCCTTGGAACGACTTTTAGCGTGACTTCATTAATCAAAAGTTCGGCATAAGCGGGGAACAGGCGTCGATACAAACAAACATTGGGTTCGTTTTGTGGCCCTTTAACAAAATTACAATCGATTTTAACGGAACCTCTTCACAAAAATACAGTCGATTAAAACTGCCCTTCATTGGCACTTTACCCTACATTTTAATGTGTTTCATCAATTAACAAAAAAAGTGACTTTTATTAAAATTTGGCTTGAAATTTAACAGAAAGTTCTGAAATTCACAAAATTAAGCATTAAAATTCACAAAAATAGGCAGTTTTTACAAAAATGGGGCCCTGGAAAATATTCCTGGATTGACCCCTGATAAATTATGTATGTTATTGAGTTGAAGGCGTATTCACGAAAAAAAAGGGGGGGTAGGTATATAAATTAGGTGAATGTACATATACTCTAAAGAAAACTAATATTCTGAGATATTATCTTAGCTAGACTTTTAAACGATTTTTTTGAAATGCTAGAAAATAGAATTATATGCACACATGGGCGCCCATAAGGGGGGGGGGCAAGGTATGGAACTTGCCCCCCCCTAAAGTTTTAGGTTTATGTCTCATGATGTTAACATGGACAAAACAGAAAATGGATGGCAAAAACAGAACTAAATTTGTTAAAAGTTTGAAATTTGTCCCCCTCTAGAATTTTTTTTTGAAATTTGCCCCTCCCCCTAGTAAAATTACTATGGGCGCCCATGTATGCACATCAGCAGATCGTTATAAACAATAGCAGTGAAGGTTCCCCTTCTGTGTCGAACGTTGCTTCTCCGTATTGCTGGGAGCAACGCTATTAGTAGGAAGTAATGAGGAGATTTGTTGCTATATTTTTCTAATGCATGAAAATCTAAAAGGGTTAAAGGTATCGAAATACTGACTTAGATAGTACTGCAACTAGAGTTTATCTCTCACGACGAACCAACTAGAACGGCCCCCTCCCATGGAACCATAACTTATTTTGGAGCCCCCTACCAAGTCTGGGGCACGTGTCCCTAGTTGCCCCTGGCAGCAGATATAAATCATAAAATCGCAGACCGTTTCTTGTTCTCTTAAACTGCGTCGCATTTGAATTCGCAATTAGTCGTCTGTCAAATCAAGTGTGCCCTATCATAAAAGTGCGTTGTCTCTCTGCTACTGACCTTCAAACACCAAAATTAGGTTCATTAAAATATAAATGAGAAACTGGCCCCAACCTGTGACAGGGCGGCAACTAAAGGGGGGGGGGCAAGCGGGGACAAGCACCGGGAGACATTCTAAATGGTACGCCAAAATCAGTTATAGTTTCTTGGGATGAGGCGCAGCTCCATGCGAGGGGGCACACGACCATGGGCGCCCATAAGGGGGGGCAAGGTAGGGAACTTTCCCCCCCTAAAGTTTTAAGTTAATGTCTCATTATGTTAACAAATGGCCAAAACAGAACTAAATTTGTTAAATGTTTGAAATTTGCTCCCCTCTAGAATTTTTTTTTTAATTTGCCTCCCCTCTGAAAATTACTATGGGCGCCTATGCACACGACACTAATTACGGTTTGCCCCGGATGACATAAACTCTAATTGCGGCATTGCCTGTGAAAATGACCTCTTTTTGCTCACTATTTACAGCAACAGGTCTTTTTTTCTAACGCTGAACAATTGATTTCAGACAAGTTTAAAATCGCTGCCCCTTGATTTTTGCTTTCCTGAGAAATTATCTAGCTTGGCCATTTGGTAGAATCTGCCATCGTTCCTGTTGGGTTGAAAAGCTTCTGTGACTCGATTCTTTTGTTGATTTTTGCAGGGGAATTTTTTTTCTTTTTTTTTGAATCTGATAGTATATTTGGGTTATAAATGCATGATTTGGGTTCAAAATCATAACTTTGCCCCCTGACTTTTTAGACTAGGGGGGCAATTTTTAAAACTGCAGGGGCAATTGCCCCCCCCTCGCCCCCCCCAGATTACGCCTATGAC
>JAWZYV010013622.1:0-213166 GCA_038373885.1 Cheiracanthium punctorium
ATCTTCTCGGGTCCCGGTAAGAAATCGATTCCGAGATCCGTTTCAGTGGAGGATGGATTCAAAAAAATATTCTCAGCTAGAAAAAGAGAAGACAATCATCAGAAAAATACCCTTTTATCACATTGGGAGCAGCAACAAACAATGCAAATTACTAAAAGAAACAATATGCTTTTCCTTTCCGTTCAGCCTGCTGAAATTCCAATTTATATTGAAGGAAAAATTGTTCATCAATTACAGAAAAAGGAGTCGAGCATGTAGTCTGAAGACATTGTTCAGGATGTTACAGTAAAAGAGAAAACCTATTCGGACGCAAAATATCCAAAATTTTGAACAAAATGTGGCGTTTTGCCGCCTGAAAGGATCTCGACTGTTACAAATGTCAAAGGTCAAAGGTTAAAGAAAAGGTACATTTCATAAAACTTACGTAACTATTTTTACTAGTTGTCTGCCAGTGGTCGAAATTCGATGATAGAGCATTATTTTTTTTAATTCGAGTGTGAATAAAGTTCTTCTGTCAAAGAATATGTCTCACCATTCCATATGCACTGGAACCTACTAAAGTGACCGCCTTGGCTAAGAGACTATCTGTCTTTAGTGACCACTTTTGTACAATTTCACTTTACAACCACCACACTTTTCTGTGAAGACGGTGTTTTTGTCAAAACTCTATCCTATTTTACTAAACGCAAAGGCAGCTCCAGCGAATGTGTCATAGGGTCATCTCCCTCGACCGACCTTGGATTTCACACATTCAGTATGCATTTTGAACAATTTAAGCTAACCTAAAACGTCTAGTGGCCCCCTCCGAAAATTGAGCCTGAACCTATCCTCGGCTGAAGGCCCATTATGTTTGGAGTTATCAAATCTTAAAAAGTCGAATGATTCAATTTTACTTGCTGAAGCGTGCCACTGACCATGTATGAAACCTTGCTGCCGCAATAAATTTGCCCTTTTTTCGATTGATTGTCCTTGAGATTTATTTACTGTCATCGCAAATGTAGGTATATTTGGAAAGTGAGTTTTTTAAAGGATAGTGTAAAATAGTACCAGATTATTTTATAAGTGAAATCAAAATTCTTTTGTTGCCTGCGGTTCCAGTTTAAACTTCGCATTACGATTTATAAACTTGATGTGCATTCCTGTTCCATTGACTAATGCTTTCTTTGTATTTAAGTTTCTTATTAGTATAACGATGCAGTTTAATAACTTAAGTGTTGGGGAACTATGTTATTTTTTTGTTAGCCAGGTGCAAATCCCACCAACTGTTTTTTTCTGGGAAATATTTAAAGACTACTTCTGAAACACTGTCTTTTCCCCAAGAAAAGGCGGACATTTTAATCCGTATGTAAAATAGTATTTAGATAGAGAATTAAATAAATACAAAAATATCAATATACTAAAGAGAAATTTGTATGCTTATTGGTTACATAATGGGGAAATTCTGAAAATGTGTGGAATCTCTCTATTCTAAAAAAAAGTAACGTCCGCTGTCGCCGCCGCCGCTGTCAAGCTTGTTTGGCTATCTCCTCCTAAACCGTGGGGATTTGAGTTTTGAATGAGGTGTCCACGGAGTCTGAAAATTCCGAAGAACCTGATAAGTTGACTTAAATTTCGAAAATCGAATTATTTTAGAAGATATTGATAAAAAAATGAAAAAATACACATAATGGTTGCCAGATTTGGCATAAAATCTAGGGATGGACGCGAGACGAAAAATTGGCGTCTCGCGTCTCGCAAAACAGCCGAAAAGCTTGTCTCGTCTCGCAAAAATCCCTATATCATAATGTTAAAAATGTTTGTCTCGTCTCGCAAAAAGTCGTCTCGCGTCCATCCCTAATAAAATCATTCATTCCTTTGCAACAAACAATTCCAAGTACGTAGAATCGCGTGAAATTGACAAACATGAAGTAGAATGACACCCATTTTACGCCAAAATTAAATATTATATGCAATAAATAACTCAAAGTGTGTTACACAAAGTTGACAGTTTTCAAATAGTAAGATCGCCTAGACAACAGGAGTTTAGAATGAGCGATTATTCGTTTTTCCAAAACAAAATAACTAATTGTAACTCTGATTTTATAAACGCCATCTTGACATTATAGCTGTTAATAATCACTTCGGAAAAAGTGCTGAAACAACAGTGCACTTGCCGACCCTTGTTCGTCAGAAACTAATGTATTTTTCTCCGAAAACTGAAGACTAAAATGGATAGTTTACAAAAGTTTATTTTATTTCATGGATGAAATTTTAGGAGACGAGCCTATTGCTTATGAAACTTGGTTAAGAAATTAGACGGACACTTCAATGCTTTTCCAAAAGTGATTATTACCGGGTGGTAAGTTATAACTGCGTTTCACCCCAGATTGCTATGTGATTACGATTTCTCATTGTGTACCCTATCACCCCTTAAAGTTTTGCCCTAGAGTTTAGATTCACCCTGTATAAAGTACTTTAAAAATTACATTTACCATTTTCAATATTTAATCTTCACATGACAAATAATTAGAATGGTGGTATGTAATTTTTATTATAATTACATTAGTTATAAAATAAATTATACTAAGTTTAATTTAATTAGTTTTGTAATTTGATATTTAAAATAAAATACAACTGATGACTAATAATAATAATAACTTTTTTTTTTTTTTACAATGTTTTGCATACGGTTAATGGGTCAAGTATTTCAGGCTCTACAAATACCCTAAGTAAATATTAGGTAAGTAAATATTAGGTTACGAGACCTGTTTTCGAAAAAAATCTAATTTCTTTTTTCTCAGACCAAAAGCTTAAATTGTAGAATATCTAAAATTTTAGAAGCTTTTGAAAAACTACTTATTAGTTATCAAAATCAGATATTATTAAATTTATACATTTTTACATAACTTGCAACTTTCTTTATAAAATAAGAAAATTTATGTAAATTTATGAAAATAAAATCTACGAATAATTTTTTTGGATTGAATTAAATATTCAGATAATTTACTTTGATTTTCAGGTAGAAATCAAACCTTTATAATGTATGAAAGATAATTTTAGTACGTGTTTTGATACTAGCTGAGTAATTTCTGGGACACCTATAAAATGGGAGCCCCAGGTCACGCGCAAAGAATACCCGGCCTAAAATCAGATCCTGCGTCTACAACTAAAAAGAATAAGTAAATTTCGAGATAAATATTTGTAAATAGTTAATGTAATTTTTCTACCTTCAAATTTCCCTTATTTTCAATTTTTGCTTTCTTCTTGAGACAGTGAGCACGCATTTAAAATTGAATTTAGGGAATTTTAAAATTATGAAAAAGATAAAAAAAAATCATATGCATAAAAAGCTTTTCTACAGCATTGTAAAACATGCGATAGTAAGTACGATGCTTTCTTTATAAATATTCTCTCCAAAGAAAATTTTTGGTTATTACTACTGATAAAGGAACTTTTATTACACCCTTGCTAGACACCTCTAGCTCCTACTTGCTAGACATATTAAAACATGGAATTCATTGCAAAATACTGCACTTCAAAGTATTGGATGTACTACACACAATTTTCACAATGACACTGGCTTAAGTAATTTATGGGTGGCTGTTTTCCCCCGTTTTTCCCATTCCCCCTTTAGAACAAGGACCATCCTCATGATATTCAGGGTCACGGGGAATCCTGTTGAAAGGGTGGGTGACATTTTCGGCGATCTTTAGGCCACTACACATGCCCAGAAACCGTCGCGGCTACAATGTATTTGAACGGGGAAATTTGGAAGCGGCGACACATGGGGTGTCCACTACCGAACAATAGATGGGGAGTGGGGAACCACAAGTGTAAAAACCGCAATATTATCCACTGTCCCCAATTACCTATTGTCCGGAGTATCTCCCTCTTTCTTCTCAGTGCGAAAAATTTATTGCTTACAAGTGATAATTGGCCAAGCGGCCCGCGACGGTCTCTGGGTATGTGTAGTGGCCTTTTTGGTGGGCGATCTGTGGGGTGTATACGTAGGCTTGCCAGATTTCTGAAATATTCAACCGGGACACCGGAATGCCCCCAGTGTCACGGGTATTCAAGGGTACATTTGCCCGACCTGTGGCTGAACGCGTTTGTGCTCTGAACTGAGAGACGGAAGATGCCTGGTTCAAAACCAGGCCGAGTCCGCCGAGCTAACCGTTCTGAGTTTACCGTGGTTTTCTACGAAACTTCGCGTGAATATGGGTTAGGATCCCTTTGAAAGTCCTCCACGGATGGAAATCCCCTCCCCTCGGTTCAGATTCTGGCCGAAACATTACATTTACATTTTCCTCTCAAGGGTACACACTTTTGGCTAGTTTTTGGAGTGTTTTAGAGGATAGTTTACTCTCAATGCCATGAATAAATGGTTACTGATTAAGAACCTGAACCAGAGATATTAATACGCAAGCAAATAAATTTAAACATTTTATTTCTTACATGTTAATATTTATAAGTCGCTTAAGTAAAAAGAAACACTTTGAATGAGGAATAAACATTTGAACAATACTTATTAGCACACCACCACTCTTCGATAGCTCTCACTTTTTATACAGTACAGTGAAACAAATGACAAAGTCATTATCCTTAAAAATCCTTCACAGTTAGACTTTTTTGGTCATCTATAATCCAATTTAATTTTTACCGGGACGTGAAGTAAACCGGCCGGGGAGACACCGAGATTTTGTCTGCAAACCGAGACTGTCCCGGTCAAACCGGGACGTCTGGCAAGCGTATGTATACGGGAGGCGCAGTACTACTCCTTCCCGAATAACAGAACGCGGAAACACGCCTCTGCCTATACCTTACCTGCAAATCCTCTCCCTGTAGTGCTGTCGTCCAGAGCCGTTATCCTAAATACCAGTTCGCGTTGATCGAAGTCGGGCACGATTCTAGACATCTCAGGGGCGCGACTACTCCAGATTACATTACTTGCACTTGGATAAGTCGTTCTGCAGCGAGACACCACGTCCGTCCCGACGACCACCTCCACAGACAAATCCAAAGGCTTGTCACTTTGGACTTTCGTGCAGAGATATAAACAGTAAACACAACCAACTAGTGCTTTAACTTTAGTGTACTCAAAGTAGCATTGCATATTCCGGACTGTGAAAGGAGGACTCCGTGAATCCGTAATATTCGGCGTTCTCCAGCTGACACAATGTTGACCGACGGAGCCCCGCGTTATCGTCATCGCCATCCTCCACGGTCGGCGAGCCGTACAAAAGTACGGAAGAACTGAATGGCAGCAGCGAGAAAACAAACAGCCGTCTCTCCGCTATCAATGCAGAACGACCTGTGACGTGACTGAAAAAGCGGGAAAGCGGCTTCACTCTGCGTTGAAATCGGACGTGACGTATAATGTTTGTCGATAGCGAAGCACGTGATGCATGCATGTGATTAAACAACCCGTTCTTCGGGATTCGACACTCTTTCGACGGGAGAAACGGGGAATCCCCTTCTCCCACGGAATTCGCTGTTTCAGCATCATCCTCGAGCAGCGGTTCCCAAACTTTGTGCTCCCCCAACAAGGGACAACTTACGATGACGCCCTACCCCCCCCCCCACATTCCTCAGCATACGTACAGTTTTATATTCTTTAACAAGGTACACTGAGTCGCTTTTTCTACAAAATAATGTTATCGGTAAAGTCTGAAGAAACATTTCACGCGAAATTAGATATGTTTTGGAATGAAAATAACAATTAACAAGATGATTTTTTTGAAGCATGCAATATTAATTGCAGTTTGCCGGTTTTTCTTTTGGGGCCCCCTTTAAAAATGCTCTGCGCCTCACAAAGCGGGCGTGTCCTACCAGTCGGGAACCGCTGGCTTAGGGTGATTTTAAATTTTTGTGGGCATGTGACCCATTTGGAATACACACATCGAATTTAAGAATAGAAAAGAAAAAAAAGTTTCTTTTCAGCTTCCAAACGAATGCTGAAAATTAAAAAGATTTTGAACCAATATTGGGGCATGTGATCCGGGCGCCGCTCTAAAAGGGGTGTCAAATCAACTATGATCGAATATCGTATCGAATCGGACACCAAAAATAGTTACGTATTTCGCACAACTAAAGTTTTTTTAACTATAGAATGTTGCTAGTTTGTATCTAGAACTATAGTAACATCTAAGTCTGCATACGGTAGAACCCTTTTAATTAGTCACCTTTGGGAATGATAGGGCCGGAATACAAAAAAGGGCGGATTATCAGAAAATAAGAAAGTACAGTAAAATAAACAAACAGGCTGTACAGTAAGTACAGGGCTGTACAGTAAAATAAACAAACTCTGAACTAAAAAATGACTGTATATATGTATTCTTCTCTACAGTAAAAACATTACAATAAACCTCACAAATAGGGATGGACTCGAGACGAGAAACAGGGCTGTCTCGTCTCGTCCTGCAGGCACTTTGTCTCGTCTTGTAGAGAAATTCCAAATTATGGACTGCGATTTTGTTACCATATTTTTAGTAACTTATTATTGCTATTTTATAGGAAAATAATTTTAATAATTTAATAATAGCATATTAGTACATATATTAGTTACCATATTAACTCATATGTGCATTTGAAGTAATAAAAATTTAGATTAAATCCGTATATGTATGTAATGTGACACCGAGAATATACAGTAAAGCACCGTTTATACGTCCTTCAAGGGACCGATCTGAAACGACGTATAAATGAAACATTAATGAACAGCTTTGATTATTACATGTGTAACTTAACTAAAGCAAATTTACGTAAATATAATAATTGTATTAAGATACAAGTAAATTACTTCATACTAGTTTTTATATGAAAACAATATCTAAATTAAAAAGTAGAGTAAAATAAAAAATTCTCGTAAAAGTGAAACAATTGCTACCTTTATTATATACTAGCTGCGTGCCCGTTCTTCGTACGGTAGGAAACGAAAAATTTCCTTACATGTGTAATTCGAAATTATTTGTGATGTGGAATTAAAAAAAAAAAAGAGCAAAATTATTTGACTCTTGATGCAAAGTTTGTGTCATGAGTACTAACCTGATCATTGCAGTATAATGACTCAAAAAACTACGTCAGTGTCATTCACTATCAAAAAAGTGGAAGCTTAATGGTTTGCAGAGAACTCCTGGCTTTCAAAATGTCTTATTTCTACATCATACTGTTTTTTAGGCTCAAGTTGTAGCATTAAATACCTAAGACACTACATGAAATGGACAGCCATTTATTTCTTTCCGAACATGTACCATATAAGGAAAGTATTGTAATCATGAAAAAAATCGACTTTTGGGGAATTTGGTTTATTTACACGTTTTGAGGTCTTCTGAATTCATTTATGCTATTTTCGAGAGATGTTTTTAAAATAGCTGCGCACCCGCACTTCATACGGGAAGAAGCGAATATTTTACTACTAAAATCATATCTGCATGTGACAAAACAGAATTTCATTTTTAAAAAGTTCAAGTAATCTCCTCTGTTGAAATTACTGCGGGATATATTAACGCAAATTAGAATTACTTTTCGTTTAGTTCAGAGGCGTAGCCACCGGGGGGTTAGGGGGGTTATGGGGGTCATAACCCCCCATGAGGAATTTTTTGCCATATAAAATGTATATTCTTCACTCCCTTATCACACACATGTATGCATATATGTGAGTTGCAGTAGTCGTAACACCCCCCATGAAAAATTTCTGGCTACGCCCCTGGTTTAGTTGGTTGTAAGACAACCGTTGAAAAAGGATAAACATTTTTAATTTCATGAAATATTTATTAACGTGGTACATTGTGATTTATTCATATTATCTTTACAAATCTAATAATACCACCTGTTACGTACATTAATACTATCTATATTCGCTTCTCCCTCTTCAAGGCTCCCTTAAAAGAAACAGCTTAGATAATTTGGCCTCAATGGGATCTTTTGATTCTATGGCGATTCTTTGCAATTCACGCATTAGCATAAATAATAATCATTTCACATAATGGTTGCCATTAAGGAAACTCTCCATATATTGAAAAAACACTCAAAATACTGGTGTTAAACGATAAAGTAATTAAAAAACTTTGTAAAAAACACACATAAGAAGTAAAAGGAAAAAGGATACGCGTTTCGTTCAAAAATTGTTTTGAACTTCTTCAGTCCAAGCTCTTCGACGTAAAGAACACAGGAACAGGGAACTGAAAGGAGAAAAAAACAAGCAAGATGTTGCCACAAGGGGCAAAGAAAAGTCGAACAAAACCACGGAGAGGGAGAAAAAAATTTAAAAAGGGGGATAGAAAGGAAAGGAAAGAAGCACAAAAAATACAGAAATAAAAAAGGAATAAAGAAAAATAATAAAAAAGGGAACACACAAGTACAAACACACACACAAAAAAGAGAAAACAGAACAAACAAACAAAAAACAAATAGCACACGTATTTTTTTTTTTTTTTTTTTTTTAAATAAAAACCACGAACAGGACAGCACAATAAATATAATTATTATTATTATTATAATAATAATAATAATAATTATATTTATTGTGCTGTCCTGTTCGTGGTTTTTATTTAAAAAAAAAAAAAAAAAAAAAAAAAACGTGTGCTATTTGTTTTTTGTTTGTTTGTTCTGTTTTCTCTTTTTTGTGTGTGTGTTTGTACTTGTGTGTTCCCTTTTTTATTATTTTTCTTTATTCCTTTTTTATTTCTGTATTTTTTGTGCTTCTTTCCTTTCCTTTCTATCCCCCTTTTTAAATTTTTTTCTCCCCTCTCCGTGGTTTTGTTCGACTTTTCTTTGCCCCTTGTGGCAACATCTTGCTTGTTTTTTTCTCCTTTCAGTTCCCTGTTCCTGTGTTCTTTACGTCGAAGAGCTTGGACTGAAGAAGTTCAAAACAATTTTTGAACGAAACGCGTATCCTTTTTCCTTTTACTTCTTATGTGTGTTTTTTACAAAGTTTTTTAATTACTTTATCTCCATATATATTTAATTTATACATAGTTTTATAAGATTGGCATATTTAGCGCCGCAAACCATTTCTTCTTACTGTGGGGAGAAAATATCCAAGGGGTGCCATTTTAAATATCCATGTATCTAATATAGAGATACATTTATATCCTCCATAGTCCCGTCTCCTTAAAAACATCAAACTGTGTAATCTCGAGGAGCTACTTATTCCCGCTTTAATTGTGACAGGGCGTTAGAGTTGCAGAGTTTACAAATTTCACGCATTTTTTTAAATTTATGACGTCACTGTTTGACTGCCGTAAAGGATACCCCGGTAGATTGAAGGAGTTAATTTCGATATTTCGCGTAATTGTTTTCAAACGGTATCATTAAAACTTTGCGTTGGACCTTTATGGAGGAACGTAATTCAACGTTAAAATAAAACTATACTCGCAACCTGCATGCGTATGTTAAGCAACGCCTGCGCTAAATTAAATGCCAAAAATAGTAAATAGAAAAATTTTAATATATCGCGCTTTGAAACGAACTTTGTAACTTTTAAAATGAACATTTTCAGCGCCGTGAAAACATTTCAATTTTTAAATAAGCACCGGATTAAAATACCACTTCTAATAATAATAATCGTGAATTTCTTAGTTTATTTCTACAGTACATTTTAATCAAAATATCGTCTCCCTGTGTTGAAAATAGAGCTGGAATAAATGAGTTAAAATTATGGCGTAATTTTTACGTATCTTAAAGCATTTGACGTCATACATCCTCACTTGCAAATTGAAATTCTGATATCCCATTTAAAAACTCGATTGGTTGAAAAAACCCTTTTTTTTATCCTTTATGTGGCAACAACCAAACATAAATTCTCGTGCCGTGATCGCAATGTAATGAATGGCGTAAGATCGCGTTGATGCTATTAAATTCTAAACATTAGGCTGCATTAAAATTCGTAAAAAATCATCTAATTTACATAATTTTTTCGTTTTTATTTTAAAAGAGGGAGAAAAGAATGTTTCACGATTTGTCAAAATATCTAAAAGTTATGACGGATAGAATTCAAGATGCGACAGTTTTAAAATTATTTTACGAAAAAAAATCACAGATGTTTAGTAAAAAAATTCCTAAAAATCGGTAAATCATGTTACGTATTCAGAACAAACTGTTTTTAAAAGGAAATTTCTTCCTCTATCCGATGATACAAATGCCGTTTTGCTGCGAGCGTAATTTCCGCCGTTATTACGAATTAGGTGAGAAAAAATGCCAAAAATCGCATAAAACATAAAATAAAAAAAAAATCTAGGTCGAATTTTGAAAAAATCGCTTCGAGGTGCACAACTACATATTTAGATCTTCCCGAGTACGAAATTTGGTGTTTCTAGGTGTAGCCGTTTGTCCGTAACGCTGCCGACAGACACACACACACACACACACACACAGACACCTTCTTTTATAATAAGTAGAGATTAGGACTTGATTCATTTTCGGATTATAGTATCCGCTTATAGGTCCTCGTCGAATAAAATAGACAACACTATGGCCGCGTTCGTAAACACCAAACGAGTTGCACTCGTGCAACGAGTTTCCATCTAAGGTGTTCGCAAAGGAAATTGAGTGCATTCAGTTTATAAACTAGAGCGTTCATATACAAAACTGAGTGCGGTTAGTTTCAAACTAAATAAACTGAGCACGGAGGAGGTTCATTAAGTTGTGGAGAAGATATAGTTATTGCGCTTTGTTGCTGTTTTCAAATGGCATCCGTTGTTATGGAAAAGTATTTTACGCTTGCTGAAGCTGCCAGTGGTCAAAAATGTTAGTGCAGCCGGAAATATATGGCCCCCACCCCCTTCCTCCGGACAGGAATGGAAAATCTTTGTTACTGAATTCGAAAGCTGGCGGATTAAGCCCTCACCCAAGATAATAGTAATAAAAAAAAATAAAAAAATAAAAAAAAAAAAAAAAACGAAATTACTTAAAAAATGTAAGAGATCCTATTTTACTTCCATAAAATGGACATAAATTTCAACCAGCCGCTCCTATCCTCAAAATTGCATTCATCCGTGTTTGATTCGAAGTTTGATTTCCTTAGAATTTTCTTTTGTAACGATAACTTGAGAAGAACAGAAAAAAAAAAAAAAAACTTACTTATTTTTTATAAGTCAAATCAATCCTCCTTTCTTTTAAACTTGCGAATCAGTCAGTGATGTCCTCATAAAAAGGCGTTGTTTTAATTCAGATTTCATTAATTTTAAAAGCTCTTTAAAATTCCCCATGTTTAAAGAATTTTCTCGCTCGCCATGTCCTCTAAATGCCAGTTCTTGTTTACTTAAAAAGAATACTGCTTTGATGGGTCATTGCATGAAGCGTCTTTTCAGGTTTACCTTCTTGATAAATTCAACAATATAAAGTCGAGAGTTTTCCTTTAATGCGTCAGCAATTTAGCTCCCACTGCTTATCAACTCCTTAAATTTTAAAGAATTTTTTTAATGTCCGATTGAGCTTTCAAGTGTTTTACATGCTCGTGTGATGCTGGTTAATCCATCCTATCCAGTACCATTCCAAACGCTCTATTTTTATCTCAACGATTAAACACGGCCAATAAAACTTTTTTTTTTTTTTTTTTTGTAAATAAAAACTGCCACATAACCACGAGAATAGTGCATATCATGATGAATGGAAGCTACGACCATGCTGAGACGAACCTGCTTTTTTCTTATGAATGGACAATTTTGGTGTCGGTCCATTCTCTTTTAGTGGTTGTCGTTTATCATCTTCTTTCCATATGTTAAACGGAGTTTCAAGCAAGACGCAAACTGGATAATAATGGGGCTCCATGTTTCAAAACGGTTAAATCTTAGATTCCAATAACATATGGGCACCGTAACAAATAAAGCTAAAAACTTTCAACCTTCCCAGACAAAAAAAAAAAAAAACCTATTGTTTCCGTTAGAATGGGCTAGAACAGCGGTTCTCAACCTTTTAGCGTCGTGCCCCCCTAACAAAGGCTAACTTACAGTGGCGCTCCCCCCCACCCACATTTTTCAGCATACATTGAGTTTTTTAATCTTTAATAATGAACACCCTCCAAAAAAAAGTATTCGAGCAAGAGAGAAATTTCCTACGTTCGTTTCGTATATTAAAAATTATTTATTATAGAATATGAATCAGACTATGTATAAATATGAATTCCATATTTCTGTCAGGTTGTGCGTTTTTTAAAAACTCAATTATTATTCGCAAATCTAAAATAGGAAATTTCTCTCTTGCTCGAATACTTTTTTTGGAGGGTGAACATTTTAAGCGAAAATGGATATATATTTGAGTAAAAATGAGAATAAATAAGATGATTTTTTTAAAACATGCATCACTACTTGCTCTTTAGTTTTTCTCGCCCCCCATGCAAACGTTCTGCGGGGGACGCGGCCCCCTCAGGTTGAGAAACGCTGGGCTAGAACATATATTCTCTGTGTCTTATTCTCTCCTTCACTTCTCGTCCGAGCCAATCAGTTAGTCGAATTCACAAGTGCAGCCGTAGTCAGAAAACCTTTCTTCAGCTGAGTCTTAGCTACATACCCCCTATGCTATCCTATGCCGGAGAGACTGCTTACATAGTCGTTACCATGGCAACGGTGCTGCCAATTTCTTTATCAGTTCTGAGGGCTGTACCAACGACTTTCGCAGTTGAATTGCGGGAAGCACTGCGACTTGCGCAGTTGAATTGCGGCTTTTTTCTGAATGAGCGATCCGGCAGTTACTACAATACCTTTTTTTTTTTTTTTTTTTTTGAGATTTTTAAAAAACTTACCATAGGAATTCCATAATTCTAATCTGAATTTTAAAAAATTTATAGAATAAATTATTTTAAAGTATGTGCTGATAATTTCAAGTGCAGCCCGGCAGTACTTGCTGTATCCCACGAGCCGCCACTGGAAGCTGCAAATATTATTTTTTCGTGGAGGAAATTCATGCATACGTTAGAAACTGCTACAAAGGTAGATAATTTTTCAAAGGTAATCATTTTCTTGTATTTTTCATTTTAGTAAATTCAAAAATGCATATTTTAGTGTTGAGAATGAAGGTGATTTAATCCGTTAGTAGCGAAATTTGAACTTCCCTTGCTAAATACTTTTGAAAAATGAAGTTTAAATTGAAATTTTTTTAGATTTTGATCCGTGGACTTTAATGATGGCCCTCTTTCTTTTAAAAATCCTGTTGATTTTATATTGAGTATGTACTAAAAACTCTCCTCAGCAAAAATAAAGCATTCGCGAATTGTAAACAAACACGTCGCCTAGGTGACGAAACTAAATAAACTGAAGTTGTTCGTAAAGTCAAAAGAAACTGATAGCCACTAAACACACACATTTGTTCAGTGCAGTTCTGTGCTATCAGTTTCCTTTGCATTTACAAAGAAGTTCAGTTTATTCAGTTTCGTCACCTAGGAGATGAGTTTGTTTACAATTTACGTAAGTTGCTGTTTTTTTCAAGGCCTATGTGCTTGTTCACGGGAGGTGGTGGGGGAATGCCTTCGGAGGACTTTTCTGTGTATCTAGCGCGTATTCACGTTACATCTGGAGAAAACCACCCAAACTCCAGACCGCTAGACCGACGGCCCCGCGAAAGGACAGAGCTCTGTTCCTCCACTTGAGCCATCTCCCAATATCAGCGGCTTTAACCACTGTGCTACACATTGGTTGAAGCTTAATCTTTTTGCCCTTTTTACAATTTTTGGGTTGACAACAGACAGCAGATGCTTATTGTTTGCTTCGTCTAAAAATGGCATCATTTTCTGCTCTACAAAGAGATGAGTACGATCATATTTTTTTTACTCAAGTCGTGTCTGAAAAGGAAAAAAAAATAGTTATCGCTGATTAAATTTAGCGGTTATATCACTAGTAGCAATAACCCATCGATCGATGAGAGGCGGGTGAGTTTAATCAGAGGAGAACGGGCAATAGCTGATTTTTGCTTTTCATCCACAAACGGGGAAACTTCATCGCTAACTGGTACAAAATGTCCTCTCAGGGGGACCATCAAGCCGATCATCGTTTTCCGATGCCTGTGATGAAATAAAGAAAAAAAAACCGATGAGAAAACGATAAACTGTTTTAAATATATTTGTTAATAAAAAAATAAACGACTTGCAGAAAAATTTTCAAAAAATGTCCGTTCTGTTTATTGTTTTTTTCGTTTTTTGGATGCTAACTTTCTGTTAAAAAAAACAATTCTACCTTCACCAGGCCCGAACCCTGAGCGTAGCGAGTCACAGACTGACGCCCTAACCCAAGGCCATTCAGACTTGCCATACATAAGCCAAAGTACAGGTTATTTTAGTATCAGATTGCGACTTTGGGTGAAATTTTGAAAAAGTGATGTTCAGCTATTATTAATAATAGTCAAATTATTCGACGGGTAAGAAATTAATTTCAATTTTTACCAATGTATGTAAGTAGCAACAACATTCAAAATTAATAATTAAAAAACAATATTGCAAATTGTATAGGAATTTTAGTGTGATTTTAACTTTCACATTTCTTGGATAACTTTTAAAAATTAACTGATTTCTCTTCTTGCTATTTAGGTTAATGAGGTTTCGAAAGAGTTGCTCATTTTAATGAAGTTTCCGTTATTCTTATAATGCAGCTGAAGCTCAAATAGATTTTCTTTTCTTTTTTTTAAAACACAGTTTTTTAAAATTATTTAAATATTACGAGCGATTTTTTTGTAAATATTTCTTTTCAAATCCAAATTTGGTGGGAGGGGGCAAGGGGGGGGAATCCCAGCCCCCTGCCCTGTCCCGACCCCAATATAGGAAATTTGAAGTAAATTATGCAATTAATTCAAGAATTGTTCAAATTTTTCTTAGAGTATGCAAAGGCACATTTAAATTACGCAAATATTTATAGGAATTTTCATAAAATGTAAACCACTGGGAGACCTGCAAGGCCCGATGACTATAGAGCTGCAGTTTCGGATAAAAAATCGCTTGTCGGTTTCCCATCGGTGAAATTGCTCGTCTAGATTACCTCTATGCATGAATAAAAATTCATCTATTGCAGAAAATCAAAAGGGCTCTTGCCGATGTCTTAATTCGTTGAGTCCGTGAGTTAACGATGAATGGATGAACACCCATGCAGAAAACGAGCAGTCATTGCTACTGTGGAGGAGCGTGCTATCAGCTCCTTACAATAGATAAAAATTAAGAATACGTCGAATGTAACATCCGTTGAATACAAATACCATCTAGTAAAAACTTAACAACATTTTATTCAGACTTTAAGTCGAGCATGCAAGCTCTGCACGATACGGTCAATTTACATCCATAGAGTTCTGGTAACAACAACGCGATAATAATAATAATAATACTAGTACTGCTGCGAACCATGCGTGAGCACACTTCCTTTTATACTGCCGGACCGCACATCAGCGTTGCCAGATTCCCTGGCTCTGCTATCGTGGGAGTAGCCGCTAGCGCTCCTCTCAGGATGCGCGGAAGCTTGTTCGATGTGGTGGCCGCTGAAGGATCAGGTTGGTGGTCGGGAACGCACCGATCGCAGGCGCGGCGGCCGCCACAGTACTCCCCCTCCAGTGACCACGAAACTTTCACAAATATTTTGAATTGAAACGCACTCTCCGACCAGAACGTGTAGTAACAGCCGGAGGTGACATGATGGAGGATGCTGGTTTTGTCACAGCCGGAGGTGAAGTTACGGAGGATGTGGGCGTTGACACTGTTCCTGATGGACATTCTTTACGGTCGGCCGGTGAAGCATTGTCCGTACGTTCAGGAGCCCAGATAAATGCGGATTTGAGGCGGTCAATGTTTATAACAGACTCCTTGTTGTTTACCAAAATTTTAAAAGTGTTTACATTTCGTTCGAGGACTTTGTGGGGTCCGGATACGTGGGTGCGAAAGCAGTCCTTGACGCATCATATCTCAGGAACACATGCGAAGAGTTCTGCAAGTCTTTATTCACAAACACAGTTTTTGAGTAATGGGCGCTGGTGGGTACGGGGCGAACAGCTGACATGTAGTTTTTAACTTTTGCACGAATGTTTGCTGGTCGGCACAGGATGTGGGTGAACTGTCCGCTTGCATGAATTCTCCGGGCAGACGGAGACTGGTGCCGTACACCAACTCGGCAGCAGAAGCACCGATATCCTCTTTAATGGCGGAGCGCAGACCAAGTAAGACTGTGGGAAGAACGTCGGTCCATTGAATCGAAGTATGACTTCGTATTGACTGCTTCAATGAGCGATGAAAATTTTCGACAATGCCGTTAGAGCGCGGATGAAACGACTGATGCGTCAGCGGCCACCACACTACTAATGCTTTTTAGACCGTACTCAGCATAGCTGATTTGTTTGTTTGTAGGATTACATCAAATTATCTACGCTAGGGATCTAGGCCGAGGGGCAACGGTTGTCCTCCCGGGGGGGGGGATCTTTCTGAGTGTTCTAACCCGTATTTACTCTAAGCTTCGGAGAAAACCACGGAAAACTCCGAACGGCTAGGTCGACGGACGCGACCTGGGTTTGAACCAGGTACCTCCCGTCTCCCAGTTGAGAGCACCATGCGCAAGTCTACTGGTGGGGCGTCAGTATTGCTGAAGTTCTAAACTTTCTATCTGGGTCGATGGCGAAATTTTTTGTGCAACTGATGAAAGGCAGATCTTTTCTACAACGCGAAACGATTGTATTTGCAAGTATTGTTCTCCCAGGCTCCCAGCTTAAGCAAGTCCATAAACAAGAAGACGCATGCGCTCACTGAACGAGTCCAGTCATAAAACACGGGTAAGGATACAAAGCAGAGAGAATGTTTACGAGTTGTGGAAAGTTTAGAAATCAAATTAAAACGAAAGCCACAAACGAGCCACTTTTCTCAATAAAAGGAAATTAATAACAATGATGATATAATACTTAAAAATTGCTTTTCTTCATGCTCTATTTACATGTTTACATTGGAAGAGCCCAGACAGCACAGCAAACTTGCATCAAACTTGCAGCAAGCTTGATTTATCAAGTCAATAAACTTGAATTAAGCTTGAAAATTTCAAGCGTGTAAGCTTAATGTAAGCTTAAATCAAGTGTTCTAGTTATAGTGTCTCTAGTCAAGTGTTCTAGTCTTAAACCAAGTTTACACTTGCCCAGCTTGCATTAAGCTTGACATAGCAAGCTTAATTTCAAGCTTAAAAAATTTTTCTAAATGCACGGGGCGCCCGTTGCCGAACTCGTCCCACATACTTTATTTTTCGACGCATTTTCCCCTCTATGCTGAAATTTTAAGCTATTTTAATCTGTTTCCATCAAACGTCCGCGGCTGGATTCGATCTCGGGAACTATGGGCTGGGAGGCCAGCGTGCTATCCGTTCCGCTAATAAGCCTCGTGCAGCTGTCACTAAAGTTTGAAATGACTGTTGTCACCCGTTTTCTGGCCAGATCGATCAGTATGGGCGATGCCGATAAGTTTATTTTATTTTCCCATGGGATGAATCAAAATTTAAATAATGTTATGTGTGATTTATAGACTCTACTAATAGGGAAATAAGCATAATATAAACTTAAAAGCAGGACACGTTTTAAAGCTTTCAATATCGCAACACTCATGTTGAGCAATACTGCTGGCCAAAATCGAGACAAACGACTGATTTTGAAATCAATTTCGTAGTATAATTGTATTTTATTTTGAAGAATTTCCATATTTGGAAATATAGAATCTTATTTTTAAATTCTATGGTCAAGTACATTTATGACTGATTAATTATTTTGTGGAGGCAGGATTGCGCCTCATTCTACCACCCATAAAGTGAAGTATATCAACTAACTAAATTGTGTTAATTATATTACAATTTATTTTTAGGGCTAACTAATTAGTTAATCGAATTACTAATGTTAATTAGATGTTAATAAAACTAAAACTCCCCTCGTCTTACACTTCAGAGGGGCTAATCCCATTCATTCCTTCCCCTTGCGTGTTCTAATGTCCAGGTTTTGTGCGATAATAAAATAAAACACAACTTTTACGAACTTTTCTTTATTTAATATCAGCAAATTTGAGAAACGCTAGACAGTTACGGTCCATTCTCTGTCACAGATGGCGCCATCAACACACGCTTTCGAAAGGAAAAATCAAGCTGTATTCCAGCTTGACAATTCAACTTGACTTCTGCAAGCTTAAATTGAATTGAACTGTCAAGCTTGCATTAATACGTCAAATTCAAAGAAATGTCAAGCTTGATTTAAGCTTATGTGCGGTCTGGTAACATACAAAATTCATGAAAATTGTCGTTTTACATTTTAGCACTCATCGCGAATCATTTCACAAAGATAACTATCGCAAGTTCCACAGTAAAAGGAATAAAAAGTGCTGCATTTTTTAATTTAATTTGATTAATTAATTTTTATTTTATTTTTCATTTCATTTTATTTTATTTATTTATTTTGTGAGAAATGAGCGCATTTGGTGCCTTCCTCTCATTTAAAAAGGCACAGAAAAATAATCAGTGAACGCGTTCCGAATACACGATCTCATTTGGGTTTACTCTATTTAACGAACGGCACTCTCGTTCATTTTCATCGTTGCAAAGACGAAACAGAACAGCTTTCCCTTCTGTGGCCGTCTCTGGGATTCATGAATGGCTCTTTCAATGCCCCAGTCGTGGCCCCCGAGGGATTTTGCTCCAGTGCAAACCCTTATCACGTAACAGCTCTGGCCTATTGACACACTACTATTACACCGGTCAACACGATTTTTGGGTCTGACTTCTACATGTTAAATTTTAGTTTCTCCTACGCCAAAACTAAGGAAAATAATTTTTTTTAATGAAAGTTTGCTTTTGTAGAAATTAAAGCAATTTTTCAATTTTTTGGCAAAAATCACTGATTTTTATATTTTTTTTTTATAATTCCACTCTAAATTATGATCAGAAAAGTTTTTGCTGGATATAAAAGTCTTTTTTATTCAAGATTTGTGATAAACAATAACATATAAATGTAAAATAATAAGAAATTAATGTCTAAAAGTGAATATTTTTCGTATTTCTTTTATGTTCGTATGAGCAAATAATAATACAAACAAATAATAATATTACAAATAATACTACAAGCAATACTAGAGAGTTACAAATAATAATACCGTTTACTTTCGTGTTAATCAAACTGCTGCCATCTTTCGTTTATGAAATAAATTAAAATATACTTATCGACGTAAATCAGACAAAAGCAAACATTAAGAACTAAAAAAGAAAATATAAGTGTTTTTCAATGTCTAGAATCAGAATTGAAGCATGAGAACAGAACCCCCACCCCCCCTTTTTTTTTTGACGGGTGTTATTGGGTAGTGGGACCTGATCAGTGGCCTAGTGCATAGCACTCTGAACTGGGAGGTAGATGTTTGTGTGATTATGGCAACGCTACGTTAGGGCGATCCGCCAAGGATGGGGGGTGCCTTGGTAAGAGGACTTTCTCAGGGGTTCTACTGCGTATTCACGTTACATCTGGAGAAAACCTACCTAAACTTCAGACCGTTAGAGCGACATCCGCGCGATGGAAACTGGGAGACAGATGGTCCCTGGTTCTGCATCTGCATACCTAAGCGTTCGAAGTTTCAGTGGGTTTCCTCCAAAAGATAGGGTAAATACCGGTTAGGACCAGGACTCCTTATGGCCTTATCACACTAAAGGGAAAATCCGAGCAACTTCGCGCTGGACCAACTTTTCCGACGGACTTGAAGGCGTGGTTATCTTTAAGGGTTGCAAAAGTAAACAAACTCTCTCCGACGCCAAATAGTCATCGCATCGCTGATTTGGCGTGCAGGTTCTTATTTTACTTATCGTGCGTTGGTATATTTACATCGGATGGGCAGCAATCTCTAATTGCAAAGTCCACTTGAACGCGGCCATAATTTTATTTACAAGTGATTCTGACATCGAGCCAAGCTGCCAAGCTTCGAACATAGTCGTCATTGATCGAAATTGCTTATGACTTAGCAGGAAGAAGTACTCTGATTGGCCGAAATTTCGTCCGACTCAGATTTTTTCCTTCGGAAAGGAAAAATGTGGAGTTCGCGGTCGTCAAGGTAACGGCGGAGAAAATCGGCCGGAAACTTGATTTGCAAGGAAAGTTGGTCGGAATTTTCTCAGTGTGATAGCCCTATTAGGAAGACACGGAAGGCACCCCACCCACCAGCCTAAATCCCAGGTGTAGATAACTGGCCGTAATCCAACAACAACATCTAGTGGTGGGTTGGCCTCATGTGTGGATGCAGTTCTCTTCAGTTTTCGAAGGTAGTAAGTTCAGGGCTCGCGCATACACGCGTCGTTTTACGCGTCAATCGATATATATATATATATATATATATATATATATATATATATATATATATATATATATATATATATATATATATATTTTTTTTTTTAACTGACTCTCATTTTTTAAAATTGCTAGTCAAAATTTGGCTCGCAAAATTTCCCATTTGTATGAATACAAAATTTTTTACCACATGACTATATTTGGTTAAAAATAACTCTGCTATTCGAGCCTCGTCAGGGGGAGACCCCCTCCCTGAACCCCCCTAATTTTTTAGTTTCATTGTTGCCATATTAAAACGATATTAATCGACTATGTCATTTAATTTCTCATCTTTCGTGTATTTCACCTGGTTACCCTATGTTGAAATTTTTAGGATTGTAACCTATTTATAGAAAAATACATGTGGCGCATATTCTACAGCTTACGAAATATTGCAACAATAGATTAAAGCTGTTGTGGACTAATAGTATTTAAATATATGTAAAATTATGTCACATTTTTCGGCCAATTTTCAGTAAAGGGGTGAGAGATAAAATGACGTAGTCATTAAAAAGAAAATATATGACCTGTACAGGGGCCTCCTAAAAGTACTTGGCCCAGGGCCTCGCAATATTTTAGTGAGTCTCTGCTAGTGCTGACTGTAATAGCACACAAGCAGTGGCGCACCCTGGATTTTAGTAGGGGGGGGGCTGGGCTACAAATACACCTCTATAGTGACCTATATTATACTTACAACTCTCTGATAACGTGAAAATATTCTGAACCACCTGACTTGCCCTTAGAACAGAAGCTCACTATCAGTGTAGCTCGTTATAGAATCATAAATAATCATCTCATCTTTTCAGTGACGTTGTAATTTGGTTGTAAACTGAATTGTAATTTGGTATTTATACAGCAGCCGTATTTATTTAAAAAATTGTCTTTTTTTATAAAAAATATTTTAGAAATAATTTGAAGACAATTTTAAAAAATAAAATACTTTAATTCATTAGTGACAATTTTAAATGCTTTTCACTTCTAACACTTCACCTTTAGTGACATGTGATTCGCAAACTAGGGCTAAAAGTAATTTCTATATAATCACTTTTCATTTTTGCCATCTCACTAACATGCCCCCCCCTAAAATGAGCTAGTCACAGGGTCTGATTACGACAAACCGGGCATTCTCCGGTTAGACTCCATGTCCTGCCCCCCCCCCCCAATGAAAATCCTGGCTACGCCCTTGCTTACTAATCTTTCTTACTTTCAGCTTTATTGTTATTTTTTTAATCACAAAAACGCATGCTACATTCTAAACTCTATAAAATTTTCTTGAAAATCTAAAAGATGGCGCTGCTGTCACCTGTAATTACTTTTGGGTCGTGAATTTTGATCTGGCAACTTTTGATTGCGAGTACTAGCCTGAATTCCCCCCCCCCCCCACTACCACTACCAACTTTGTCAGGCAGCAAAAGATCTCCCTGCATTCCAACATCGATTAGATTGTAAACAAGTACAACATTTGTTCCAATAATCAGTCTCTCCTGGTGCGATCAGGAAGGCTTCTCGATACGTAAAATCAGTTAAATTTAAAATCTGTAGTTGCAACGGATAAGAACGTGTTGCATGGGGAGCGCCTGGGAAATTTAAAATCCCACATCTCCCATTCAATTACAGATGATGGCGATTACATTAGGGTTAAGAAAATTGTGGAGAGGGAAAAGTTTGTTTACTAACAAAATTGTAGTTTTATGGAATATCAGAATTATCAATTTTAAATATCTGGTGGTTTCAATTTGAATAATGCTTCAAGGTAGTAAGTTTGTGTAACTGATGTTTAGTCCAATTTAGTACACATATCACACAAATTCTTTAACAGTCCAGAATATTTCAAGAGACACCCAGACTCAAAGGCTTTTTAAGAGGTGTTTAAATAGGTTTCTTTTTTTTTTTTTTTGTAGAAACCACGGAAGTATATTACAGGAGTGGACACTCTCCATAGCTACTTGCTTAAATTTTCGGTACCAAGCTTCAATAATGTTAACACTGGAAATCTAGTAACACACAACGATCCTAGCGGTTAAAGAATAAAGAATTTCCGGGGCTTTATTCTTTTACCGCTAGGAATGTAGCCACTATGGCAACCACGTAACAACTGTTTTTTCTAACGTGGTTGCCTTACTAAAAAAAAATTTTTTTTAAAGGAAACAAGAATGTTCTATCTTAAGATGAATAAAAAAATAGAGTTTATATTTGCTAACGAGTGCGTATAGGGTGGCTCACGAAAAATAACTTTTCGTCTGCTACAGCGGACATTTACGCCAGAAAATGGCGTTGAGTTCATTATCGAGTATTTTATATAGCATGAATTCAAATTTTTTATATGAGTTGTATAAACTTAAAATTTATAGCCACACGTAATAAATGTAAATACTGTTTGTTTAAGTACGATCGTCATTATAAATAAACACTTCTTAAACAGTGTCTTCTCTTCGATGTCTTACACCAGCAGTGACCGAGTGAGGTGTTGCGCCATCTATAGGCAACAACGGCGTTATCCCACTTTGAGGGAAGTGTCCTCTCCTACAAATTTAATTTCTGGTAGAAACTTATGTTATCTGTAACACAAATGCTAAAATTACAGTTACGCTTGGTTATTTTTAGTGAGTGCAAATTACGGACATACGTTCATTCATATTTTCGTATAATAATGCACATCCATATTCATTCATATTTTCGTATTTCGTATAATAATGCAAGAATTGTATAAGTTAATTTTCACATGTCATGATCAAGCTATTAGATGATGCCACATAAAGCATCGAGGAACTTAACATTAGTGCTGTAAAAGTAACGACAAAATGAGTATCCGTATGTATTTGTTACTTAGATGTTCGCTATTCGTTACTAAGTATTCGTTACTCGTTACTTTCGTTACTACTAATAGAATCGGTAATAGGGTGTTATATGTGCCCCATAACAACACATCCGGGACAGTGTTGTTATGGGTATATGCCGCCCATACATAAACCCATAACAAAACCTAACCAAAAATAATTTTTTTTAGCGAAGTTGTACAAAGTTGTATTTAGAGCTTATTTTCTCTGATTTACAGATTGTTTTTATACACATTTATGGTTTTATACAATGCTAAATTATCCGAATTACTGAGTGCACATAGAAATCTTCCAAAGACATACGCCATTCTTTTTTTTTCTCAACCACCCCTTTTTTAAATTCTGAACGCTGGTTTAACCTGTTGATTCTTATCATAAAAAGTGTAAAGGAAAGCTTGTGACTCGTGTTTTTTCTGGGAGTGGGTTCTCGAATACTGAGATCCAGGGATTGGGCCACATATATTAAATTCACAGGGCAGGGGATCTCAGTATGATATCAACTACTTTGCGTCTCTACAAGCATAATATCTTTATTATTTGTGAGTTCTTATATCATATCAAAAACTTCTTTTGCTGGACGATTTTTCGAAGTAAATTAAAAATTACCATATTTTAAATTAAAATTGTTTAATTCAGTGAGAATTATCTATTTTTAAGATATTTCCAGTTCTATTTCTGCACTTTTGGGATGAAAGGGGTTAGCCCCTTCTGTGGGTGCATATATAAGAGCATTCTTTAAACAAAAATTATCACTCCTTTCATACAGAAAGAATGGTTGCACCGGACTATGCGTATTCCATGAGTTCATGGAATAAAATGTACCATAAAATAGGGCAGATGGCCCCCTAAACGCCGACATTTTAGAAACATACTGAACTTTATTGAATTATTTTAATACCTGTGGCTTACGCAGGAGTGGGCATAGAAATCCCGGGTAGCTCCCATTTTTTATATATTTTTTAAACAATTACTTAAAAAATGTGTTTAGGTTTCCATGCTAAATTTTTTTTTAGTTCCAAATAATATTTCAAATAATAAAAATGTGTGAATTCGTTTACTTTATAAAAATATATTTTTTAAAAGGTGTATTTAAATAATTTGTTATTTATTACTCATATTTCGATTCTAGCTAAAAACAAAAAAGAAAAAGTTAAGTTCGCAATCCTGCTTCGGAACCACCCTGAAAGAAAGAATTCTGATTGCACCACTATTTAGTACTAAAATGTTAGAAAGCCCGAAATTAGCACCCCTTACTAACATGCTTCTCTTATATGTATTGCTCCTCTACAATTATAAGAACACCCCCTCCCCCACCCCGCAAAAAAAAAAGTTCAACTGCGCATAAGAACATACTATACACCGGATCCTATCCCCCCATTGTACGACCCATATCAATAGAGCAGCAGATAGTATATCTATCTTCATAACTGTAACGAAACATACGGATTCTTCAAAACCTCATCAAAACGATACCATTCGGCTCGGCACAAACGAATTGCAACCAGAACATACTACTACTCAAATACCGAAACTGATTTTTCCCTTCAAACAGCGAGAATCAGTAATACTTCCGGTATCTAGTAACGGAACGGGACATACTATTACTCAAATACCGAAATTCATTTTCTCCCTCCGGCAGTCTTGTATTCGAAGTTCGAACCTGGTCGATCCGAAATGCACACTCAAAAGTCATTTTCCCCCTTGAAACCGCGATCCGATATCCAGTAACAAATAACAGAAGATATTAGTACTCGATTACTGGAACCCGTTTCCCCCCTAGTTCGCCTCGCCTGGCAGTCTGTATTCGAAGTTCGAAGCTGCTCGATCCGAAACAGCTTCGGATCGAGTAACGAGTAACGATATCAACCGAAAAGTAGCAATTTGTTACTTCGAGTCTGAGTGGTTATCCGTATCTTAGTACCGAATACATGCGGTTTGCTTCAGCTCTACTTAACAACGCTGACATTCAGCGATTGTGCACAATAACAGGCATTCATAATTCTTGAGAAAACGTAAACTCGCATAAAATACTTCATCAAAGATTAAATGGAATACTGAATGCAGGTAATGGTGAACGAACGTGAACAGTTAATTTCCTGTAGAAAAAATACTATCAGACTAGTATATTTGAAGTTGACGCTTTTTCCATATTCGATATTATTTAATTTATAGCTAAACTGGCGCGTAGTCAGAGGAGGAGATTTTAGAATATATCCCATGCTTCCCAAAAATAATATTGTTTAACTGTACAAATAGCAAAACACTTCAAATAAAAAAAAAGAAAGAAAAAGAAAAAAAAACTTTCTAAGGTTTCAATCCGAAAAAATCTGTTTTTTCTTTCACAATAAAATTGCAACAACACTATATTCTATTTTGCGGACAGGTAACTGCGACGCAGTCAGAGGAGAAAATATTATTTGGGTGAACATATTACATGCCACCCAAAATATTAATCTTCATTAAACCGCTTTTGGATTTTTTTTGAAGTCCAAATATTTTTACCTTTCTCAGAGCTCAGCCCAAATATATATATATATATTACTTTCTCAACAAAATTGGCATTAGTTGCGTATTCTTTGAAAATATCTAAACTGGGTCGTAGTTGGTGGAGGAGCTATTACAATGCATTCCATCCCACCCAAAAAATTAAAGATTATGTGAGAAGAAAAAATAAGATATATTCGATTTTTAAGTTTAACATTTTTATCTTTTTTTCAGGGCTAAGGTTGAAAAAAAAATTTTTTTTTCTTTCCCTAATAATGTTGGCGTTAGTTTGATTTTCTCCGAAAATATCTTTACGGAGGCGTAGTCGGAGGAGATGATATTACAATGCGTTCCATCCCACCATGTGACCTAATTTCACAATAATATTGCAACAACACTAAATTCTATTTTGCGGACAGGTAACTGCGACGTAGTCAGAGTAGAAAATATTAGAACGTATTCCATGCCACCCAAAATATTAATGTTCATTTGAAGAATTTGTGAAACGCTTTGGTTTTTTTTAAAGTCCAAATTTTTTTACCTTTCTCAGAGCTTAGTCCAAATATATATATATATATATATATATATATATATATATATATATATATATATATATATATATATATATTAACCTACTCAACAAAATTAACATTAGTTGCATATTCTTTGAAAATAGCTAAACTGGGTAGTAGTTGCAGGAGGAGCTATTACAATGCATTCCATCCCACCCAAAATATTAATGATTATTTGAGAAGAAAAAATAAAATATATTCGATTTTTAGAAGTTTAAACATTTTTATCTTTTTTCAGGGCTCAGATCGAAATTTTTTTTTTTTCCTTTCCTCAATAAAGTTGGCGTTAGTTTGATATTCTTCGAAAATATCTTTCCGGAGGCGTAGTCGGAGGAGGTGATATTAGAATGCGTTCCATCCTACCATGTGACCTAATTTCGCAATTCGTTGAAATTAGCTTTGGTTTTGACTAAGGTCAGACTTGTCTAGTTTTGACGGAGGGAACCCTTCTTGAAGCTAGGCCTCCGTTACTTAAAAATAAATAAAAAATATACAGAAAGTTACTTGTGAAAACTGTGCATTACAAGTTTGAGATAAAACTCTTTTTCAATAATAAAAAAAGTTTAAAGAAACGGCAAATGCGTTTTCTCACGCTTTTTAAATTGTGCTTTTTATTTTATCGGTAAATCGCGAGCTCTAGTATTAGATTTACAAGATTTCATGGAGGGGCGTAGCCAATTGGGCTGCAGCCACCCCCGGTAATGAGCGAACATAACATATTGAGAAAAATAGGTACTCGTGGATAAACACGAGAGTTCTCCTTTAGAAATTTAAAGTTCATCTGCGGACCTGAGACGAACTCAGAGCCTTACTATCGCATGGGCAAATCGGGTCTTTGCCCAGAGCCCCCGGCTAGAAATGACACCTATTTCAAAAATTGTTCTACTTTCTTTTGTGGCTTTTTTTTTTTTTTTTTTTTTTCGTAACGATGTTGTTCCAACACACGAAAGATTTAAAACCCGATTAAAATATTTATTGATTTTATTATTTTTAATTCAGTTTCATATGTGAACATTTTTATGTAAGAAAAGGGACCCATTACCACACCGCTAAAGAAAGAAAGAAAAAAAAAAAGAAACTCTATATCGATTTTTATAAATCATAGTGCTTTTTAGTTCTTCAGTAGTCAACCAACCCCGATAAACAATCCTGGCTACGTTACTGATTCCATTGCATTGATACATACAAATGAAAGTAATAAAACGTATAAATAATAATTTAATAACTCTTAAAAAATTGTGCCATGAACCGTTAGCCCTACTACACACTCCATTTATTTTATTTTAGCAGTATTCATTTTAAATTTAATTACTTTCATATAAAACTCAACATAATCTGAAGTTAACTGGTTATTTTAAAACACCAGAAATTATTTTTCACACTCTTATATATATATAATTTGAAGTATTTAAACAGCCATCAAATTTGGTCTATCTATTCAAGTAACACCCAACTCGATTGAAGTTGGTTTGATTTTTTAAAATTAGAAGTTAACCAGCCTTGCCCAGGGATCGTATTCAGAGGTAAAGTTTAAACCGTATGGAAGTTTGACTTCGAATGAGTGAGTAGCGAAGGAAATGAAGTTCAAATGATGTGTGGTGGCGATGAAATGAAGAATTTGAAATGAGGCAGCCGTACAAAACTTCGAATGTGTGAGGTATAAAGGAATGATGGTTCGCCATGTCCGAATCATTTCATGGCAGAGGGAGGCATAAATCTTTTCGGAGAGTTTGTTTATTGGGGATTTAAGGCCTGGACTCCACAATACCGGAAAACACATCAGAAACTGAAAATTGACGAACTTCCGGTTTTTCAGTTTCTGTCAAGCAGAATCAAGGGCGGAAAACGGAGTTGAAAATGTTGAACTTTTCTGTTTCTGCCGTGTGCCAGCCAATAAGAATTCGCCTAGATCCAGAGCTGTCATCCAAAAACAAGATGGCGTCACATTTCGATGCTGAAGTACTTGTATCTCAGAGATAATTCTTATTATCTTATTGTGTTATAAATCTGTATTCAATAAAAAATATAAATGAGAAAAAAGGATATTTTCTTAAAACCAACGTTTTTGTATTTCAAATAGTACTTACTCTTCATCTACAGTTCGGGGATCTTCATTCAATTTTATTGCTGTGAAAATTCCATATTTTTCTCTTACTAGGAAATGTTTTAAACTCATAAAGTATGTTTAAGTTTTTTAATTTCATGCGTTCTAATCAAAGTCGTCCTATTCATTAAGTGAATGCTTATTTTAGCGAGAAATTATTCGGTATTCACGTATTTTTTCGCGCTATTTCAAGCATCAAACGTACCTAGCAATAAACGATTTAAAATGAAAACGATAGATGGCGCCTGCATCGTAGTATACGGCGTATTATGCTAGAGTGGAGTCAAGTGCCGACAGAAAATAATCCCGACAGAAATTCTTTTCTGCGAAAAAATTCCGCTTTCCGGTAATGTGGAGTCTAGGCCTAAGGAATTGTTGTATGTTACTGGTGTTACATTCTTCAACGGATTAATAGACATGGCATCAGGATGGGGATTGTTGAGTGAAAATAAATATATTCAGAATATGCTGCATCACACATATTAAATTTTAGGAAAATTGAAGGAACGTTGTGTTAAAAAAAAAAAAAAAATCTCTAAATAATAGTTGGTCGCGGAAATGCAGACATTTGTAAGGGGGGAAAAGGACGATTGTGCAGGCCCATAGTTAAACCGTTTTTATTTTTTTTAAAAAGAGGCCACAAATTCAAATGTACCTATACATATGTACACAATGGAAATAAAATGCAAAATAGCAAGAATATCATTAACAAGAAAGATCCATTACGCCAAGCGTATCGATCGATGAAACACTTTCCAGCACAATATTTTTGCATTTAAATCGGGCGAAGTTGCAGGAAGATTATCGGCCGTGGAGCGGAGGACTTTTTTAAGGGTTTCTAATGCGTATTCATGTTACATATGGAGAAAACCGTCCGAAATTCCGTTTGATTGGCCAGACAGTGGTGGGGATAGTTCGAATGGGGAGTTCATCACCACTGACGAACTAAAGGGGGGGGGGGGCAAAGGTGAAGTTCAGACGTGTTTTAATTGGATTTTAATGGCTTTTAAAAAGAGCGGTAGAAGGGAGTCACGATTGAGAAATGCTTCTGACGAAAGAAATGGCCTTCGAGATAAGAGGAGCTCTGACTTCGACTTTAGCTCGTCGCAGTAATTTGCTAGAATGGAAATGTTCTGTATTTTTATTATCGCGGAGACGAAAATTTAAGTGGGATCCGAACATACACGCCACACCCCTCCCCCAATCTTCCACAACCACACCACCTTATTTCTTTGATTGGAATGCAAACGTATCTCTTTCATTTCACGTGTGTTTTAAAAATAAAAGTACAGCAATACCCCGGACTTACGCGATAGGTGGGACCGAGCAATAACCGCGTAAGTCGGTTTATAATTTCGCTTATAAATATGCAATTACAAATTATTTTTTTTTTTTTGGGGGGGGGGGAGGCAGGAGAAAAATAAACTAAAATGTTTAGGAAACGAGACTTAGGAAAACTATGATTTAGAAAAAAAAGTTTAATAAAATCTTAGAAATAGCACATATTTAAGACTGTATATCATTAAAATCGTAAAGCGAAGCCATTTTGGAAACGCACGTCGAGGACACTTAACCCTTTAACGCGCAGTGTTCCCGCTCTGGGAACACCAAGCTCTGACGTTTTGACTGCTGCCAGTCACGAAGAATAGATTGGATTTCTATAAAAATAGTTGCGGGTGACAGAGCTCCACGAGAATCCTTTACTTTTTAGCACGTCATTTCCCGTAAAAAAATGGTCACGATTCTTTTTAACAGCACTGACATCTTCTGAAAAATGGAAGAAGGCGAGATCACCTGGATAGATTGCCCCATGCTGAAAAAAGGGGCAGCCGTTGCCATCGCTCGACTTAACTACCAGCAAGAGGGCGGACGATCGAAACGACCATCGCGTGCCACAGATCGAGAGACCCTTTTTTGACGACAGCTTGCTGTGCCGGCAGTACCAGCTGTCGTCAAAAAAGTCTCTCGATCTGTGGCACGCAATGAACGTTTCGATCGTCCGCCCTCTTGCTCGTTGGTCTTTAAGTCGAGCGATGGCAGCCTCTGACCTGTTTTCAGCATCGGGAAAGGGGTTCGCGCTGCCTCACACAGGCGCTGTGTATAAATTGAGAACGACACTGTTCACTTCGTTTGCAGTATCATTCTCAAAGTTATATTTATAATGTCTATTATTTAAATTAGAGTCTCCCTTTTGCATTTTACGAAAGCAGAAATTTTCATAGATCTAAGCTCTAAAGAGAATGAATCCAAATGAAACATTTTGCTTTCGAACCGATTTGTTCGCTCACACCGTTGCAAGAGATTCTCTTTTCTGTACACACACCGTTGCTTTCCGCCCAATCCTTTCTTTTACGAAAGGATTGGGCGGTTGCCCCTGGTGCAGCGTTTGCGCGCAATCTGCACCAGGGGCATTCAGTACATTGTGTGTATTAGGCAAACCTGCACAGGCACGTGCCAACAGGGGGGGCAGGGGGGTTTATCGCCCCCTCGGTAAATGAGTAGAAGGGGCAAACTATATAATTCGCCCCCTCTGTATTTTAGCCCTCTCAATATTCGCCACCTCAATAATTTGCTTACAATAGTTTTCTCCTTCAGGATGGGGGGAAGCAATTTTTCCAGCCCTTTCCCTCAAGAAAACGGTTATTTAAACAAACTAATGAGGCAGAAACATAAATTTTACTAGCTCGAATGGAAGGGGGGGGGGGGCAAAATAGCTGCCACCACCCTATTTCGCACGAAGAAAACTGTTATTTTAAGCAAACTATTGAGATACAAAAAACAAAAAAAAATTCGGTAAATTAATTAGTTTACATGAAACTGACACAGGAAATTTGGCTTACACGCGAATACTTTTTTGAGAGGGTGTACAGACGAGGTTAAAAAAGATTGAAGCCGATTATTTATAAAAATAGGTGGGGGGGGGGGAAATTGCTGCCCCGTCCCTGAAGAAAATGATTATTGTAATTGAGCTATAGAAGTACAAACCAAAATTTTCCTGGTACCAAGGTTGACACCTTTTATTTTAAAAACATTTGTTGGTGGAGGGGGGGGGGGATGAGAGGCTAGTGAAATGACTGCCCCCCCCCGATGTCGGAAAAAATCGTTCGCCCCCCCACTTTCCAAGACGTTGGCACGTCCCTGAACCTGCACGTGGGGTACCTGCATTGGATGGGGGGGCTTCCTTGTTTGGTGGACTCTCTAAGGTGTTTTAACGCGCATTCATGTTGCTTCTGAAAAAAACCGACCAAAGCTCCAGACCGTTAGACCGACAGCCGCGCGACGGGACCCGAACCCGGTACCTTCGCATTTCGGCGGTCACCCTTTTGAGTGCCTAATCCCCTCGGCCATGGTGAAGGCGTTTGCATACACAGCCCATGCCGACGGGTACAGAGACGCAGACTGTGGAGGTGATTCGGGACTCCGCCATACACACACAAAAAAAAAAAATAATAATAACCTGGGTTCGGACCATCCGAAAAGTCTTCCAGGAACAGTTTTACTTTCGTAAAAACAAACCAATTACATAAAAAATATCTGACACTTTTCTTCAGAAAAAAGATCATTTATAAAATTATTTGATTACTAGATTTCTTCAAACATATAGAATTAAAATAAAGGCCATTTTAGAATATCTATGTACGGTACTTCACTTTGAGACAGTAAAACAAAAATGTGAATTTTCGCCAAAATTGGCTTTTTCAACATAGTCGGATACCTTAACATTTTTTCAATAGTTTTTGGGCATTCATTCACTCCTTTGGGTAATATTTGAGCTGATTTCAACATGCAAAGTGCTGTCTGGTGGACTTTTTTTTAGCTAAACGTCCTGAAAAATTCCCTTGAGTGCATCTCATGTTTCCATGTGCCAAATTGGGTAGCAATCTGCTCACCGGTTACAGTTGCAGAATGCTGTTTGTAGGGGAAATTTAACTATAACCGCCCTCTACTATTAATTTGATTCTCTAAAGAACGTAAACTGATGCGGGACTGGGTGATACTATAGTTTGGGAGATCAATCTGATGTCTGGGTCAGACAAATAACCAGTGGATAGAGTAGTATCCCCCCCAAAGCATGTTTGAACAAAGTTTTGCTGCTAAAACAACGCATCACAATATGCAAAAATTTCTCCAAACAATGAATCCAATGAAATAGTATTTGGAACTTTACTACATTGTTGTAAACAATACCGAGTTACAGTTTCAAAGCTAAAACGGGGAAGTATATTGTTGTCGATGAGAAAAATTTGCAACAATCAGCAACACAAATCATTTCTATCTAAGCTCTTGGAATAGATGCTTGGATTCTTTCTATAACTGCTTTATTTCGGTGCTTGAAACTGTATTGACCCTACTTTTTAAGCATTTGAACTAAGTGGTTGGATTATTTTGGTGCAAAATGTTCTTCGTACCGTTGGTTTTGGTGCTGCTATCAGAAATTCCATCTTATGGCAGTGCTGTAGCATTTTCAGCTTTCTTCTTGGCTGCTTTTTTATATGCGAGGCGTGGCGAAAGTATTTCCGTTGCATCAGTCCCGGGTCTCGCTGTCCCACAGAGTGAGCCGGACTCTGATGACGAGGAATTTACGGACGCCCACTCCTCGCTCGGTTCGTACGCTATGGCTGCTCCGCTGTCTGTGGCAGCACCCGAGTCCCCTCCACGGTATCCACCCGATCTGATGGAGAGGTTTTTGGATGACTGCTTTTTCAGCGTAGCACAGCAGGCCAGGAGCAAAAAGGTTAGGAGACGTTTGGCTCGCATTTTTTGTTGCTTTAAAATGTAAAGCGTCCAAAAATAATGCTTTTTATACGGTTTTTGGCTCACAATTAAAAACCGAACCAATTTCTGCTTTTTACGCGGTTTTTGGCTCAGGACAATTAAAAACCGAATATATACTTGCTTTTTATACGGTTTTTGGCCTCGGGACAATTAAAAACCGATCCTATCCGATGTGGCACCACCTTGTCGTGGTGGATAGGCTTTGAAACTAAGAGTGCCACGAATGCAATATGATTTTAAACTACAATTGTTAGTGAATGAATTTTTCGATAAAAAATTTAAATACAATTCACATATATTGCACATCACGCTTGGTTTAAGCTGGGAATGACAGCGAAATTAAATTATATTATACTATTTTTGTTATTTAAAATATAAAATTTTGTACGAGGGTTGTTTTTTATTCAACATCCGATGCACAATCAAATAAAGGCAAGAGTGAATAATAAAAAGAATTGACTGCCAAAAGTTAGGTACATATATGATTTCTTTTCAGCATAATCGCCATGAAGGTTCAGGCAATTGACGAATCGGTAGACAAACCTTCCGATGCCCTGCTAGTGAAACTTTGCCGCCACGAGTTGCGCCCAAGAGCCTGAAATTGTTTCACAAAACTTCATTTGAAGGAGAGCTTTGGGTCTTCTAGGCAGTTGTTCAGTTCAAATATTGGAAATCACTCGGGGATAAGTCAATGGCCAATAGAGACCATCAAAGATCTCACTCTCGCATTACCGTTGTTTTGGAACACTTTATTGGTCTCTTTTGGTTACTGACTTAGCATTGAGGTATTGACGACAGCTGGCTGTGCTCAAAAAAGGGCCTCTAGATCTGTGGCACGCGATGAATGTTTCGATCGTCCGCCATCTTGCTGGTCGTTAAGTGGAGCGATGGCAACGGCTGCCCTTTTTTCAGCATTGGGAAAGGGTTGCGCCTCAAAGGGTTTAGCAAATGCTCGAATCTTCATAATGTGTAAGTCGAAAAGAGACCATTACTTTACCTAACTTTTGGTAATAAATTCTTCGTATACTTTACGAGTATACTTACGAAGATAAGTATACTTCGTATACTTATCTTTTACTTATTGACCATCGGGTGTTGAATAAAAAACAGCCCTCGTAAATATAGGGAAAGGGGGGAAAATTGAGGTACTCAACTCCATCGAATACTGTGATTAGACACTGGCACTCTTTAAAAAATGGAGTGTATAGGCAGTGGCGTCGCGTGGGGGTTGCGGACCGCACGCGGTGACACCCCCCAAAAAAAGGTGGATTTAAAATTTTCAATAAATTAAAAAAATATATCTGATTCGTGATGAAAGAGACTTGCAATTAAGGAGCATCTATATCCATGCAATATTTTATCGATTTTCATTACTTTTAGAAGGTACCAGACCTCTTAAATAGAGCATTTTTGTACCGAGTATTGAAACAACTGGTGTCAATGCAACAGGTCACATGAGACATTTTAAATTTCAATTATGAAGATAATTTAACGTTAAGTTGAATTAAAATGCAATTAGTCTGACAATGTTAGTGTATGTGAGAGGCAGTCACTGTTTAAAGCCTATTTTTAAAATAGTCTAATTCAAACAAGGCAAAATGGAAATTTGTTTTCAAGGACTGCAAAACAATACTCTCCATCGAATACGGTGTATGTATAGCATTTATAATTCTTTTAAAGCTCTCAAAATACACTACTGGCCAAAAGTATTGCAAGTTTCAGAAATCTAACCCTTTTCAAGATTTAGCTCCCTCTCCCCCTTCTAAAAGAAAAATCAATATAAGTGATATTTTTTAATGTCAACATGTTAAAATAATTACTTCAAAGGCAAGATAGCATTAAGTTAAAGAAGAAATATAATTATTTAATTTATAGAAAAACAGCATAAAAAATATATAGGTCATTATAGAAATCATAATCCATTTTGGTTCGCAGGAATAAAATTAAATAATTAATTAATTTAAAGTTCTGTAAAAAAAAAATAATAATAAATGTAATTGAACTAAAGATCATTTATTATGTTGCTGAGCAGCCTTGACTTTGATCACAACAGCCACTCTTTCAGGTATGGAATCCTCAATGTTTTACAACACTTCTTTCGGTGTTTCATGGTGCCAACCTAAATAATTAGTTCCTGAAGCTCTCATTTTAATTTTCGGTGATTTTCAGGTGTATTCTTTCCAATTATACTACATAAATTCTCAAAAATATTTAAATCTGGCAAATTTCCTGTCCATTTTTTCTGGGCTTATTCTTGAAAAGAGGGTTAGATTTCTCAAATTTGCAATACTTTTGGCCAGTAGTGTAATTCCAATACTTTACGGCCTACGGCAGCTAAGTAACATTCATCCATTTCAAGTGCTATACTATAAATATTTACAATGGATGTCTTATAATTATTGGGATCAACTAATTTCAATCCATAATATATTCTTAGTTCTTTAAAATGCTCCTCAGTCAACACAGCACTTCGATATGACGTTTCACTGACGTCATATTTATTCGTTTATTTCAGACTACTTTGAGTGAAATTCTGTGCCCCACCACGGCCAAGTGGATAAGACCCTGAAAGTGGTAGATGGCTAAGCGTGAAAGTCCCGGGTTCGAGGCTGTCGATCTAACGATCCGGTGTTTTGGACGGTATTCTCCAGATGTAACGTGAATACGCATTAGAACTACTTAAAAAGTGGATATAAATAAAACTTTGTAAATGAACACACATAGCAAGATGCTTATCTTAATCAGTACGATCGTTTCGGCCGAAAAAATCTTCGGTCTTCATCAGCTGTCAGCAGCACAGTTTCATAAAATAGTAGGGACTGATGAATGAAGTTTTTTTCAGCCGAAACGATTGTACTCATTAAGATAAGTACCTTTTTGTATGTGCTAATTTACAACGTTTTATTTATATCATCTTTTATGGCCAGTTTTTGAGTGTTTTTTGTTAACCCTTAAAAAGTCCTCCGCTCAAGGCACCTCCGCCCCCTTTAGGCAGATGCTCCTCCTGTAAGTTCGCCATAACACAAAAAAAACAAATAATATTCTGTATTTGAGGGGAGATATTTAACGCTTTTTAGAACATACCAATCAAAAAATTTTCTTAGAGAGGAGATGGTGTTTATCGTATAGCCCAATTTTTTTATTTTATGCAAGGCCTATAGTTGCTTTGATCGAGCTCGGCTGAAATCTGTAGGAATTTCTGAAAATCTTTTTTTTTTTTACACTAGATTTTTGTATACGGGATTTTGTACACATGACTTGTAGACAGGTTTAGTAGACATAAACTGTCACGGTGAAGATCTTTTCTAATGTGTTTGCCAGGTAGCGTAGAGGTGGGGACAGATTTAAATCTTGAAAGTCTGAAGGGTTTGCCATTTTTGAAAATGAATCGCCACGTTGGCTGCCGAAAAATAGCTTCAAAACCGAACCAAGCTTGGTGATGTCTTCCGAATTTGGCTAGAAACTAGAAAAGTATAGTTAGAATATGCCTGGCGAAGATTGTAAAATAGTGTTAGTAGGTGATTTTAAGATAGTTCCAAAGATGTGTTTTATGAAACAAGAAAGACAAACACGGCCCACTCATGGATTAAGATGCCCATTCCAAGCAGTATTTAAAGCCGATTTTAAGATCGATTTCGATTCCAATGATGTGTTTTATGGTACACGGCCTGACAAATGCGGCACACTCATAAATAGTGATGCACTTTCCAACTTAATGCAATAAGAGAAGAAAAATGGGGAAGGCACATGGATTATGATACGCTTTTAATATAGCACTTTAGTGCGTATTTAAAATCTGAAAGTGTAGCAGATTTTCTTACTTTTTTTCCAATCAGGAAATTTAGGGTAAATTCGATTTTAAGTTTTAGAACATACTAGCTGAAGTACCCGTCCTTGACGGGTTAGTGAATGCAAATTTCCAAAAAGCAAGAACTTCCGTCAGCATTGTAGGAGTACACAGAATGGATGTAGTATGTTGCCAAAGTAAAGAAAGCGAAGTTATAATTTTTATGTATTGTTAAAATATTACAGGTTAGAGAGTCACTAAGTAATATCATTTCATTCGCTTTGGTCGTAATTATGTGATGCGCGAACGAATATTGACGCATATTGAAATAATTTTCGCAAAATCTCAAAATCTAATCAACATTTCTGAAAAATTTTGAAGGCTAGAATTTAAGTTGAGTGACAACCTATCCTGTCACCCAATTTCGTTACATTCCCTGCAGTCTTTATTTCGTGATGCTGGAACAAAATTTCAGCATTTTAAAACGATTTTCGCAAAATCTCAAAATGTAATCAATATACTTTAAAATTTCAACGCCTATAAATTAAGATTAGCAACTACCTATCCTATCACTAAATTTCGTATCATTCGTATTAGTCGTTATTATGTGATGTTTGAAGAAATATAAGCGTATTTTGAGAGAATTTTCACAAAATCTCAAAACCTATTAAAAATGTTTAAAAAATTGGACACCTATAGTTTATGTTGAGCAACCATCTATCATGTGACCAAATTTCATATCATTCGCTTTAGTCATTATTACTTAATGCGGAACAAAGATTCACTCAGTTTTAAACGATTTTCGCAAAATCTCGAAATCTGATCATTTTTTTTTAATTAGATTCTAATAGTTTAAGGTGAGTGACCACCTATCATTTCACCAAATATCATTTTTTCACCTTTGCAGTTATGTGATGTGCGAACACAAATTTACGCAGTTTGAGATGATTTTCGCAAAATCTCAAAATCTAGTCAAGATTTTTTTTAATTCGACGCCTATGTTTTACGTTGAGTGACCACCTATCATGACACCAAATTTCATATCATTCGCTTCAGTCGTTTTTACGTGATGCTTAAACAAAAAAAGCGTCACGGACAGAATGACAAACAAACTTTTTTTTGAGGGTCGCATCGGATTCCCGGGTGCTTGAAACGGATAGAAATCGCAAAATTTTTGAATTCCAAGAAATGTACAGACAAAAGTCTAATTTTATTTATATAGATATCTTATTACTGCTTGTATCACAACATGAACTTCAATGAGCACAATCACAAATGGACAAACCCACTTCCCTCCAACACTCTGATTAGAATGTTTTAGTAACGTTCTGTATTATTACGTTCCGGAGAGAGCCGACGCAGTAAAAAGGCCTTTAGAGTGAACGACAGACAGAAAGGAAATAAGTAAGCAACAGGGAAAAAAGAAACGAAAAAAATTTGTAACCTCCCGTAATTCCTATATAACCGCTGCGGGAAGATACAATTCAAAACTAGCGTCTAAACGACATGAAAAGTCTCTTATTACAAAATGAGCACGCATACGCAGTAAGGCGGCTGGGAACTTAGAAATTTTCAGCTGCGGCTGGAGAAGAGGGACGGTATATTTTTGCGCTTTCGTGAGATGGGTATCACAAAATGAGCGCGCATGCGCAGAAAGACAGGACAGTTGCGATTTTAATTTGTAAATATTGCTGATTTGTTTACATTGACGCTGACCGGCTTTTTCAATCGCCAGATTATCAATTGTTTACTTAATCAACGATACCAATTTATTTTCATAGAATTTCGACATGTGTTTCGAAAATAATGAAAAACGGCCCTTTTCAGGGATGGAATATGTGCAAGCATATTCACTTGCTTTGTACATCACTTTTGAAGGAAGCAAAAACTAAAGAGTTATGAGGCAGATGATGATTCTTTTCCTAATCTCTGCATTGAGGAGAGCTATGAAACTCAATCTATAATTCAGAACCTGGGCAAAGAAAAACATAGCCAGCCGGATCTCTTGAAGAAAACAAAGCCCTCATGCTTCAAGAATGTAAAAATATAATTGACAAAATAACATCGTTTGATGAATTAGCTATATTTAGAGATAATATAAAATCAATTGAGCCAACCTTGCAAGCATTCCGAAAGTCAACTCATAACTTACCCAATTCATTTATTCCTACCAGTGATGAGTCTGCACCACCCAATAAAAAAATAAAACTGCAGCGGGGTTTTAAACCTAAAAAGAAATTGGTTAAAAGGACCTTGACTAAGCCATCTGCCCAGGAATCTCAAAATATTGCTTTAACATTATTATTAAGCAATCATGAAGATATTCAAAATATCTCTTATCTCAAATGTTAATGAAAACACAGAAGATTCTGTATAAACAGGCATGTAAGATATGAGGCTTTTTCATTTTGTTTGAGATTTAAATCTACATATGAGAATTTTTACACTTATACTACAAGTAAATAAAATTAAGAATGTAATTTGATAATAATAATAATAATTGCAGCATTTACATCAAAGAACACATTCTATTAATGAAGTTTCAACTTTCTGAACGGTTTCCTCCTGCAAATCGAATTTAAATATCCCACACTGTTTTCCAACTGAATTATCTGTCTTGCATTAATTTTCTTCATGCAAATTAAAATTGAATACTGCTACAGTCATCTCTCTTCTGCCTTGCCATTACTTCATGAAAAGTAAAAAATCAGTGCTGCTGTTAAAATAATAATTATCTAATTTTTTAAAAAACATTAAAAATGAATTCCTTGTGAATTTCTTCTGTATTGCTGTATGTGATGCTTCTTTTTTACCCTGTTTCAAGGGATTCTTCTTCTGGTGTCAAATAGAAAATAATTTTCATTTGTGGAAACATACACGAATATTCCTGTATATGAACTGTTTTTTCTCATAAATGCCTCTTTTTACATCATTAATGTCAATAATTTTCATCGCTGCCTCTGAAAATTAAATCTGCTCCTGTGCTTTACTCCTGCCCTGCTTTATTAAAAGTAAAAAAAAAAAAAAAATATGCTGCTGCTTAAACAAGATTTATCTAATTTATAAAAACGGAATTTCATCTGACTTTCTTCTCCTTCATTGCTGCCACCTGAAAAATATTTTGCAACTGGGAACATACACGAATATGATGTATCAGAACTGTTTTTTTTTTTTTTTTAATGCCTCTCTTTATAGTGAGAAAGTCAATGATTTTTCTCGATGCCTCTGACAATTGAATCTTGTTTTGTCTCTTACACCTGCATTGTCATCACGTTATCTCTTTATTCTAAAAAAAAGTAAGGGCCGCTGTCAGAAGCTTGTTCGCCTATCTTCTCCTAAACCGTGGTGATATGAGTTTCGACAAAGGTGCCCACAGATTCGAAAAATTCCAAGGAACCTGCTAAGCTGACTTAAATTTCGAAAATCGAATTACAGTAGAACCTCGATCTATCGTTTTTCAAGGGGTGCGTAGTAAAAAACAATGCATGCGGGAAAACGATGAATGCGGGTTAAAGTCAAAATATAAAGAAAACAGTATTAATGGATACACACAATGTATGCAGTATACCAAAAATACTAAATTTGTTACCAAACTGTAAATAAACGAATTGAAGTTGTTTAGAAATTAAGTGATACTTATTTTTAAAAAATCAGTAATTTTTCACTGGGTTTTTCATTAATCTTTTAATTAAACAAAATTCTTAAGATTTACAGTATTTTTTTTTTTGTCTTTTTAAGTATATTCATGTTCGTATATAAAAGTCATACAATTTTAAATACCGTTATTGCGTAGGATAAACTAGGCACTAGTGTTGACTCAGTCTCATCGGCATGAATATTATTCTCAGCTTCTTCCATTATTTTCATTATTTGCATCACATTTCTTCCATTCTTAGGATACCGCACGTTGCTACTTCTAAATCAATATAATCACTGCATTTCTCACCATATACATCCCTCCTGGATGTAAGAACTCTTCACCTATACCATCATCAACCCAAGATATCATACCAGGAAGTAATTAAATTTGTAAGCCATTTTGATCCGCTTGATCTTCAATTTCATTTCGGTCAGAAGAAACATTTTACAACGATGAACGCGGGAAAGCGAATTTTTGACAAACGATACATGCGGGTTTTGTTAACGTTATTTGAATACAGTTTGTGCAGGGACCCTAGAAATAAAACGATCAATACGGGAAAACGATGAATGCGGGAACGATAGATCGGGGTTCCACTGCATTTTAGAAGATATTAATAAAAAACTGAAAAAATAAACAGAATGGTTGCCAGATTTGGCATAAAATCATTCATTCCTTTGCAACAAAGCATTTCCAAGTATCTAGAATCGCGTGAAATTTACAAACATGAGTTAGAATTACGCCCATTTTACGCCAAAATAAAAACTATATGAAATAAGTAACTCAAAATGTGTTACACAAAGTTGACAATTTTCAAATAGTAAGTTTGCTTAGACAACAGGAGTTTAGAATTAGCAATTATTCGTTTTTCCAAAACAGAATAACTAATATCTTGAAAATGAAAAATAATTAAAATGCAGATTCATAACCCCAGGAATAAGATTTTGAGTGTTTACTATTTCTTCAGTATTTAATGGAACTTTAGAAGGGATATTGTCGAAATTATTTAAGCAAAAACTGTTTTTTTTTTTTTTTTTTAGCAAGAAGGAAACTTAAGCCACAGCTAGGACAGAACCCTCGAACTACTGCTTCCCAACTGCATGTTGTTACCAAGACGCTATGATTTCACGATCGCTTTTGCAATATGTTCATTGACAGATCCAGAAGGGGGAGCCCCAGGGTACATGCCCCCCCCCCCCAGACAAATGAAGCTTACGCTATAGAAAATTCACTTGTTTTGCAAATTCAAGTGATTCTATAAGAAAATGTGACAAAAAATACCTTGTGCCCATTCCAGAATTTTTTTTCTCAATCTGCCACTGAATATGTTCTAAGCAATTCCTCCTTTTCATGTTTCTACCATTTATTTACTTTGGTTGTAATACATTAAAAAATCAGATTCATCCATGCTTTTTAAATCATTTACGTTCTTCTCGCACATAAAGCTTGAAATTCTAAAGTTTCAGTTGATCGGCCTGTAACCAGCTGATAGGATGCTTCGCGAATACTACTATTAGAATCGGAACAGGCATGGGGCAAGGGGGGGGCAATGCCACCCCCCCCTGGATTTTTGTATGCAGTGTTTTCCCTTGCTTTTTTGCGCTTTCCAACATGGTAACCATACATTGAAGTAGTCTTTGCCCCCCCCCTGGGAAATATTCTGCCGGTGCCCATGGGAACAGGTCAATTCTGCGGAGAATTTTCCTCTGTGATTCCACCCACAGGACAATCCCACCGCACCATTTTGTCATGAACTGACAGAGTGGAACCTTACAGGACAATTCCGCCTCGCCATTTTCATGTGACAGGAAATAAGAGTTTGAATAGCGTGTTCATATTTGGCGATTCATTCAGAATGTGTTGGCGATGATGTAATACCAATATGCCCACAGGTGCATATGCAAGTAATCAGTGGAGTAAAAAAGTTTGTTTCTTCAAATGAGCCCATAGGGTTACTGTTACGAAAACCACCTTTTGAAATATTGTATTTTATTTATATTTTTGATTTCAATTCGTCTGTTTAATATTGTTCTTGCATTTCATAAAAATTGTTTTTTTTTATGTCCAACAGATGGCGTAACCATACTGTGTGTGAAAAAAAAAATGCTTAGGTTTTTCTCCTTTTTGTTGTGTGAATAAGCGCGGAATTTTTGCGCGGTTAAGTTTAATGTAGAAGTGTTATTGAATGTGCTATGCTTCTGAAAAGTAACCTTTTTTATAGTTAATGTCTGGTGTAGTTTTTACGTGTGTGCATTATGTGGAATATGTAAATTTTAAGAAAGTACCTTTTTAATTTAACTTAAAGAGTTTTGTGAGACAATATATTATCAAAAAATGCAGATTGATTTATTTCTTTCCACGAAACCACGCACACATTTTTTTTCAGGAAACAAAGCATCACTACCCAGGTAAGCGATTTTAGTATGTTTTCGGATTACTTGTTGTCTGTCTTGTTGGGAGAAGTGAAGTTTTAATTTTATATCTGAACCTGTGTACATGTCGGGTAGACATTCAAGTTTTTTTCTTCAATGTTGAGACTCCAATGTTAGACAGTGTTAATCGGGCAATTAGTTTTATTATTCTTTGGTCGGAGTCTTGACAGTTACAGTGGGGTTACTAGGGTTAAGAAGTTGATAAATTATAATCTCGATAGATTTTGAAAATTTTTTTCTAAATAAATATGATCTCATCAGAACTGATTACACTGCATACTTAAGTTTTCTTTTTAAGTAAGTAGTAATATTATGATTTTTTGTTAAAGTGGTTTAAGCATTTTTTTTTTTCAAATAATTATTTTAAACTTAGAACAAGATGTGATTTTGGACTTATTATAAAGTTATCTTATCAATATTAGCTACTTATGGTTGTTTTAATTATTTTTTAAATGTCAAAGTGATTTTGCTTTTGCTTTGGAAAGAAAATAAAAAATATGATTAATTGTAACAGCTACTTCTTTTTGTTTTGATTATAAAGAAAAGGGATAGAAGACTCAGGTTTATTATACTTGGGTTAGGTCTAGGTTTATAAGACATCCGGAATTAGCCTGGACAGTCCTGGTTTTTTAGTGCTGCCCAAGATAACGTACTCGGTTTGAAAATGTCCGGGGCTGACTTTCAAATTCAAGTATGTGTATGGTCACCATCCCGTTTTTAAATCCGCTTTAAAATTTTTAATGAAGAGAAGTGGAAAGCAATTTTTAAGGTTTTTCAGAAGTCTGATACTTCATGTCGCAACATTTCTAAATTTGTTCAGTTTGTGAGATCTTTGCCTGGTACATCTGCTCCATTTCTTAAAAAGTCGTAACGGAGAGGGACCCTCCCCCTGCCAACCTAAATCCCCAGTGTAGATAATTGGCTGTAATCCCACAAACAAGCAAATCATTTTAACAAATTTTTGAGAATTACAAATTTAATTTTTCCTTGAAATTCGTTATGACGAGATTTTGCTGAAGTCCTGGGTCAGACTCCACAAAAATATGGTTTTGTCCTGGGTTGCACTTAAAAAAATATGGTAAGCCTCAGGCGTGTAGCCAGGAAAATTTTTCGGGGGGGGGATATGAACTTATATGTGTATAAACAGACGGAATTTTATCACTAATCAGAAAATTTCGGGGGGGGGGATATATCCCGATATCCCCCCCCCCGGCTACGCCCCTGGTAAGCCTAATTGTTTTAACTGGTAACTAAATTAACTATACTAAGTAAAAATTAAATCTAGATTTAATTGTGTTTCTCGCCTTTTCATAATAAGTAAGCTGGATCACACTTTTTTTTTTAGCTACGCCCCACATCATAATCGCAAAAGTCCTGTAAATCTGTGTATAAAAGTTGGCAAGCCTATTTCATACTTTCTGTTTCATAGTCTGTTTTTACTGTAACTGGCCTGGCACATAGCAAGGACAGCTTAATAGCATCCTGTATTATTGTAGCATCAAAATGAATTCCAAATAATGATCAAATTTAAAATTTATAAAAACAAAAATTTCTTGTTTAATGTTTATATTAATTGAGTGAAATACCTTTTTTTTCAATTTGTAAAAATTGAGTAAAATGCAAATTTTTGTTATTCAACGTAACTTATTCAGGGGGTCTTGAGCCCTATGGGCCCATATGACTCTATGTCCCGTCTTTAAACTGGATTAAATAAAAAAAAAGAGTTTTCCTAAATAAAACGGCAACATCAGTCACCACCATCAGTCGATTTCAGCACCAATTAAAATCATATATTAGTTTTTAAAAAATCGTTAGAGTGGATTCCGAGATAGAAAAGGGACACCAAAAGAATGCAATTTCTAGGCGTACATATAGAGTGTCGTAGTTGGTTGGTGTTGGCTGTGTCACTCGCAGAACTGTTGTTCTCCATGATATCACCATGGAGGCAACTGGAGAGAGCAAAGCGGCTGAAAAGGTGTGCCGAGTATGCTTCTGTGTATGTGACCAAAATGCATGCACACGATACATTGTGTTTTGGTCATATGCGTGGTGCGCATGCGTATTGCGCATTTGACCTTATGTGTGATGCGGTGCGGAGGAACACATTTTGTCCTCACTCCGGTGCATTACGAAAAGACAGGCTGCTCTCTCCAGCTGTCTCCATGTTTTGCACCAATGCAGGGGCACTCCCCTTCTTATTGCACTGCTTTGCAGTTATCTTCTGTGGTAGGTGCTCTCTCCACAGATTAAATATTGCAAAATACTTTAATCTGTAATGAGTCTATCTTTTATGTTTAATTGTGAACCAAATTTTAACCTATTCATTTCATTATTGAAAAGACAGCAGATAAGTTTGCCTTTCTGTTGCCAATGCGGTTTACAGTATAGGTCTTTCAATGTCAAATGCTCTGCTGGGACCCAGGGTTGAGCTGGAGCAGAATTCAAAGACATATGTTGGAATCAACACTGTTCACAAAACAAGAATTTTTACTACTGCTTAATTTCAATGATTAGAACATACTGGTTAAACCTGAGTTAAAAGGTGGGTTAAATTCCCTAAAAACTCAACATAATTTTTAGGTTCAGTGTTTTTATGTATTTAGCAATTGCATCCTGTGCTCTTATTAAAAAAACAAACATGATAAATAAGTGGTAATTGATAAACAAACCGTAATTATGCATTGTTAACTAATTAGTAAAGCATTAATAAATTAATTACCGTATCGTATTAATATAATGATTAAGTTTTATTTTGTACTACAATTTACTGATCTATTTGCTATAATTCATTTATTTAAAAGATACATTTAATGTAAATACTTTTATAAAATTAATTATTTATTAGATTTATTAATTTTTTTTCATATTGTACAGTTTTTTCACCTAATATAGTAAATGCGATTTAATTACATTTTATTATATGCTTTTTAAATCAAAGTAATAATTAAAATGAAAGAGTAGTAGGTTTTTCTTTCCCATTTAACTATTACCTCCTTAAAATGAACATGTTTCAATTATTTATTGTATAAACTTTCATTAAATTCACTCTAACCTCAAAAAAAAAAAAAAAAAAACTATTGTCTGGAATTTCAATATTGATTTCTAATTTTTAATTTAAAACTTATCCGGGTTTAATTTTTAAAAAGGTATATTTTTTTAGTTTAAAATTTTTGTTACAAAATTTAATGCTGATTTAAAATTTTCCTTTTTAAACTAATCCAGCTTTTAGATAAAAAATGCATGTTAGCAACTGATAAAAAATCAATCCTATAACATCCTTTAAAAAAACAAAATCTATAATCTTTTAATTTCTTCGCTGTTAGCACGACAATTTTTTAAACATCCTTTAAAAGCAAAATTCATAATTGTTTAATTTCTTCGTAGCATTTACTTTTTTTAAATAAAACACTGTATGACCGATCGTTTGAAATTTGTAGTACTTTTGTTGTTAGCCAAACACAGGGCATTCGCGCCAATGTTTGTATCTATTTGTCTAAGGATCAGAGCTCGGAGGCGGTTCTTGCACATGCGCATTACAGTCAAGGAAAAAGTATCCTTTTGAGTTCTAGCTGCTAGTATTGTGAGTGAATCCGTTGCTGAAAATTGAGAGTCGTTCACTTCATGCAAAACGCCAGATTATTCAATTCACCGGATTGTTACGAAGTTATTCTGTGAAAGCATAGTATTTCTATTGGCTTTGTTGATAATTAGTTTTGTAAAAGAAATGATTAACTTTAAGCAAAATTATTTCAGCTAGAAGCTATATTTGATTGTGAATTAGCTAAAAGTTTTCTTCTAGTAATTTATGTGGCAGATATTCATGGTGGCTTTACTGCTTATTAGATCATGTGTAAGTGCAAAATTTTTGGTTTGTTAGTTTATTTATACATATTAATTCCATATTCATATTTTTTAATTATATAAAAAGTCAACAATGTAACTTATTTCCCAGAAGAGATGGTTTGTTTACATTAGTCGTTCCGAATCGTTTTTTGATTGTAACTACAACTATTTTTGAAGTGTAATTGTTATTTAACAACTTTTAGGAGAAAAAAAGATTTTTAAAAGTTAAATTTATAGTAGTGTAAGTATATTAATAATGAAAAACTGCGAGCAATCGCCTTTGATTAACAACTATTTCTAAAACTAATTGCATTCTTAATGTCTTTATGAAATCACAATTTTGATTAAATAAAGGTAAAATCATACAAGCCGGTGCCCACCCCATGTAAACATGGCGACAGTCGCTGGAGCTTGGCGACCGCCAAGCTCCAGCGACTGTCGCCATGTTTACTAGTCATTCTAGGCAACCAGTGGTCTGTTTTTAACTAAAAAAACCCCAGTGGATTCAGCAACCTAGTTGTACAGCTATCTAAACTAGGCAACCAGTGGTCCGTTTTTAACTAAAAAAACCTCAGTGGATTCAGCAACCTAGCTGTACAGCTATCTAAACTAGGCAACCAGTGGCCCGTTTTTAACTAAAAAAACCTCAGTGGATTCAGCAACCTAGCTGTACAGCTATCTAAACTAGGCAACCAGTAGCCCGTTTTTAACTAAAAAAACCTCAGTGGATTCAGCAACCTAGTTGTACAGCTATGTAAACTACGCAACCAGTGGACCGTTTTTACTAAAAAAAACAACAACAGTGAACTAAGCTACCTAGTTGTACAGCTAATGTAAACTGGGCAAACACTGGCCCGTTTTCAACTCAAAAAAACATCGGTGGATTAAACAACCTAGTTGTACACCTCTTATAAAGTCAGTATGATTAGAATAGCACGTAAATAGCACTTACGAAAACATAAACACTTCAAATGTCAATTTAAAATTCACATTAAAAACCTTAAACATCGAAAGATTTGTTAAAAAAGAACACTTACCTCTATTTTTTTGGTAAATAACCGCTCAGAAATGTCCCCAACACCCACCGGCTTATAACGTACTATATTTCTAACAAACACCCACAAATTCTTTTCTTATATTAACATAACACATTTCATTCCCTTCCATCAATAACGCAAACAATTTCAAATTCCCAAACCTGACGAAACACGTATTCTTTATGGTTGCCAGTCACAACTACCACCGGCAGTTGGCGGTGCATCGCTCACTCTCGCGTCAGATTGTTCGCCAATGATTTGTAAACAAACCATTGACATGTAAACAAGGCACCGTATACGGAATATACCCCTAAATAAATACGTTAAACAATTTCGCTCCCTCAGACTTTTTTCTTTTTTGATTTTCATTGCTCATTTCTGGCAATTATATTTATTGAATTTAAATGTTCATTGATGCCCACTCAAACTTATAGTGCAAAGCTATTTCGTTCCTAAATGCAAGAATAATTATGTATTACCTTTGCAGTCACATTCCTTCCAAACTATTTTTCCTTCAAATGTCCTGGCAAAATGTTTGCAATGGCATTCCAAACCATCAATAATTTTATATGTCCAGCATTTACGTTGTTGAACAATTGGTCGTCTTGGCAGACTGCTGGGATATGTATGTACCAATGCAAGTTTTGTGCTGCACTTTCTTACTGACATTTTTATGTGAATTCCTTAACGTACCATAATTTCTGGTGTCTCCTAGTCTGAGATAGCAGATGATCTGTGGATAATCTGATAAAGTTTTGACCAAGTTAGTTGGGTTTTTTTTTTCTGTTGAATGATAAAATTAAAATTGAAGCAGGTTTTCTAAACAGAAAGCTACAAAATCTTCATGATTAAAAAAAAGAATTATCAAATCCAATTAAGCCTGTTTTCTTTTTTAAAAAATGACATGAAAAAATTCTTTTGTGACTTTTCTCGTGTGGGACATGACATTTCACAAGCACTTCATCCATGACACAAGATAAATTAAATTCTTTGGCAATTTTATCCATAGAAAATGACATTGCTAAGATTGTAAATATAGAAGGTGTCATAACAAGATTTGCTGACCTAAAGGCTAGAAAAAAAAATGGTTTAGATTATTGATATTGTGTAGTTTTATGTTTTAGTCAGGAATAATACAGTTAGCGGGTGCCGGTTGAGTTGGTGACTTTTTTTTTTTTTTTTTTTGTCGCCAATGTATAACCTTGGCGACTTTTTTTTTGCATCAAACAAAACATAAACATACTTTGACACATAAGGAACAAAATAAACACAAAACTACAATACACTTATTTCTAACTCATTAAAACATTTGTCGACATATTTCAAATGCAATTATAAAAAAAATGTGGTACTTGTGTATTATCCTGGCGGCAGGGACCGATCTACACACTTGGGGGGCCCATGGCACATATCTTTTGGGGCCCTTTGCACAAAAATATTTCTCAGAATATTACTTAATTAAATCATGTTAAAACCAATTATCATTTCCAAGTTAACCATATGTAAACACTTACAAATCAGTAAAATGTCACCACAAATACCATTTTTATGAATTTTTCAATTTTAGAATGTTTTTAATGGGTATTTTCAGTTGTCACACACCTTAGAAACGATAAGAGGGGGAGCATGCTGAGGTGTTCTATCGAATTTATCGAATCGATAATTTTTAACATTACAAGTGACATTAAATTAAAAATTTTGAATATTTGTGATGAAATGAAGTAAGTAATCAGAAATTTTACTCGAGAGATAATTTTAGTAGTTATTATTACATAAAAGGGAGTTTTGGAGGCCCCTAAAAGTTCGGGGGCCCAGGGCATGTGCCCCGAATGCCCCGCCGTAAATCAGTCCCTGCCCAGCAGTCTGCCAAGACGAGTGATTTCTTGTCAAGATAAATGCCGGATGAAATTATTAATGATTTGGAATACAATTGGTAACAGTTTACCAGCACATTTGATGAAAAAATAGTTTGGCAGAAATGGCCACCAGGATAATACGTAAGTACCCAAAATGTACATAAACAAAGCACTAGCTCTGGTCTATGGGTGCGTTAAAAAATAAATAAACCATAACCTTCAAAATATGAAAAATGCTAAAATATGTTTCTGCACATAATTATACTGTAAAATTTCCCTTAAAATGTTAAAATCACTGTTTAAAATTAATAGAAAAACATCAAATAAACCGACTACCTCCCTACCCTCCCTCCACAAACAACTCAAAAGTACTTTATTGATTCATATTTAATCTGAATAGTGCATGCAATTTCAAGAGAAATATACTGCAAATATTTTCATTAAATGTTAAAAACACTCTTTATAAATAAAAGAAAACCACTATAATAAACCGACCACCTCCTCCCCCCACATGATTTTTGCAATTTAATACCTTGAAAACACACAATATTTACACTATTAATCAGAATACAATCAAATCTGATCACAAACAACTCAAAAATCCTTACATATTTATTCATATTAAACCTAAAAATTGTATTGGAATTCTGTAAATCAGGAGCAAACCCATATAACAAATAAAATTAACCATCCCTCTTAAAACCTTAAAAATTTTTATTTTTTCCATCCCAATTCACAAAAAATGACAGAGCATACTGAAAACCTGACATAATTATGAAAACACAGACCATAAATATTCTCAACTATACACCGGTGTACCGTAAAGCAAGGAATAAACATTTAAATAAATAAAAGCACCACATATCACAAATTTTATTCATTGATAATGTGCTTTTATCACTATATGAATCCATCGCAAGCATTCAAATAAGCACAACAACTTTAACTCAGCACAAGCTCGATCAACTCGCAAGAAACATTTTCGAAAATATTTGTCGAAAATCACTTGATAAAGGAATAAGAAACAACTATCAGCATTTAATATAAAACCAAGCAGAAATTTCCCTTTTCAAAAACAACAATCAGACGACACTACTTTGATCCACGGCGATTTCAAGTTCAGTTAGTTTGCCAGTTAAATTCCTTGAAATTCATTCAACCAATCACATAATTCCTTCTATTAGCATAATTTCTCATGACATCATAAAACAACACAACTCTGCTGAAGGGTTGCTGAATAGCTAATCTCGATTGGTAACGCTGCCATGCCTGTTTACTACATATGGTAAGCTTTGGCAATGGACACCCACTTACAGTGTTATTCCCTTTTAGTCTTTTATTAAGAATAGCCCAGGTAATAAAACTCATTCCTACTTTTTTAGTTTGTGTTTACTCATGTAATATTCGCACTTTTTTTGCCAATTTTTCAGGATGAAAGTCTAGGTGTGACTATTATGTGGGTAAAATCTGCTACATAATATTCAGGGTGTCTACCATCATGCAAAGGTCACGAAAGTCACGGAAAAGTCAAGAATTGGAAAAAAGATCAGGAAAGTCAAGAAAAGGTCAAGAAATGAAGCACTAGGTCACGATTATCGACTCAACTCCCTTTTTCCATTTCATTCAAATTCTTAGTTGACAATTTTCGTAACTAAATTTCCTAAACTTTTATGCACTATTTTTACAGTTTTGCTAATAAACGTACAGTTTACGCATAATTCTATCGATCTTTGTTGCAGAGATATTCAATTTTGAAATCAGGGCTTATTCGCTGATCACCCTGTATATTAATAGTGTTAAATTTAAAAGTCTTAATTTTTCTTCATTCTCTCAGTATGATGCAGGGTGCAGAAACTGTTTTTACTCTCAACATTTCCCTCAATCCATATGCAAATTTCCCCAAAATTTTATGATATGTTTATGATTGCATAAGTTCTGTATTACCATAAGTGTAAAAATATTTGCAATGTACAAGCTACATACATGTTTACTAAATAGCAATTGGATCAGAGATTGGATAAGGGAAAGCAAACTGCTGATCGGTGAAAAAGTTGAAAAAAAAAATCCCTTTAAAAATAGGAATGGGAAAGAATAACTCGAAGAATTTTGTAATTCATTGTTAAAATCGAAATCAGTTGTATATTTTCTGCAAAATTTCCCCCAGATGGCTAAAATTTCCCCCTATCCTAGATTGCGGGATCGTACATATTCTGCATCTCTGGCACAAATGTATTTTTGATATTAGTGTTTCGTATTTGTTATGGTCAAGAAAAAGTCAAGAAAAGGTCAAGAAATCAAGCTTACTTTATGTGGTAGACACTAGAGATGAGACGGGCTCAGCCCGAGCCCGAGCCCGGGCCCGAACCGGGCTCGGGCTCGTGAAAAATGTCTCCTTTATTGAGCATACCCCTTGAAACGGATTTTAAAAAGCGATTCATCGGAAAAATAAACGTACTGATGTGATGCTAGGACTTGCAACAAAATAATGGATGGGTATAAAAAGCTAGCTTTTTCACATAATTTACTAAAGGGTGTGTTGTGCTATTTCATTTGCATATGTGTGTTAAAACGCTGTTCATTCAAAATTTTGATCTCATTATTGAATGGCCTATCTTAGTTAAATGTATATACTATTCACATCGTATCATAAAATATTTTTTTAAAGTAATTTTGTTCCTATCAACTAAATTCTTATGCAATAATATATTCTTATGCAATTCTATGGCAAATATGCAGATTTCTTAAATTTTTTATGCAAAATCTCTTTTCTGGACGTGTTTCAAAAATAACATTTTTTAATGTCACCATATGAGGTTTATGACTTGTATTTTTCTGTATCTAATATATCTAAGTACATACGAATGTTCGACACTTATGTGACTACCCAACGGAATTTTTAATAAAAAATTGAAAGGTTATTGTTATTATTTGATAAACATGGATGTAAAGAATTAGAAAGTGCATTAAGAGTTTGCGACTATATTTGTCTTTAATTTGCACAAACGGCAAAATTTATCGTATTGTATCAATGAAGTAACTGAATTTAATTTATCTTTAGCAGAAATTTCGAGCTCGGGCCGGCTCGGGCTCTGACTTAAATAATATTGCTCAGGCTCGGATTAAAATTCCTCGGGCTCGGGCGGGCCCGGGCTTCAAAAGATGAGCCCGAACTCATCTCTAGTAGACACCCTGATATTGCAACTCTAAAACTTTTTTTTTTTTTTTTGCTTCAAAACAGGCATGCGACTATTACGCAAGTAAACACAGCATTCCTTGTATATTAAAAAGGACGCTGAAGATTAACTTGCCTAGGACACCAGCTTCCTTAGAGACGACCCTATAGACAGGTGGTCAACTTCAAAGGTTTCACTATATCAGCAGCATGAAAATTTTAAGACTGTAGGCTATTTGGGGAAAAGTAAAAGTCCTGGACAACCAACTATATTGCAAGAAGTTGTTGATAGAGTTTGCACCCACCATTCGATTATGTTCTGGGAAAGCAGTGCTGAGGCTAAGTCGTTGAGTGCAGATTTCTCAACCTACTGTCTGTAGAATTTTGAGGAAGAAGCTGAAAATGATTCTATAAAAAATACAACCTGTTTCAATATCTGAGTGACTTTGGCAAATAAAGGCACTTTGAATGTTGTGCCGATATGCAGCTTCATTTTGAAAATGATGATCTTTTCGATAACTTAGTTTCCACTGATAGAGCAGTGTTTCACATCAGGGGGAAAATACACAAACAAAATGCCGTTAATCAAGCCTTTCACATATGAAATTCCAGACGTGGCTAAAAAAAGCAGGATTCAGCTTACTGACTACAGGAAGGGGAGAAACACAATTTAAACCAGATTTAATTTTTTTAGTCAATATCCACACTCTATTCAATAGTTTTCTTGAATATTAATATTATGCATACTAATTTGGCATAATTATACATACTACATAATTAACAAAAGTTAAAACAATCAGCCAAACCAATGAAAAATTTAATTATTAGGATTTTCCATCTCTCTTCTTTGTAATTGCAGGGCTCGCAAATAGTCTCTTTTTTCCCTAAAAATCTCTTTTTTAGTTAGAGCTCTCTAAAAGTCCCTTTTTCGCGTAAATGGTCCCTATTTCTCTTTTTCGTCACGGATTCTAGCCATTCCGAAGTCACGCGGTTACGAACTCACCCTCTATTGGACGATGAAACGCCAGTTCGGTGACGTCATACTCCTTTATTTTACAACATCGAAGCAACATCGGCGTGTGAACAAAGGAATGTATCGTCTCTGCTTGTGAATCAGCTGGATGACCCTGTATTTTGTTTATTGAACTCTGCAAATATAATCAGTATTAGAAGTAAGTAATTTTTTATATTCATTTTTATGAAAATTGTATTGTAAGATTTAATTTTTTTTAGGAGATTAGAGGTTTTATTTTTTAGAGGTCCTTGTCACACGCAACTAAACAGATTGATATAGAAGGCATGGAGGAATTTTTCCGGTTACCATTAAGACAGTTTTTCGCTGTTTTTTTATTTTTATGAATTGATGGATATCGCAGAATTAAACAAATGGCATATCTAAAAATTCCACACGTGTTGCTATCGCTGATTATGTCTGGGAATAATTCTCCGTCTGCACTCATTTTTGTTCTTTAGTTTCTGGTAAAATACTGCAAAATCACTTATTTTTGCGAGCCCGTCGTCATCGCAAAAATCAATGCCTCTCGAAATACTTTATTTCCGTTCATAACTGACTCTGTTCAACTTTCGGTTCTGCTCATAATTCGCGAAATTTTCAGCCCGCGCCCGTGATTTTAAGTAATTTACGGGAACAAATAAATTAGTTGCCCACACAGTGGTGTTTATTGTGAATGGGGAATGAGAAACACTAACGAGTATTTTTCTCTTGAAGGAAAATTAATTTTATTGGTTTTAACAGGACCCTTCAGCTTTGTTTCTCATCCGCGCTGATGCTGTCAGGGAATTCTGCTTCCGTTTTAAAAGCCACGTGCGTTCGTACGGGCATTGGAGTGACGTCGTTGAGTTCTTTCTCTCCCACCCCCGTGAGACCGTAAACATTGCACTTCGATAGCAGATTCTTTGACAGGCAAACTGATTTCTGCTTGAAGCCCCTAAAAGGGCATTAGATTAGATTTGCTAAATATGTGTTTAACTATTAAAATGTAAATAGTTAATTATATAAATAAAAGTTTATATAAATGTAAAGAATTGACTCCAATATTTTGAGTTTCGACGAATTTAAAACAACTGAACCAAGGATTTTGAACGGTGAATAAACTGAAATCTGTGCCAGATGCATAAAAAAAAAAAAAAAAAAAACAGCTGCCTCACTTCCGATGTCTGGCAGATTCCCCCCTCCCCAAATGATTTTGCTGATAAGCCATCTCGGAGTATTAACACAAACATTTCATTTCAGAACTATACACACAATAAGATGATTGCTTATTTATTTATGGATGGATTGTGAATAAAGTGCAGAGGAAAAATGTTTCAAGCTATAATTAGAAATAATAAAGTTTTAGCATGGCAATTAAAACATGTTTTGAAACTGGGGCAGTATTAATGCTAAAATAAGTAATAAAATTAGGTATGTTACAAACAAAAAAATCATATAGATACCCTTTTTAAAACAGACTGTTTAAAAGTATTTACAATTCAGTAAAAACTTAATATTTTAATGTTAATTAAGAGATGCATTTTGCTGGAGCCATCTGTTATTGAATTTTGTTGTAAATTCGGTACTAAAATTTTTCAGGGGCAAAAAAGAAAACAGTTAATCCACGGCTGGGTATTTTCACAGATAATCCGTAGATTATAGGCCGGAAAATACAGTACTGTAATTATTATTTATATTTGCATATTTTCTTACAAATCAGTTCTAATGTTTCACAAAATCATTTTAACAATGTTAAAAAATACTAAAATTTTTGCAACTACTCTGTATTAGCCGAGTACTTGGTCAAAATTTGGCCAAATACCGAGTACTCGGTATATCTCTAATTTTTTTTACTAAAGTAATTTTATAATATTCTGAGTATTGTGCTACTTTTGATGATATTTGCACTCTATTTGACAAAAATCATCAAAAATGTTGTTCGCACATTATTTTATACCATGGGAATTTCAAAAATTCCCTTATCCAAAGTCTAAATGGTGTGAATAAATATATTTCTTGTAATTTTAGAACAAATTTTATAGAACTGCAAGATTTCTTATTTTTTCTTTTTTAGTTTCAGGTGTACTATGGGGAACTGTAAGCTTCTGACAGAATGGTTAGAACGAAAAGATGACACTGGCTGTAAAATTTCAACCTGGGGGAAAAAATTTTCTGAAAATGAGCTGCTTTGTGTCCCTTGTGATACAAAAATTTCTGTGACCAAGGGATTTAATAAAATAAAGCAACATTATGAAACTTGCAAGCACAAGAAATACATGTCCATTAAAAGTAACCCATGCCAGATGCAGCTTTCTAAAACTGATGAAAACGTTAAAGTACAATTAATCTGCAAAAAAGATGCTGCTTTTTCTGCTGAATTGATATGGTGTTTAAAAATTGTTGCTTCAAACATGTCTGCAAGTTCTTCACAAGACATAACTCATGTGTTTAAATCAATGTTTCCTGAAGGTGTTCATGAGAAGTTTTTGTTAAACCCGACTAAAGTGCGTTATTTGATTAGCGATGCTTTGGGACCGTATTTCAGAGATATGCTACTTCGTGAAATTGGCTGGTGTGTTTCTACACATTATGTTTCGACGAAACAACAAACAAGGCTGGGTTTAAAGAGCTCCAGACAGCGATACGCTTTTGGGGGTCTGATGATAAAGTCACTACTCGTCACTTAGAAACCTTTTTTTGTGTCTGAACTCTCTAAAGCTGTGCTGACTCTGGCTCATGGCAGGGCTGAGATTGAAAGGGGGTTTCTAGATCTCTAGAATTATGACGGATGACAGATCATCTATGTCTGCAAGGACTCTGAATGCCAGGCTGAATGTTGCAGATGGACTTAAAAAATTTGATAATAAGGCACATTTAGTACCCATTACTGAGGAGTTGCTAAAGCTTGCTCGTGTGGCTTATAAAAGTTACAATGATTACTTAGAATCTAAAAGGCAGAAAACAGAAAACAAAAAGAAGAAGAAAATTGAAGCTGAACAGAGAAGGGTTGAAGAAGAAGAAAGGAGGAAGAAACTGGAAGAGAAAAAAGCAAGCATTAATGACTTAAAAGAACAGTTAAATAATGAAAGGGGTAAACAAGAAGTAACTACATCAGCTGTTGGTCAACTTTTGCAAGAGGCGCATTTCAAGCTGAAAACTGCTTTGAGGAAGAAGGATCTTGCTGCAGCTACAGTTGCACAAAGTATTCTCGAAGGAGCCTTGAAAACAAACAAAGCATGCGACAAAAAACGTAAAGCTATATCCACATTAGAAAGAAAAATAGAAAAAAAGAGTGATTCAGTAATGACAAATTATTTTTCAAAAAAACCTCGTACTATGTGAACTGCTTATTGTAACTGTGAGTAATCTATAAAATCTGTGATCCACCTGTATCTTAAAAAGAAATACATATGTATGTTGTAAGAGAGGCTCTGCATTTCTTTTTTAGGACTGCAAATATGCTATGCTTACAGAAATCTAATTAGTATTATACGTTTTTTCTTAAAATGGTAATGCTTTCATTTCTCATTAAGTGTGTTTAATTTATTAAATTTTAGGTACAGATTTTAAAAATCAGCTATGGTCTTACAGGCCTACATAAAAAGTAAAACTTGTCTGCAAACTTGAATAATTTCTTTAAAATTTTTTGCAAAAAAAGGCTGTATGCCTTCAGAGTCCTGTATCTCTACCAACAGCTAAACATACTATTCTAAAATAGCTAAAGTTCATATTGATGTTGATTATTTTGTAAAATCAAACATAGGAAATATGATTTATTAACCATTAGTGTAAAAAAACATTTATTAGGAATGTTACGGGTTGTGTTCTACAAGGTCTCTTTTTAGTCTCTTTTTTTTAAGAATTTGGTCTCTTTTTCTCTAGAGACATCGTTAAAAACTGTTGTGAGCACTGTAATTGGAACAAGGTAGTACAGTATGGAACCTCTTCTCCAGAATACCTGTTATCCGGAATCATTTTTCAATCGATTAAATTCCTATTTTTACTGAAAGAAAAGCCAAAAATGATTTTTTAAAAATATTTCTTATGTTTTTGTTTTTTATTTTGAGTACTACAGCTAGAATTTATAAAGTAAGCAATCTGGTAAGGTATTTTATTTATTTTTTTAGTGTGTGATTCAGTTTTCAAGAAGTTATCATATATTTACTACTTCCTCTCTAAATCGATATTATTTATCTTGATTATATTAGAGTTTTTTTATATTATTTTTCCAGTATATTAACAATTAATGTCATAAGCGTAAAGTTTTCAAAATTATTGGGGGGGCCGGGTCCCACAACCACATATATTCACGTCAGTGGAGTAGCCAAGGGGGGGGGGTTAACCCCCCATGAGGAATTTTTTGCCATACAAAATGTATATGCCTCACTCCCTTATCATACACCCGTACCGTATACATATATGTGAGTCGCAGAAGTCGTACCCTCCCCCCCCTTCCCCTTAAAAAATTTCTGGCTACGCCACTGATTTATGTACATATAACTTACTCTTAACTGCCAACTAGTACGGAATAGAATTAACCACTTTTTCTACATGATTTTTCGGCTTAAAATATAGCAAAATTTTTGTGCTGCGCGCTCGAGCTGGTTACTATTTTGAAAAAAATAATTTTAAAATATACTGTTTACAAAAAGTGGTTAATTATATTCTGTAGTAGTTGGCAGCTATGACTTACTATGTGTAAGTGTAAATTATTGGAGGCGCTCGAGCTCTATGGGTCTATAGAATTCTACGCCTATGTAAGGTAAGTATCCATGTTAGTATCTTTCTACCATGTTATAAGTTAAAAATAGAAGCAAAGAAAACGTTTGTAAATGGCGTGAAATACTTTTTTTTATGTTAGTATAAATTAGTTTTCTGTATTTAGTGGTAAATTATTGGGTGGGCTCAGCCCCTATTCACAATTTATTGGGGGGGCTCGAGCCCCACGGGCCATATAACTCTACACCTATGATTAATGTTTAAATCTAATCAAAAATAGAGAGTAACATTTATGCTACCAATCAAATCAGATGATGTCATGTTAATCCCCAACCAGTTATCCAGAATACACCCGGTCCCAACCATTCCGAATAACAGGTTCCATACTGTACTATCATTTGCTATGCAATTAAATAAACTTCTTATTTTCTTTCACAAACTGAAACAAAACCTTTTAATCTTGGCTTAAAAATTATTTATTTGGAAAAGAAACTTAAGATATATTAAACCCCTTTTACTGAAATCATAATATCACTTACTTAGAAAAGCAACTTAAAGGCGTGTTGTGTGACAAAGGGTTTACACATAGAACATCTGTGACTGTCTCTAACAGTATCTTAAATATTCCCATGCAATTCTGTTACATGCAACATGTGATATCTTGAATTATTCTTGATTTATTGTACATTGAAACTGTATTATACTTCTTTATGAATCACCATGGATTTTTTGCCCTATATACATAGTGCTGTGTGATAAAACCTTAAATAAATTACTTATAATCTCATTTAACTTTTAAATTTCAAAAATTGGTTTTATGCCATTGCTGACATCTTTTTGACAATTTTCAGTTAAATTCATAAATACCCAGATATTTATAAAGTTTATCCAGAAACATTTTAACAAATTATTTGCATGATTAACCAAGTTTTTGCATGTTGAAATTCTTTAGAGATGCATTTCAAGTAATGAGTATTTTCTTTATTTATGCAGTTTGACCTTCAACAGCCCTCTACTGAGGGATGATCTTTATGTAAAAACAATATTTTGTGGCTCTAGCTCCGATGTCATAGAATTCTTTTTAAAAAGTGATGGTGTTTCTCCGACTGCAGTCATTTTCTTTAAAGTAAGCTTTCCAATTTATAATTTTTCGTTACTCTCTTGTGTTTATGCTCCTCTATAGTCAAGAGTTGACCCAGGAATTTTTTCCAGGGTCCCATTTTTATGAAAACTGTTTGCTTTTGTGAATTTCAATACCCATTTTTATGAAATTTCATACCATTTTTTTAAAATCACTTTTTAAAAAAATTGACAAAACATTAAAATATAAGGTAAAATGTCATCAATCATTTTAATCTATTGTAATTTTGTGAAGGGACCCAATTTTGTCAGCATCAATACCTGATAATGGAAAAAAGTTGTTTTAATTTAACAAGAAACTTATTTATTTTTTTTAAATATTCCATTTTTTAAAAGTAGATTAAAAAGTATAAAAAATTCCAAGCATCATACAGACAGGGATGAAATTCTTCAGCTTTTTAGCTGATTTCAGCTTTTTGTGAATAAAGAGGAATTCACTTTTTTGTCTTTTTTCTCTGAAAATTCTTCTTTTTTCTGTGCATTCCTGATTGTAGTTATTAGTTCACTGTGTGATATTTTTATTTTTTAGCATGTTCCAATTTTTTTCTTCTTAAAACTTCTTTGCATTAATTATATACAAATATCACATGTACAAATTTTTTGCTCTCGTATGATTTCAGCTTTTTTGCTCTTTTGCCGATTTCATCTCTGTACAGATTGGCCTAAAAATTGAGAGAAAAAATTTTCAGTAACTATGAAAATACTTCTAAGAATTTTTTTTCTTGTTGTTTAATGTGGGGTGCATAAAATATATACAGTAGAGAGCCAGAAATCCACACAGCTTGGGACCAAGGCTTGTGCGGATTTTAGGATTTTGCAGATTTCAGGCCATAAAAGATAAATCATTATATTTCTGATTTAAGAAAAAGAGAATACAATTACGATGAAATAAAAACACAGTCAAACGTATTTCACTTACATTTTCACTTTAAATACAAAAGCATAGGAGAAAAAGGAAATTACATGAAGACTAGCAAAGCAAATGGTTTCAAAATTTCCTTTCTCTAATTTTGAAAACATATTCTATGGTGATTTGTTTTAAAATATTTTTTCTACTTTCAGTTTCTTTCTTTTATTTATTTAATTTTGCAAATTGTATAACTGTTTGTATATGCAGTTTAAACAATAACTGTTTAAACTGCATATTTTCATTAGAATATTTAAACAGAATTATCATTAATTCTTGTTTTGTTACAGAACTTAGCTGTTATAAAAAATTTAAGGTGTTCTTCTCTTAACTTTAAACTTTTATCAAATGGATTTTTTTATTATTATTATTACCCAAGTTTTTATCATCATCATCAGAATCATATTTATCTGGATTCAAGAAACTTTTCAACAATTTCATCATTGGCGGAATAGTGCGAATTTCATTATTTACATCAGAGAAGGTGTGCGGATTTCGGTCGTTTGCGGATTTTAGGTCGGCGGATTTCTGGCCTTCAACTGTATGTAATAATGCAGGGGACATACTTGGAAGTCCATTCTTAAGCCGTTATCAGATGACGCATTTTCGCCCTTCAAAATGCTCGTACAACTCTTTCGGCTTTCATTTTCCTTGTCAAAAGCAAGGTATAGGGTTGTATTGCAAGGCAAGAAAACGATCTGGTGGATTGGCACGGGGTTGCCGATTTGGCGACGTTATCGCTCGTTTTGTGACAAAACAGTTATTACGTCATCGCTGTTTTTGTCACAAAAATCACTCGTCCTGTCGCGCCCCGTGCATTCGAACATTGACATTGACGGTGGAATTCGAAGATTCATTTTTAAGTAAATACAGTAAAAAAGTTTATAATGGTTTTTGATTTGCACTTCGGAAATAAAACCGGCTTCTATTTCCGCCGTCCACATTGCAGGCATGTAGGTCGCCATCTTGAATGAAGGTGTGGACAGTGTCTAGAGCTCTGATTGGCTGATTTTGCCATTCATACCAAACATTTTTCAACATTGTTCGAAACAGTCCGGTGTCAAGGGAAATACTATCACACAACGGTTTTCGCCTGACTGAAAGGCAAAACTGCAGTACAAAAGTGTTGTACGTGCATTTTTCAGTGCGTAGAGCTCTCGTGTGATAGCACCTTTAGGGGGCCTTGCCTATAACAGAAAAATAATAGGGTACAAGAGATTTATGAATAAAAAATTTAGATATCTTTTAATTTTCCACTCTAAAGCAAGTCGTATCAAATAAGAAGTTCTGTGTCAGCTGACAAAAATCTCACTTAACGTTGATAACTTTTTTAATTTTCAGTAATTGTACAGCATCCGAAAACAGCTGAGCCAATGTAAAATTTTACCTTACAGCTGTCATATAAATAAAATGTAGATTTCTTAAGAATCTATTTCCTCAGATAGTTGGTGTAATTTCCACTTACCACAAAAAATCTTGGGAAAAACTAATTTCCTGGAAGTCTTTTTGCGTGAAATATACATAATATTTACTAAACCGGATAACTGTTTAAAAATCTGTGATACCTTTAGAGAAAAATCAACATTGAAATGAGGCTGGAACAATAATTTTAGTTCATATTTTTAGCTATTATTTCTGCTTTTGATTTTGGTTTCTCCTTAGATTCAAGCTTGGAGCAAAACTTGTCATTATAGTACACTAGCTTCTACCCGCGACTTTGTATGCGTCGGCTTTAGAATTAGGTCCCGAGAGAAATGAAGCACGTGTGAATAACAAATATGTTTGCGACAAAAGAAACTGCATTTAAATATTTGCTTTTTACTTGTTTTAAATGAAGTATAATGCATGGTAGTATACTTCATTTAAAATAACAGAGTATGCAGAGTTACTAAATTTAGATTTTATTCAGGCATTTGGCGAATAGAGACAGTTACGACAGTATTTGCGAACTGTTTTGTAAAAGAAATATTTATACTATATGCATGAATTTTAGCCTATGTTAATCAGGAATAGAGCAGCTTTCTATTAGTGAAAAAGATTCGGTTCTGTAGTTACAGAGATACCCAGAGAGAGTAATGTATTAGAATTATTTTGAGTGTTCCCTGTAAAGGAACTATTTACACTACATGCATGAATTTTAGCCTATAATACTCAAGAATAGTGTAGCTTACTATCAGTAAAAAAAGTGGAGGAATCAGTTCAGTACTTACAGAGATACACATAGAGTGTAATGTAATTCTTATGAGCATCCCTGTGAAAGAACTATCTGTGATATACGCATTAAAGGTAGCCTATAACATTTAGGGTGCCACCAGTTATGTAAGAAGTTCTGCTCTCAAAACTGCAAGGTGGGAGTGGCCAGGTTCAAACCCGGTTGAGCCTGTCAACCTTGCTGCTCGCAGTTTTCCGTGGTTTTCTAAAAATCCCCGCGTAAATACGGACTAGGATCCCTTAGAAAGTCCCCCACAGAAGAATTCCCCCATATAGACTTAGGACCCTAATGCAGTCAATCGGTCTTAATCCATAAACAAAGAAACAATAATACTCAGGAATAATGTAACTTTCAATCAGTGAAAAAAGTTTTAGAATCGGTTTAGTTGCTACGAAATTTCCATAAAGCGCATTAGAATTATTTTGAGTGTCTTTGTAAAAGACTTATTTATACTATATGCTTGAAAGGTTGCCTGTATTTTAATCCTGTATGTAATAAGCCTGTATCTAATAAGCTGTCTTCATTACAAATATCTCCAAATCCGTTCAACCATTTTTGTGTGATTCAGTCAAAAACACCCAAACGTGCACATTTATATTATTGGTAGGATTTTGAAATTTATGAACTTTAAGAAACACATCTGGAGTTTTCCTTGGTACTTACGTATTATCAAGGCGGTCATTCCCGCCAAACTGTTTTTTCATCAAATGAGTTGCCAAACTGTTGCCAATCGTATTCAAAACCATTAATAATTTCATGTGCCCGGCATTTATCTTGGCAAAAAAATCGCTCGTCTTGGCGGACTGCCGGGATAATACGTAAGTACCCTTTTCTTTACTTATGCTTTTTAATTTGGCGTAAAATCAACATAATTTCCACCAATTCATGTTTTTCAAATGCATGTGATTTTGCAAATAGAATTTCTGCTTTATTTCAAAAGCATAAATCATTTTGTGCGGGTGATAAAACGGTTTTTAATTAATAGTTAGAAAAGTAATTAAAATTTCCGAGCCTCAGGTGCACTTTACCGAAGTCATGCATCCAGGCATGCTCAAATTTTCAAAGCTCTGCTTTCTGTAGATTTGTCTGGTGAACATTCATTTTTATTATTACAGATAGATAGATTTGGCATAAAATTGGCATAATTTCCATGGTATTTAATGTTTTTCAGATGCACATGATTCTTCATTGAAGTAATAGCATTCCTGTTAGCTCAAAACATGAATCATTTGATACGGGCGAAACTCACCAAGCATGGCAACGTAAAAATGGTTTTTAATTAATAGTCAAAAAAGTAATTAAAAATCTAAAATTCTAAGTAGCCCATAACCTTCTCCTGGGTCCCATCTATATTTAAACTAAAATTTATCCTAATCGATTCAGCAGTTTAGGCGTGAAAGCGTCATAAACAAACTCACTTTCGCATTTATAATATTAGTTAGGATGTCATAGAATCACCTCCCACATTTGTGAATTTGAAATACAATGAGTTTTAATTCTCCCCCCCCCCTCACCCTCACTTTATTATAAAATGAAACTTTACATTTTATATTCTTATCTAACATAATAATGTTATTAATATTTAACAACTAAATTATGTTTTATTTTGTTAAGTAATTTTATAGCAAAGTCAAACTTTGTTAAAAACCCAACCTACTGGGTTTTATCAGGGTTTTTTTTTTTTTTTTTTTTAAGGGAAAGGCATGGAGGTTCAGAATGTTTTTAAAAAATTGTTAGTTACTAATTACAACTTAAATCAACTAAATGTGGGCACGAGCAGGGGAAGGCAATATCAGGACATATCTGCCCCCCCCCCCCCTCAAGAAAGTAGGATTTTTTAAAGAAAAAACTTTGTCATGCAGAAATATTCTATTCACTTACTCATGGCTTATTTCATCTCTCCCCCTAAGAAATTATACCTTGGCTATACCATTGACACAAACCATCAGGTGATGTGACATAATCCATAAAGCCTAATTTAATAAAATTTCTTGATTAAACTTTGATTTCATTTGTTAATATCTAATAACTTTCTTTTAATCTTGTAAATCTTAATCTTTCCTATTTCTCTTTGCTTTTTAGATGGAAGAATTTTCCAATATGTTTGCTGCATTCTACAGTTTGAATATTTTTAATTGCAAATTGAAAACTTTTTGTTCATATAATGTACAGTAAAACCTTGGATTATTTGAGGTACTTGTTGCTGAGCTTACCACAGATAACATAAACAATTATTATTCACACTATGATGGTGTACTGTATTAAGTATTTTTTGACAGATTAGCATAAAATATAATTCTAAAAATACATATTTCAACAGAAGATATATTTGTAATTCAACCTTTTTAAGCATTTGTACACCAATAGTAATGACTGTAATCTATAACATATCTTGACCTTCTGAAGTTTATCTGATTTCTGCTACGTAATCCTTTCAGATATCTGATTAAATAATTTCTTTTTGAATCGCATAGCTTTTCTTTTGATTATATAGAGGACATAATTAATTAAATTTTTTATATAAAAAAAAATCCTGATTGTTATATGTTCGAGGAAAAAAAAATTATGTGTACATATTAGGACATTCATCTTCTATGTAAGGATAGGTAATTTTTGTGTCCTCAATTGAGGACACAAAGTCTGAAAGGGTTAATTTGAATGACACCTTGGTTAGCATTAAAAGCTTGTTTTAGTACCTCAGGATAAGTGTGGCTCAAATAATTGAGGTTCTATCTGACTGAAACAACCAATGTATAGTTGGAAAACAATTTATCATCAAATTAAAATGCTGTATCCTGCTTCTCGAAAGTTATTAGGATATGAAAAACAGTGCAAATGATGCTTAAAAGAATTTAAAACAAAAATGTCTAAAAATAAGTGCTTAAAAGACATCATTGCTGATACTGAAGAAAAACCTTATGTGTGTAACGTGTGTCAGAAAGCCTATATTAAGGAAGTAAATTTGAATAAACATCTTCTCGCTCATAAGAGAGGCAAAACTCACTACAAATGTAATGTGTGCCAGAAAGCATTTCCTGGAAAGAAAAATTTGCAACATCATCTTGTCATTCACGGTGACAAACCTTACGTTTGTGAAATGTGCCACAAAGCTTTTTGTCGTAAGTTAAACTGGAAAAATCATCTCCTTGTTCATTCTATGAAAAGACCTTTTGTGTGCGATGTGTGTCATAAAGCCTACTCTCAAGTCAAGCATCTGGACGAACATCGTCGCATTCATACTGGAGAGAGGCACTACATCTGCAATGTGTGCCAGAAAGCATTTAACCACATGGGAAATTTCAACAGACACTCCCTTATCCACACAGGAGGGAAGCAGGAAGCTGTGAAAGTCCGAAGCCATGTGTGTGTTATATGTAACAAGGCATTTATGGATAAACCAACCTTGAAATCGCACATGCGCATACATACAGGAGAAAAACCTTATGGTTGTCATATATGCGAAAAAACGTTTGCTTTCAAGGCACAACTGACAAAACATATTCGTTCGCACACGAAAGAGAAGCCATATGCGTGTTTGGTTTGTAAGAAATCGTTTTCCGTAATGTACCAATTGAACAGACATGCTCGCATGCATACTGGCGAAAAACCGTACAGCTGCTGTGTTTGTTGGAAAGCTTTCTCCAGATTGGAAACCTTGAAAGCACACCAGTCACGTTCGTGCTGTGGAGAAATGTGAGTGCAGTATGTGTCGAGGGAATCAGTAGTGCTGCCATCTGCTGTCTCCTGAATGAGATAAAAGTGGCCTGTTTTGGTAGTCTGTGGTAGTAATCAACATCCTTGGCAGGTACTGCCACTATCAATCTAATCTGAATTTGGGGTTGGTACAAAATGCTGTAAAGCTGAAGAGACTAAGCCCTCATAATCCATGAAAACAAGACTGGCAGACAGTGTGTCCAGAGATCTTCTGTCCAGACTTTTCAGACAGGATCCTGTTTCTGGGAAATTGTGAAAAACTTAGCTCATAATTTTGTGAATCTGAAATTAGAATTCAATCAGGTTTTCCAGCCAGGGTTCCGATATTGTGAAAATACGATTTTTTTTTTTTAATGAATTTGTGAAAAATATACAATTCATACCTGCCAACTCTACTGGATTTTCCTGGAGACTACCGGATTTTGATGGTTTCTCCTGGTCTCCTGATTTTACATTAAAATCTGCTGGTTTTCAGACATTTAGAAGTTTTAATAGTCGATATATTTATTTCACCATCAGTTCTGAATGATTACTTCTATCAAGGTGCATTCATTCAATATGGACCAATATACCATGGTATTCTGGTCCAATAATAAAGACATTTGTGCTTATGTTGATTACTCATTTGCGAAAGATTTTTATAAATTTCAAAATTAGATGGAAAATCCTTTAATTGTAGCATTTGTTAGTTCAAAGCACCAAAATTTTACTTTTTCTTTTTGTATGTGTGTATCTGAAAAGCAGGTATTTTGTAAATTTTTGAATATTTAAGAAAAAAACTTATGGCTCTAAAGAAACATTGAAGTTTTATTTATTTCGCATTAAAAGAATTCTTTTTTTTTTCTGTGCTCTTTATAAATTCTATTTTTAACATTATTACCTTATGTGAAATTGAAATTTCAGACATAAATTGTTATTAAGAGCAAACTATTCATTTTAAAAAACACTACTGTGTGTTATGTCAACTTATATTTAAAAGATTCTATATAGAAATTTAATGTATGAAAAATTTTTGAAAAATGTTTTGTGGCACAGATAAGTAATCATGATCAAGATTGTGATACCATATAAATCTACTGGATATTCTTTGCTAGATGTTGGCAGGTATGACAATTTAACAGTTTTGATTTTAATATGAAATTAAAGTTCCATTTTGAGCATTTTACTGAAAGGCCTATTTTTATGAAACCATACATGTGTGCATGCATATAAGAACATCTACAGATTTTTATAAATAAGCAATGTTTTATAGATTCATATAACTATTTTGTTTGTAGATTATATAAGTATGATAGATTTATATAATCTATGATTTGCAAGAAATTGATTTTGACTAAGGTTTATTCAATCATAATTTTCTAGCCAGGGTCCTGTTTTCGCAAACATAGGGTCCTCTTTTTATGAATTTGAAAAAAATTCATAAAAAGAGGCAGAGATCTGTCCAGACTTTTCAGACAGGGTCCTGTTTCTGTGAAATTGTGAAAAACTTAACTCATAATTTTGTGAATCGAAATTAGAATTCAATCATGTTTTTCCAGCCAGGGTTTTGATATTCTGAAAATACGATATTTTTTTAAAATGAATTTGTGAAAAATATACAATTTAACAGTTTGATTTTAATATGAAATTAAAGTTCCATTTTGAGCATTTTACTGAAAGCCCTATTTTTATGAAACCATACATGTGTGTATGCATATAAGAACATCTACAGATTTTTATAGATAAGCACATCAATACGTATTTTAAAAAGTGATTCCATCAACCTTTCAAGTATATTAGGCAAGCTGGAGTGTTTAGGCTGATTAATTTTTTGTTTTTTACCAACTATGCAAAAAATTCCAGAGCTGGGGATCGAACCCAGGACTGCCGCTTAACGTGCGGGTGCTCTACACCTGAGCTACTCTGGGACGATTCCCAGATGAAACTTCCCGCATTAGACCGTTGGCATTTATCATCTTCTGCAAACCACAGATTTTCTGTGGTTTGCAGAAGAAGATGATAAGTGCGGTTGTAGAGCACCTGCACATTAAGCGGCAGTCCTCGGTTTGATCCCAGCTCTGGAACTTTTCGCATAGTTGGTAAAAACAAAAAATTAATCAGCCTAAATACTCCAACTTGCCTAAAGCACATCAATGTTTTATAGATCTATATAATCTATGATTTGCAAGAAATTGATTTTGACTAAGGTTTATTCAACCAGGTTTTTCTAGCCAGGGTCCTGTTTTTGTGAAAATAGGGTCCTCTTTTAATGAATTTAAAAAAATATACAATTTCACAAATTTGAATTTAGTAAAGTTTCATTTGGGGCATTTTACACAAAGCACTATTTTTAAAAATCTATTCATGTATGCATGCGTATAAATATTTGCAGATTTTTATAAATAAATACATTGATGTTTTTTATGTGTATAGATTTGATTTATATAATTATGATTTGCAAGAAATTCATTTTGAAAACAAACATAGATTTATAAATGATGTGCTTTTCACATAAGAATTTTGTGAAGGGTCTATTTGTAAAATGAAAAATATTGTGAAGACTCCATTTATACTATAAAATATTTTGTTAAGGGGCCATTAACGGATCCAAATTTCTCCTAAATGGACCCCTGGTGTCAGAAATCATTTTGGCAAAAGAAAGGTCACCTGGACGACTTGTTTTTGTCGCAAAGTGGAGAAATGTCAGAAAACATGTAATCAGGAAACACTGTTGGAAAGACATTTGCTATCCACTTGGGTGAAATGTATCATGAATGTAATGTGCGGCAGAGAGTATGTGCCAGCGAGAAAAGCCTGGCTGCATTTTTTTTTTTTTTTTTCTAAGACTACACCTTTCAAAAACAGCCACTGTTTTAATGTTATTGAAATAAACTATTCTTGTATAAAACTGTATTTACATGTAATTTTGTTATTGAATAAAAAGCTGTACTTATGAAACAGCTCATAAACAGGGTTAGACACATACAAATTTATGTAGAAACATGAAAAAATAAAAAAAATCTCATTACATCAGCTGTTCTATGAATTCATACGCACAATTAATCCAAAGCTGTTATACAAATTCAAAAAAATTCATTAACACAGCAATTGCATTGCAGTTTTCATGGATGCACCATCTATTTTCGAAATTTTAAATTTCGTTCCTAAATGCTTCATAACTTATATAAGTGGATCATCCAAATTTTTAATGTATACTACTCAAAAAAAAAAGGTGTGCAAATGTAAGTTAACGTTTTGCAGACCAAATTCCGATTTAGGCCTTTTTTTTTCATATTTTGCTTTCTAATGTGCTAGTTAAAGGATATTAGTCATTTAAATGAGAGGGGGAAAAAATTGTAACCCTCATTTTTCACTGTGTTCCCAATTGGTCATTTCTGACTATACTTTTAGGGGCTGTACTTTTATGGTTAGTTTCAATAATAAGTGAAATATTAAGAATAAATGAAAGATTTATTTTGAAATTTAAGTAAAGATATGAATTAATGTTGAAGGGGGTGTAGGGTGTATCCAAGATAGCTCCATAAAAATTTACGAAAATAGCTATTTGTATGATTTTTTATCCCGTTTCTCACTAGTGGTAGAAATGCAAATTCTATTTCAAAAAATCAAGCCATCTTTTAACTATATGTATGTTAATTTTTTCAAGTCAATATTGATAAAATTTTAATATTTCAAAAAGATTTTCATTTGATGTTCCCAATTTCGAACATTGGTCTATAAAGTTTTAAATTTACATCTATACAAGTGTCACATAAGGTGGTCATATTGTTAATGATGCTGTTATCAATAATTGCGACAGTAATTCTCATTCTTCTGGAAGAGCTTGCAGGGTCCTTGTAGAGGGTTGTCAGCATGCAATTCTTCTTCATAGAGCATTCCACAAGTGCTCTATGGGATTAAGATTTGAAGACCTCATGGGTTACACCATGCAGTAAAACCAGCGTAATTCTTCCAGACAATCGTCAACTTAGTAACTTTAATTTTAGGCACTAGGTTTTTTATGATTAATGGTTTAGTTTTCTTATTTAAGATAAAACTGAAAATATAGCATTTATGATTTCCATCATCATTGAGTGCACAAATGAAAACAGATTTCAGTCACTAAAACTACATTTATGAAATGACAACGAATAAATAACTTTATTTTACACATTTGTTGTTAAATATATACATAAATGTACATGACGCTCAGGGCTTAACTTCTAACAAAATAAGTGCAGGCGATCTAATTTGTTGTACACTTTTAATAGCGTGCCTCTGATTTAAGAGGTACATTTTGAACAGATGTATTTGTATGAATTTAATATTTAATACTATATCAGAAGTGCATTTGCTATGTGCCTCTCCTGTTAAAATAATAGAATGTACAATGCCTTACATTAACCCTTTGAAGCAAGCATTTTCACATCAATATAGAAAACGTATTGGCTAGACTGCCAACGCTGAAAAGGTGCAGACTTTGCCATCGACCCATTTAACTACCAAGAACAAGGCAGTCGATTGAATAGCCCACCTGTGCGGCAACGCACTTCCTTAGCTCTGTTATGCCAAATGAGCAATTCCATCAACCGCCATGTTGTTGGTAGTTAAATGGGTCGATGGTAACAGCTGCACTTTTTCAGGGTCGTAGAACGTTAAAACTGTATTTTTCTGGGACTAGCAGTGAAATAAAGTGATTTCATACCGCAACCACTGCTCATCAAAGGATTAAAAGGCACCATTTTAAGAGTGTACTGTAAATTACTAAATTATCTTTCTAATTTATCTTAAAAATTAAGTAAATTTGTAAATATTATTGTAATTATATTCCATGTAATAAAATTAATATCGATAGCAACAATTGTGAAGTAAATTTACTGGAAAGAAAAATGAGCTGGTCCATCGCTAAGGTTATTTATTTATTTATTTTTTTAGGGGACACTTTTAGACACAGATTACAGTGACCTCTCAGTTATACGCGTCTCTCTTCTATGCGCGAATTTCGGGAGGTCCCATGGTCTCGAAGGATAGAAAAATAATGATATAGGTCTCTCATTTATTTTGTAATTTAGAAAGTTAAACTAAATTGTATATTTAAATATCTTAAAAATGGTATCACTCGTTTTTACTGAAAAAAATATTATCAAGCATTTGTTTTTGTTTTTTTTAATGTTTTTCTCCCATAATTTAGATGAAGAGTTCGAAAATAAGAATCTCTCAGTTATACATAATTTTAAGTCGTTTCCTTGAAATGCGTATAAGTGAAAGGTCACTGTATTTCATTTATATGGCAACTTTTAGAGTTCTTTTCAAGGATTATTTACACTGGTTTCTGTCTAGCGATTTAGTTCATTGTACAAATGAAACAGATGTCAGATTTATGTTTCACGAAACGAGACAAAGCTTTTCGGTTGTTTCTCGCCTCGCGCTGTTAGACGAGACAGGTCTCTACGAATATATTTGTACCCTGTTGCGGGCCAGCATTTGGGCGCTACTGTTTCTTTCGTAGTGTCAGTCTCGCAGTGGAAATCTGTGCCCCCTTTCAAGTGTAGCACATGGCACGTGCAATACCTTAATACGCCACTGAGTCTCCCGGGCCCTGGAATTGAGCTGCCATAAAAATTAAGCTCTGATCACGCTGTTTGATGTTGAAGATGAACTGAATCGTAGGAGTTCGAAATAGATGTTTCCGTAAAATTTCTTCTGCGATTAGCATAAAAATTCTTCACTAGTTTACGGTTTCGGGTTTCTGCCTTTTGGTGAAACTTTTCCGGAGTAACTTTTCCAACGATACAATCGGAGACTCCAAAGTCAGTGCGACTGGCAGTGATAAACCATATGTGACGACCATACACCCTAAGTACAGCATCACCTGGAAAAGGAGAATAAATTAATAAAAGACAAGTACAATAAAATCTCGTTACACAAAATTTAGCTCTTATGAATATTTCAGATTAGCCAGTAAGATATTTGCATTAGAAAGATAATCGGTCAGTATAAATTTAGTCAATGAAGGGTGTTCCGTTTGAAAAGAGATGATTGCCACAGGATTTTCGAACAGCTTTAAAAACAAGCCAACAATGTTAAACACTTAAAAAAAAAATTAATAATGCTTCTTCACACAATGCAGAAACAACAAACAGAAAAAATTCATAAGCATGAAAATCGCCTTATGAAGTGGGCCGAGGAGTTACCTGCTTAGGAAAACATAAAGACCTTTATGTTCAGCATTTTTTTCCCGGAGTCTTTCGTAAATCCTATAGGTTCATCTTGGAAAGTGTTTTATATATAAAGTAACTAATCTATCAAGATGCGTGTTTCGGGCAAAAAAAGATTTCGTGCTTCAGCTGAAATTTAGACAAAGTAACCACAGGAGAGTGGGGACTGAATAAGTTCACATTTTCAGTCCTCATTCTTCTATGGTTAGTGTGTGTGGTTCAGCTGAAGAAGGGCGAAAACTTTAGGACCGAAACGCTCCACCTGATTAAAGCTTTAAAGCGCAACCACTTCCCAACGTCCAAAAAGTGCAGCCGTTGCCATCGCACATTTAACTACCAGCAAGATGGCGGTCGATCGAATCGCCCAGTGCGTGATACAGCTGCCGGTGTCAAAAATATTGTTGAGCTCTGTGGCACGCACTGGGCTATTTTATCTGCCGCCATTTCGTTATGGTTAAATCGTGCGATGGCAACGGCTGCACTTTTTCGACCTTGGGCAGTCCATCTCGAAGTCCTCCTTAAGTATTTAATTGAAATGAAATGTATTCGTGTATGAAGGCGAAATTTCCCAGGTTCATAGCAAGGTCGTGATAAATCAGCAAGACTCGTACAGTGGCACACTTTTACATTTTATTTTAACATATCAATGCATATAAAACTTCAAAGATATTAAGTCCTGCTGTGGCTGGGCAGACCCCAAAGAGACGCAGTTTATCAGGTCAACAGCAAAGGCGAGAAATGATAGCGAGAAACGCAAGCCAAGAGCCAAGTAACAGAAGAAAACACGCCACACGAAGTGCTAAAACAACGTGACGGCAGTAGGCGTTAAATACATTTCTATATAATTATTTTTGAATCCCCGACGCGCCAACAGGATAAAACAAAAAAATCTATCAGCTAAATTGTAACCCAAAATGAAAGCCAATGTTATTTATAGATTTGATGCCTTTTATGGTCATGAACAAACCATCGAAACTGAAATGCTAGGCTTTACAAATGCAAAAGTGAAATAAAAAGAAAAAATAAATGGAAACGGAAGATTGCTATTAAATACGGCAGGTGCAGAAATAAAACTTTTCCAGGCGAGGCGAAGAAAATCCGAATCGAAAGTGCAAAGAATAAATTTTGAACACAGATTAAATTTAGAAATAAATAACAATTAAGTAATTGATAATTAAAAATAGATATGTGATGATCTGCATCACATCGCGAATCAAAATGTCAGAGTTGTGTCCTGACTGTGGGTTAAAGGGTTAATAAGTTACATTTTATGTGTGTTGTTTTACAAAGTTTTAATTATTTCATCCATTCTGTCGGATTGCTTCATCACAACCACCAAACAATCTTCCCCCATAAAAGTTTCCAGCTATTTGTATACTTACAATGTTGAGATTCGAGAGTTCCGCCGAAAACTTGAGCGACTCGAAATATCCACCGAGCACCATCGGGTGTATGAGGTAGGCGGCGTACGTGAGCCGGCTCAGCGGAATGAATCCTTTGAAGGACAATAGTCTGTTCACGAAACCTGAAAGAAAGGAAGACACTCATGTAATCTTCTCTGTTGAAACTACCGTAGGATATATAATGGGGGAAATGATACGACTGTATTTAAAAAGAAATTGACAAAACACGATTGTGCACGTCAGTCACAAGATTGAGCGATGGTGACAAGTCTTCTCTCGTCCGCTCAGCGGGAGGGTTGGGACATCAATAATTATTCCTTAACCCTTTCGCGCCGACTGTCACGTATACGTGCCAGTAAGAAACGCACTCAGTTCCCGGCCGACACACTGGAGTGCCAGAGCGTTTGCTCGTTCACCCCCGGCCGTCACACAGTTGTGCCAGTGTCCTGGAACGTTTTTAAAAACAATAACTTTTGGCACAAGATTGCATTGTATGTCCATGCGGTTACAGATACATGTAGATTTGACCTTCTACTCAGAATGGGAGTAGCATGACTCACATACACGTGGTTTTTGATAATATAAACGTAAGTTGAAAGGAATGTTTCTGAATGGTATACTTTATGACGGCTCTATAAATTCGTACGTGGTATTTCTTTATAGTAAGCAGGGAGTTTTATTTTCATTGCAGCGTTGGGTATTTCGGTTTGCAGTCCAGTTTTTAGTGGATAATTAAATCTAGTAGACGTGGATTTTTTCTCATTTTACAGTTAGAATGTCGAAGCTTCGAAAGTGTTAGAGCTTGAAATTATGAGATATTGATTCTGAAGCAGATTCGGATAGTAGTGATAGTGACACTATAATATATTCTGATTGTTCTGTTCATGGATTTAGGCTTAATAGCGAAAAACTCTCCGGCCCTGGACAGACACTTGCGAAAGAGACTGCCGGCCTCAGCGATAAGCGCGCGTTTGCGCTTCCCTTAATGAAACATTGTTTTTAATTTCTGATTTTTCCACCAGGTTTTGTAGCCATGGCATCCTATTTATTGCTATAAATCATTTCAGTTAGAAATTTTTGTGAGTTTGCTTTGTGATTTTTGCGACAAAAAAGCCGTTGTCCACTATCAAAAAGTAAGATTTGGCCGATTTCCTCCAGATGTAACTGACTACGCTTTAGAACTCAATCAGCTGAGAAGTCCTCCGTTCAGGGTATACACCCTTGTGGATAGATGGCCCTCGTGTGGCTTTGCCTTCACAAAATCAAATCAAAAATTCATTCACGAAAAACTGTTCATAATGAGATATTTGTTGGAGGTCTGATCACGCTTCCTGCGACTTCAGTGTAGAGCAATACATAGAGACAGTCGCAGCTTATTTACTGTATTCGCTACTACTGAACCGCAAATTGATGGATCATCTACAATTACCTTTTGCCGATGGTCACCCAAAGTCGCAAAACTAAAGCACGGACAATGTGCCCCTACACAGTGAAGCTGTGCGACTGTTGCAGAAAGTATAACTATGCCAGTTTTTCAACTTTTAAGCTTCCCTTTTGTATTGACCCATCCACTATACTAGCCTATTATCCTCCCACCCCGTCCAAGGCTACTCCTCTTATTTCTCTGGCAAGTTGCCAAAAGCAGCTGATAAATAAGTTGTTCTGGGGGATGCTACATAAGCATGATTCTGTTTGAGTTCTTTCCTTCCTAAAGGCCTTATTACACGGGAAAAATTTCGAGCAATTTGGTTGCCGCAACTAGTTGGCGAAAACGCGTTCCAGCAAGTCGATGAGCATGCAGGGTTGCCATAATAAACAAACTGGGCTGTACTCACAAACGCCAGAGATTCGCCGAATGGGCGATTGCCAGAGCATATAATTATAGGTAGCATATCGCCTCAGCAACCTTTATAAATATCTGGGTTCCATACATGTGGAATTTTACGAATGCTTTCAATCACATCTATTTTCATATCGCTATTCCATTTGAGAGACTTTTTTCCTCAGTACGATCGGCATCACTGAGTCTTCCGCCATCTTGTGACGTAGAAATATTAAGCACCGCGATTGGCTAGCATTCCAGCATCAGCAACCAGCAATATTTTCGCCTCTGAACGAAAAAGTTGGAGTTGACCGTTCTCTAGGTAACCGAGGGAAATTTCCAGGAAAGCGGTTGCCGCAACCAAATTGCTCGCAATTTTATTCTTGTAACAAGGCCTTTACAAATAAGGCGGCTTCGGAGATGCTACTTAAGTGAAATTCCGTTTGAGTTCTTTCCTCCGTGAAGCGTACGGCAGCAAAAGTGAAGAAGTAGTGACTCACCTCCTTGTCCCATCAGGCAGACATAAATGACCCAACACAGTCCCATCGCCCACCCGGTACGGTTAAAGGCATTGTAGAAGCTGTTGCCGACAGTGTTCGGATGGCGGTGGTACAGACCGAAAAAGCAGGTCAAGGTAATGGCGCTGGCCACCAACCAACCCACACTCAGGAAGACCTGGAAGAGAGGAAGCAGTGAACGACAAAATGGCGTTAAATAAAGGAAGAAAAAAAAAGAAAGTCTAATGTTTTTTTTTTTGTTTTTTTTTAACCAAAAGGAATGTTTAATTAGGGAAAGCAATTCCGATCCCGCACAAATGTTTATGTAACTGGTAACTCGAAAGTAACCTTACAAGGCACCTGTTGTACCCTATGTGGAACAACCGCTTTAATTATTCCTCTACGTCTATGAAATACTTGTGTAGACATCTGTCGGTTTTGAAGAGTACTTATACATAGACAGCAACGATATAATTCAGGCTGTTGGGTGTAAATGTACTTACTGTACATATTATTGACCAAACTGATTGAAATTTAACCCTTTAACGCGCAGTGTTCCCGCTCTGGGAACCCCGAACTCTGACGTTTTGACTGTTGCCAGTCACGAAGAATAGATTTGATTTCTTTAAAAATAGTGGCGGGTGACATAGCTCCAAGGGAATCCTTTACTTTTTAGCACGTCATTTCCCGTAAGAAAAATGGTCACGATTCTTTTAAACAGCACTGGCATCTGCTGAAAAATGGAAGAATGCGAGAACAGCTGGATAGATTGCCCAATGCTGGAAAAAGGGCAGCCGTTGCCATCGCTCGACTTAACTACCAGCAAGATAGCGGACGATCGAAACGGTCAATTCGTGCCACAGATCTAGAGACCCTTTTTTGACGGCCAGCTGTCTTAGTTAAGTCGAGCGTTGGCAACGGCTGCCCTTTTTTCAGCATTGGGAAAGAGTTGCGCCTCAAAGGGTTAATAACTGATACGTAATCGGAATTTGAATGACGACAGCTGGCTGTGCCGCTCAGCCAGCTGTCGTCAAAAAAGGGTCTTTAGATCTGTGACACACGATGAACGTTTCGATCCTCCGCCCTCTTGCTGGTAGTGAAGTCGATCGATGGCAACGGCTGCCCTTTTTTCAGCATTGGGAAAGGGTTGCGCCTCAAAGGGTTAAACACTCATCTTTCGAATGTGGTTTTCTTTATTTTAGAAAATAAAACAAAATAGTTATCAAAGAGTTTTGACCCGGAAAAAATGACTGTTAAATAAAGTCGTCCTATCAAGAAATAATTTGAATACTAAAATTTCCAAAAAAAAATAATACCAAAAAAAGTATAGCTAAGGCCCAGTATACCGCATACAAAATTGAAATAAAAAAGGGATTTTCTAGTAATATATTAGGTTATTATTTTTTAAAACTATTTTCCCCTAAATAATAATCATTAACATTATCACATATGTTTATTTCAGACACAGAAAAAAAAAATTGAGCCTCGAAGGGTTAAGGTCAGTCGCAATCCCGAGGGATTGAAACTGGGAAATAAATTATTTTTATAACAATTTCACGCCTCCTTCCCCATCATCAATTGGCCAAAAATATTTTGCATAAGATGAAGAACAAGAACCAGTGATTGTGGGTGCTCATACCTATAAGCAGATAGTGGCCATAACTCCCAGCTCCTATATTGTTATGATTTACGTACTGCTATAGCGCAGAAGTGCTTTAATAAGTCACACGACCGCTAAATATTGCAGGGTTTCTGCAGACCTGGAAAGTCAGGGAAATTGAAGAAAGGTCAGGGAAATGCAAGAAAAATTCAATTTTGCGGTAAAATCAAGAAAATGTTTGCTGTTTGAACAACCCAAGTATAGAAATTGTTTTATTTTCATTTTCTCATTTAACCTTATAAATAATTTTAATACGTGTCCTTTATGAGCATATCTTGTGCAGTTGAAATAGGCTTAATTTTATCCTAAATTATTATCGTACATGGTTTTTTGTTAGAATCCAGTGATGTCAAATAAGATTCTTGTATATATTATTTTTTATTATTTGTAAAAAACTGGGCAAAATATATAAAAAGCTATTAATTAAAGGATGTAATGTTAAAAATAGAAACGCAAAATTTGGGAAAGCACGCTACATAAAGTCAGGGAAGCAAAAGCTGTGAAATCTGTTGAAACCCTGTATTGCATCTTTCTGTGCAGGGCCCTTAACCCTTTGAGGCGCAACCCTTTCCCAATGCTGAAAAAAGGGCAGCCGTTGCCATCGCTCGACTTAACTACCAGCAAGATGGCGGACGATCGAAACGTTCATCGCGTGCCACAGATCTAGAGACCCTTTTTTTACGACAGCTGGCTGTTCAGCACAGCCAGCTGTCTTAGTTAAGTCGTTGTAGTTAAGTCGAGCGATGGCAACGGCTGCCCTTTTTTCAGCATTGGGCAATCTATCTAGCTGTTCTTCCATTTTTCAGCAGATGTCAGTGCTGTTAAAAATAATCGTGACCATTTTTTTTTTCGGGAAACGACGTGCTAAAAAGTAAAGGATTCTCTTGGAGCTCTGTCACCCGCAACTATTTTTATAGAAATCCAATCTATTCTTCGTGACTGGCAACAGTCAAAACGTCAGAGTTGGGTGTTCCCAAAGCGGGAACACTGCGCGTTAAAGGGTTAAACAATCACATGGCCGCCCATGCCAGGGATGTATTTAAAATGTGAACTTCAGTTAACCATGCAAAAATGTTTGGCTGCTTCAGGGTTTCATACAAAAACAGAAAAGAAAGCTTTTTGTCAAGTGCTTTTGTATTCTCTATCAAAATTAAATCAAGACTAGGAAGACGAGAGCCCCTTTACGTTATCTTTTTTTTGCATTCTTCTATTTCAGTAACTAAGAAATAACTTTATATTATGAATATCATAATTATATTTTTCATATTTATGTAAGCAGGAGCCGCATTTCACTTTTTCATTTGGGAATGCGGGATTCAATAAATTAAAATCTATAATATAGAATAAATAAAATTAAATAGATAAAATTAAATAGATATGGAATAAATTTGGAATATAATATAGAATAAATATTTTATTCCAAATTATAATATAGAATAAATTTGGGGGTGCGCTCACTCCCCTATTGGCCGCCCCTCTATGTAAAGTATTGAATTAATTATCAAATAAGATAAAGTATTATTACTGAAGTTAAACTTGAAGGTGCTTAAAATCTTACTTTTTATTAAATTTCTCTACTGAAATTAGTTTTTAGTTGAATGAAATGTAAATCTCGCGGGATCAACCAATCTCAATCCCGAAATCGAAACAAACAAACAAACAAACAAACAAAAAAAAACAGTGCGGGATTGCATTCCCTATGTTTAATGTTCTTGTACAACTCACCAGACTGTGTCTCCGGTTTTGAATAGTTTTGTTGACGTATAAGAGGTACCCGGTGAGAATCCCAACCAGATATGGAGCTATTCTGGTGTAAGGCTTTACGTAAATTTTGTTCATGTAGTCTTGAATTCTAGAATAAATGCAAAAATGAAAGGAAAAAAAGTTATTTTAGGTTATAGTACAGTTTTTGTTAGATTAAAAAAAATTATAAATACCAGCGGCGTAGACGAGGATATCGATACTAATTGATATTGATTTATAAATGATTTGAATATTATACTACTAGGAGAATGATAAATTTAAAAAACTCTTAAAAGAACCCCCGATACGTTCTTCCCTCTATTTCAAGCATACATGGGGGGAGCTCATTGCTCTCCCCGAGTTTGTGGTGTCTTGAATGAGGTACGTGAATGGAGTTGCCATATTAAACTATCTACATAAAAATAAAAAAATAAAAATTGTCTTTACATTACTTGGAATTCAAAAAATTTGCGATATCTATCAGTTTCAAGCACCTGGGAATCCAGTACGACCCTCAAAACAAGGTTTATGTCTGTCATTCTGTCCGTGATGCTTTTTGTTGTTGTTGTCGTTCGCGCATCACGTAAAAACGACTGAAGTGAAATTATGTGACATGATAGATGGCCCCTCAACTTAAACCAGGGTTGGCAAAGTGGACCCAGCCCAGAAAAACCCATACGGGTTTTTCTGGGTGGGTCCACCAACAAAAACCCGCCTGGGTTTTTGTTCAAAATCATTTCTGAGTCTGCAAATCCCACCTATAGTATTTAGAAATACACTTTACCTTTTAAGCCCAAAACCTAGGTGGTTTATCTTATCAAAATTACATAAAAATAAGTCAGTTAATCAGTAAGTTAATCAGATGAAGTTTACCTCAAAATATTTATTTTCTAAAATCAATTTCATTAACTGAAAATTTTGAAACTTCTAGACAGTATAACAACAGTGTTTTTGACAGAGGTAGTCATGATCCTTCACAGAAAACAAGCTTTCTTTCTACTTTGAAAGAATTAAAAAATGTTATTAATCATATACCAATTACTACTTGTATTCATTATTGATTAAGAAATATGTAATTATATATATATATATATAACTAATAATATTTTCCCTTTAAGAAATATAAAGAAAAAACCCTGAAATTTTCAGTTTGAAAACACAGACTACTTTTTGCTACTATACTGTTTTTATTATTCTTTTGCTTATTTAATTTTTTTATAGCAAATATGCAGCGATTATTATAAATAAGTTTTGATACCACATTATAATGAAAATAAACTGTTGATAATATTCTAGTAAAAAACTATGCAAAATATGACATGTGTGTTTAATGTCTAATATTAATCCCAATTAAAGTTAAATGAATACAAATTAAAAATGTAGAATGAAAAATATATTTCAAATTAATTATAATTGATATTTTTTACAGTTTACCAATCAAAATCACATTCACTTTGATTTTTGTGGTAATATTTGTAAATCTTTACTAATTTTTCACACTGCTCTGAGCCTAGTATGTTCCGCCTAGACATATGACCTATGATCCAAATCTAGAGAAAATTCTCTCAATGGAAGCAGAGCTAGATGGAACAGAATGCAGAGACTGAAAAAGAAGTGTCTGAGATTCTTTCTATTGGTAAGCCTCAGTAATTGTCTGTGATTGGATGATTCAAGAAAATTTCAAAACGAAACAAACTACAGAATGATGTTGTCAATAAATATAACCACATGAAAAAAATATTTTTATGGTAGTAATGACTGGCTAGAAGCAAAAAAATATTGTTTATCAAATATCAAAGCAAAGTAATTTTATTAATAATGAAAGATGTAAACATAAACTCAAACCCCAAATAAAACATTTTTGAGTAGACTGATGCCATAGTAATAAGAAAAATTCATTATGGATTGGATTCATCTATTTGAATCCAATCCATATAGATTACAATCCATAATTATAATGGCATTAAGTAAATGTATGACCAAAAATAAATAACATAAAAGAATAATTTTTAGATTTGCAGTTTTGTTTGTCACATATTTGCATTATTGTTCTTAGTAATGATTTTTATATGAAAATATCCAATTAATTAATGCTCATGCATATGTAAACAGATACATGGTATAAATATACAAACATACAAAAAATAACAAAAACCCAGAAAAGCCCACAAAAACACGGGTGGGTTGGATTTTTGTACAAAAACCCGGGTTTTTGCCAACCTTGACTTAAACTATAGGCCCCAAATTATTAAAAAAAAACTTGATTAGATTTTGATATTTTGCGAAAAAAGTTTCAAAATGGGTAAATTTTTGTTCGCGCATCACGAAATTACAACTAAAGCAAATGAAATGAAATTTGGTGACAAGATAGTTGGTCGCCCAACTTAAACTATAGGAATCAAATTTAAAAAAAAAAATTTATTAGATTTTGAGATTTTGCAAAAATCGTTTCAACTGCGTAAATCTTTGTTCGCACATCACGCAATAAGCGAATGAAATGAAATTTGGTGAAATGATAAGTGGTTGCTCAACTTAAACCATAGTCGTCAAATTTGTAAAACATTTTGTTTAGATTTTGCGATATTTCGAAAACTGTTTCAAACTGCGTAAATTTTTGTTCACGTATCACGTAATAATGACTAAAGCAAATGAAATGGAATTTGTTGACATGATATGTGGCCACTCAATTTTAAACTATAAGCATCTATTTTTAAAAAAAAAAATTGATTAGATTCTGAGACTTTGCGTAAATCTTTGTTCGCACATCATGCAATAAGCGAATGAAATGAAATTTGGTGAAATGATAAGTGGTTGCTCAACTTAAACCATAGTCGTCAAATTTGTAAAACATTTTGATTAGATTTTGAGATATTTCGAAAATTGTTTCAAATTGCGTAAATTTTTGTTCACGTACCACGTAATAATGACTAAAGCAAATGAAATGGAATTTGGTGACATGATATGTGGTCACTCAACTTTAAACTATAAGCATGTAATTTCTTAAAAAATTGTGATTAGATTCTGAGACTTTGCGAAAATCGTTTCAAAATGTGTAAATGCTTGTTAAAGCACCTCTAAATAAAAGCTACAGGGAATGAAAAAAAATTTGGTGACATGATACTGAATCAAAAACTAAGGCTCCGAATTTTTCAAAAATTTTGATTAGATTTTTATTTTTTTGCGAAATTTACTTCAAAATGCGTAAATATACGTTCACGCATCGCATCACACAGTGACGACTAAAGTGAATGAAATGATATTAAGTGCATGATAGGTGTCATTCAATTTAATTATAGATGTTGAAAAAAATTAATTAAATTCTGAGATTTTGCGAAAATCGTTTCAAAATGTGTAAATATTTGGATCGCTTGACGTATTAACGACTAAAACGTATGAAAATAAAATTTGGTGACATGATAGGGGGTCAGTCAACTTAAAATGCAGGTATCGATTTTTTAAAAATTTGATTTGATTTTGAGATTTTGCACAAATTTATTGAAAATGTGAAAATATTTGTGGACTACGTGTAAACCACTGAAGCGAATGAGTTAAATTCAGTATAGTTACAGGTGGTCACTTAAACTATAGGCGTCAAAGTACTTTTTTTTTTTTTTACAGATTTTGAGATTTTGTGGAAACTGAGTGCATGTTTTTTTTCCCTTTCCAAAAAATGTCAATGGAATAGAATGAAAATTGGAATTATATTAGATGCAAGTTAATTTAAACTCTAGATGTCAGTTGTTTTAAATATTTCATAGATTTTGGGGATTTTGTGAAAATCGTATAAATGTCTGTTCTCGCAACGATTAACGGTTTTGTTCGAAAAAATCATGTGATTTTGGTACATAAGTACAAGTAAACTAATTATGCCAGGCACTTAAAACTTTTGAAGCTGTCTCTTTACAAGCTGTACTACATAGTGAAATAAACGATAAACCCGTAAAAGCTTCAAAACTTTTAGAAAAAATTCTTAAAATTCGGAAATTTTCGCAAAACGTGTCACTCTTCGAAAAATCTTGCAACTCAGATCCATGTTTAAGAATTTTTTCTGAAAATTTCACAAACGCCACAGCGTTTTCGCTTATTGCAGTGTGTAATGCCCATATCACACCTTCTCCTACGTTCAATCTACAATTCAATCAAGTATTTCGTTTAACTTGTTCGACTGTTTCACTCAACTAGTTTGACTGGAAAAGGTAATGAGCGAATCTGTGATGTCACCTAAGCCTCTCCGTTTGCTTGCCTGTGATTGGTCTATCGGAGAAGTTGAACAAGTTGAATGAAATACTCAATTTTTCCCGTACCGGGTGGGAAAAGTTATGGATGTTGAACATACATATCGCACAATCCTGTTCACTCAACTGTTGTGGAAAACAGTTGTACGAAAGTGTTGCTTGAATTGAAGATGAGGAAGGTGTGATATGGGCTTTAAGTAGCTTATAAAGAGCCATCTGGAATTTTTAGGAGATCATGGTGCTATTAGTTTATTTCAATTTGTGTACCAAGACTAAAAACAGAGTTCTTTTTTTTTCGACATACACTTTAAAACAACAAGTGCTGGAATTTTTTGAAAAATTTGAATGCATTTTAAAACTGCATTTGAATGCATTTTGAAATGTTTATTTGCTTTTTTAGATTTTGTGAAAAATGTGCAAAATTTCTTTGGTGCAATGTTAAAATATCTACAGTGAATGAAACAAATTTAGTTACAAGTTAGGAATGACCTCTTGACTTAAAAAGCTCATTCAACCAGAATAAAGCTTTAATTTTTAAAATGAAAAGACCTTCATATACCTACATAACATTCATATTGCTTTAAAGGAAATCTGCCGTGAAAATTTTTAGCGTGAAAAGGGTGCCGCGAAATGTTTTTAGCCTGACAAGGGTGTCGCGAAATGCTTTTAGCCTGACAAGGGTGCCGCGGGTAAACCCCTGTTTTATCCCCCCCCAACAAGTTTTTCCGCGCCCAAAAAACCTGCGCGGGTTTGGGAACCCCTGTTTTATCTTATTTTGACTTGAACCCGCATTTGTCGTTATCCCGCATTCATCGTTTTTTCCTACGGGCACCCATGAAAAAACGATGAATCGAGGTTCTACTGTATTTGTAAAAGTGGAGTAACTAATTTTTTTGTACTTACTTCACCAAAGAAAATACATCTGTCAGCGATATATCGCTCATTATGCCACTGTAGCCGCCGGGCAGATCGAAGTGATACGTGATGTAAAAATTGGCAACCCAACATGCCACCAAAAAGACGGCAACCAAGGAATAACCGACTTTCGGCCACCTACAGTTGGAGAATAAAATCTCATTAAGCAATTACCAAAATAGGGATTTAAAGTAAAGAACTTTTACAGTGTTTTTACAGTAAAGTTTGTGAAAACGGCTTTACGAAGCCGTTTGAGTACCAATAATGGTATTTACGTATTGTCCCCGTCGACCGCACTAAATTTTAGCTGGAAAAACTTTTTTTTTTCGTCTTTTTTTTACCGCTGTCGAGAGGATGAAAATGAAAACATATGAGAAAGAAGTATAAACGGCTGCCCGAGATAACAAGAATCAAATAAAAATCAAAATAATCAAATAAATCATTAATTAGAAACCGGGTTTATCGAAACATTTTTCCGTTAATGGCGCTAAATCGCACCGACCAAAAAGAAATTTTCACTGGAAAGAAGATACGACAGTATAATACATTAGTACAGAAAAGCAATAATAACTTAATGAAAGGGGCTAAGTGTTGCGTAGATACCTGGTCTCATGGAATATGAAATAGAACATGCTTATTAGTTTAGCACTTTTTTTTGTCGTTCATTCGTAAATTTAATTTGTTAGAAAATATAGTTTTCTCAAAAATATAATAATAATACTTACCTCCACAGTGTGATCAAAAATAAGGGACTGATGACAAAGAACTGCATATCATTGGCCAGATACCATGACCATGCCATGCACTAGAAATAATAATAATAATAATAATAATAATAATCGCTGACAGTGGCTGCCAGAAGGGGAAAGCCCCATGCTATAATTCAAAAGCTTTTTCCATCATGTAACACCATTATTTCCATTATTTGTCTTATAAAAAAAAAGAAAGAAAGAAAAAAGAAAAGAAAAATGCTCACGTTTTATGCTATTTATATTTTAAAGTAACCGCCGCTTAACAGAACTGTATTATTTCCCAGCTTAGCGGCTGATTTTTATATGCGGCGAACATTATTCAAGTCTAAAGAAGTGTCACCTGTCACCACCCTCAAAACTCGGAGAGAATGTGTAAAGTAAGACGATTAATGGAATTAATAAACAGGATTAATTGAGTTTTTATTAATAGTTAATTATTTATTCAAAATTAATAATGTAGGTTAATAGAATACTTCATGTAAGATAATTTGCTTAAATATTACATAATACACTTTCCGAGAAACTGATGAATAATGGTCATTGTTTGAATTAAGCACTCAAGGTCTCTAGTAAAATAGTAATACAGTCGGACCCTGATTTTACAAACTCCTACTTATCGAATTTCGCGATTTAACGAAACTTTGTTTTGTCCTCATTAAAATGGAAGCAAAATCCCTATGTAACGAATGATAAATCCCCAGTTAAATTATTTGAGCTGACAAAAGGAAAAAAAAAGGGGTTCTTTTTTAGTTATTTTATTCTAGAAAAATGTTAGATTGCTTTTCAAATGACGAACGGTTTCATCTTGTCCGAAACAACAACAACAATAAACAACCCCCCCCCCTCCAAAAAAGAGACTATTTTTATAACCAGCAAATTTAGTCCCAAGTTATAGTTAGTATAGAAGTTGTCCCAAACAAAGTGGTAACTCGCTTTATTCTTTATATATTAGAGATACAGGGTGCCCAGTAATTAGCCAAAAATTTGAATTGTTTAATAAAAGAGTTTCTGAAGAGACAAAAGAAAAATATTTACTTCCCGTGTAAGTTCACTTATTTCGATTTAATGCACAGGAGTTTCGAAGTGCTTCCCATTAATCGCAACAATATGGTGAAGCCTAAGATCAAAGTTGTGCAAACCTGCTTGCATCTTCGTGTCTGTCTAGTGCTGCGTCACTGCACAAAATGAAAACTCGTATTAATTCGTAAATAGACTTGTTCCACGTGACGTCACACTTCCTCTTGGTTGGCCAAACGACCAATGGACTTATTCTACGGGACGACTGGTTGGCATAAGTAACCAATAGAGTTACTCTACGTGACGTCACTGAGGTATTTGTTAGTAAACACATGGAACAAGTCTATTGTAAACCACACAGTGTTGCGTCACCAAGTGTTACGTCAGTATGACGTCCCAATAAATAGTTATTTGCAGTTTCAAAATGTCGGTTAATTACTGCGTACCCTGTAAGTGGGCAGTGTAAATTGAAAAAATGCTCAAAATGGGGTAAGAAAAACAACTTCGATAAGAAAAAATTCCTCGCGTTCATTTTGAAAAAGTGACACTTTTTAAATTTGTACACAAACCGCATGAAAAAAAAAAATCGCAAGAAAAAATTCCTCAAGTTCATTTTCAAAAAGTGACTTTTTAAAATTTGTACACGAACCCCATACAAAAAAAAATCGCGAGAATATTTCAAAAAATATATATTCTGTCTTAGAGTATGTAACTTGAAAATTCCAAACATCTGCTGTAAAGTATGTAAGTTGAAATTTTAAATATCCGATAGATCATGTGAGTTGAAATTTTAAACATCAGATATAGACTATGTAAGCAGAAATTTAAAAAAACATCAGATGTAGATTATGTAAGTTAAAATCAAAGGAAAAAAAAAACATAAAGTGAAATCAACTGAAACTAAGTTAGTAAAAAATTTAAAATCAATAAAAAAATAATTTTAAAACTCAAAATCAAATTAAAATTTATAATATATATATATATATATATATATTAAAGGGTAATATATTTCAAGTGCATTTTGATTAAGGGTACCAGCATTTGGTTATATAATTGACAGATTGTGTACATAAACAGCGCTATGTACATTATTAAGTAAGCGTTTTTGGCAATATTACCTGTTGTGCTTGATCACTGAAATTGTTGATGTAAATGAGATTCCTCCACCAGTTGTCCCTGCATACCGGATCCACGTCGTTATCCGGCCAATAGGGTCCGGACCCCAGGTACAGGAACACTGTGGTGTAAAATGCCACAACTAGCATGTAGGTCGGCGTGAGCCTGAAAAGAAACAATGCACAAAAGTTCATCATGTTCGTGATTTTTATGGTAAAATCTTTTATGGATAGATATGAGGCGTTTATTAAAAACAAGCTAGCTCAATCCATAAATTTTGAAAATATTTTTTTTTTCTTTACGTAATTTGCATGTAGGTAACTGTAATGCCGTAACCAAGAAGGTGGAGGGGTTTATACCCCTGTCCCAGAAACTTATAGGCGCATTAATTACTCTTTGTGGAAGTGGGTTGAAGGAAACTACCACAGTGAAACAGAAAACTTTAAACCCCACCTGAATTTTTTTCCAGGCTACTGTCACGGTAATTTCATATTCCGTGGTTGGACAAAAGCGATTTGGAGCCAAATTAGCACAATCCGGTCGAAAGCGGCTGTCAAATACCAGTTTTATTTCAACCAAGCTCAATCCGAAGGCCACTTTACGGGCCACTGGCTATACCCATTATGGTAAAATCTTTTATGGCTATATGAGGCATTTATTAAAAACTAGCCAGCTCAATCCATAAATTTTCAAGTTTTTCTCCCGTAATTTGGATGAAGGTAATTTGTTAGGCCGTTAACCAAGAGGTAAGGGGCGGTTGTTGGGGGTTGAAAACCCCCCACCCGGGAATTTTAAGGCACACGAATTACTATTCGTACAAGAAGAAAAGATGGTTAGTCCCTCATCTGGAATTGGTTCAAAATTAGGGGCCCCCCGAGCTAAGTCGGACTTCCACCCACTGGGGCTCATTAATATGGAAGCCGCCTCTTGCGCCCTTCGCCTTCCTATATGGGAGATCTTTCAACTCTCCGCAGTTGCCAGAGGGCATTAGCAACACCTACAGCAACAAAAGAAGAAAATTACCACATTGAAACAGAAAACTTGAAATCCCACCCGGTTTTTTCCCTTGCTACACTCCTAATAATTTGATAGTTCTGTATTGATAAAAGCGATTTAGAGCCAAATTACCTCAATCCGGTACAAAACCGCCGTCAAAAACCGGTTTTGTTTCAAACCCAGCTCAATTCGAAGCCCACAGTGCGGGCCACTGGCTACCCATGTGGACATGCAGGATTAGTAAATTGGTTAATGAACTCACTTGATTTTGCAAGTTTATACATTCATTTAATTCAAGTTTGAAAAGAAAACCCCAATCTTTGCTGAAGTGTAAAGGTCCTGCTTTCTGCCTTATCGTGCTGCTATGTCGTTCTAACGGTCTGGAATTTTGGTTTGTTTTCTCTAGATGTAACGTGAATGAGTGTAAAAAAAAACCTTAAAAAGTCCCCTACCAAGGAACCCTCCCCCTAGGCAGATGCCCCACGTGTAGGCTTGCCATAGCACAAAAAAAGTTAAATTACTATTTATATTTATAAATAACTGCATTGTGCTCCTAATTAAAAAAAAAAAAATGAAATTTTACTCCAAAAGTTGGTTATCCAAACAACAATAACAACGAAAGAATAAATAAATAAAATAAAATTATTTGAAAAGTTTAAATGGGCAGAATGTCAAATGATTTTGGTCTCACCTGTAAAATTTATAAAAATGGATTGACCTGTTTTCGGCACACTAAATGCTACGTACGTACATGAAATTAAATGGTAATTTACCTGATGTATCGGTGAATGTAGAAATAAGGCCATGCTATACTGCCTCTAGTTCTGTCAAATTCTTTCATCGATAAATAAGCAAGGAGAAAACCGCTAAAATGTAAATAAAATTAAAGGCATTATCACACTGAAAAGCAATGCATTCAAGTCGCATTTGTCTTACATTCATGTAATTTTCTATTATTAAACATATATATTCTATAATGTAGTAAAAATTTTTAAAAAAGAGAGAGAAATATTAAGTGGTATTTTGGGATATCTTTTACTATAAAATAGTCCACCCCCCCCCCCCAAAAAAAAAGACAAAACTGGGCTTAACCGTTTGAGGCGCAACCCTTGCCCAATGCTGAAAAAAGGGCAGCCGTTGCCATCGCTCGACTTAACTACTAGCAAGATGGTGGACGATCGAAACATTCATCGCGTGCCACAGATCTAGAGACCCTTTTTTGACGCAGCTGGCTGTGCGCTGCGTCAAATATGGCACACTCATGAATAATGACACTTTTCCAACTTTATAGAATAAGGAAAAAAAAATAGGGGACGACGCATGGATTATGATACGCTTTTAATAATGAGTATTTAATATATGAAATTATTTTAGATTTTAATGTTTTATTTATTTATTTTTACACTGTGGTGATATACCGGGTGATCCAAAAGTCAGGACAAACTTTAAAAATTCATTAAAAAAGAGCAAATAATGATAGAAAATTGCGGTTTGCACAAATAGGTTTAGGGTGTGATGGGATTTTTTTTTAATGACAAGAAAGTTTGTAGTTCCAACTGTTACCGGTAGGTGGCGCTGACATGCACAATGGGAACCAAATTTCCAGTTAAAAAATAATCCGAAATCTCTGTAATGCTTTTTATGCAAACTGAATTTTTTATCATGATTTGTTCTTTTTTAATGAATTTTTAAACTTTGGTGCACCCAGGATGCATCAAAAGCTAGTGAAAAGTTCAAAAATTCATTAAAAAAGAACAAATCATGATACAAAATTGCAGTTTGCATAGAAAGCATTACAGAGATTTCGGATTTTTTTAAATTGGAAATTTGGTTCCCATTGTGCATGTCAGCGCCACCTACCGGTAACATTTGGAACTACAAACTTTCTTGTCATTAAAAAAAATCCCATCATACCTAAACCTATTTGTGCAAACCGCAATTTTCTATCATTATTTGCTCTTTTTTAATGAATTTTTAAAGTTTGTCCTGACTTTTGGATCACCCGGTATATCCTTAAGTATTGATCCATGACCTATGCTTAATATTATTCGAATAAAACTATACCTGAGCACGAAGAACGAATCCACTGAATAGAACCCTTGAAGTACAATTTGAAAGGCGAATTTCCGCATCATGTCTGCCAATACCAACGTGTTCTCTGAAAAGAAATACAATAAAAATTCTGGAGTGACTCCACTCGACTTTCAGAACACTTACGATTAAGATAATTACCAAGCATTTAAATAAATTTTAATCGATGAATCATTCAAACATATATACCAAATTGAAACTCAATCGAATGCACCGTTTAAACGCTTGCGCACTTTCAAGAATTTCTCCCCATATGCCATTATGCCATAATATAAATGAAATTTTTGTCGTAGCCCTGTAGAAAAACTATAAGTATTATACACACCAAAATCAATACCAGTCTTAAGATGGTTATTTATAACATATATACCCAATTTCAGCTCAATCGAAGGTACCGTTTAAACGCTAGCGCACTTTCAAGAATTTCCCCCCATAGGCCAGAATGTAAAAGAAATCTTTGTCGTAGCCCTGTAGAAGAACTATAAGTCCTATACACACCAAAATCAATACCGGTCTTGCGACGGTGGTTTATGACATATATATCCAATTTGAGCTCAATCGGATGCTCCGTTCAGGAGCTATCGTGTTCACTCACATACACACACACACACACACACACACATACACACATACATACATACATCTCGTAAAAATAGCATAAATGGATTCAGAAGTCCTCAAAACGTGTAAAAACACCAAAATCTCGAAGTCGAATTTTTTCATGATTACAATACTTTCCTTACATGGTACATGTTCGGAAAGTAATAAAATGTAATATAGCATGGTTTCACAAATCAAATCACACGGATCAAATGACACAGAATTTTCGTAAATTTACGCCGATTTTATTTCTATGAACAGTATGTGATGAAATGGTGAGTTGAGTTGCCACTCCTTTAACGCGCGGTGCCCTCGCTGTGGAGGGCACAGCTCTGACGTTTCGGCTGTTCTGATTCACGAAGAATAAATCTGATTGCAATTAAATACTTAAGGAGGACATCTAGATAGACTGCCCAATGTCGAAAAAGCGCAGTCTTTGCCATCGATCGATTTAACTACCAGCAGCATGGCGGTCGATCGAATCGCCCCTCGCATGCCATAGAGCTCAAGAGCATTTCCTGAAGCAGCTGTGTCAGGAAATCGATCGATGGCAACGGCTGTACTTTTTCGACATTAGGGAAATGGTTAAACAGGAAACTTCACCTTATTGTGACAACGAAAAATTTCAAATTAGAAGCAATGGAAGTTGCATGGTCAAATATGTCTTGTTTATGCATAAGTTATTTTGACTTTGTCACCAGGATCGCCAGATGAATAGCAGCATCTTAACACAAAGCTGGCAACAAAACTAGCCAATGGTTGCTAACACAGTCAAACCTCGTTAGTAGAACACCTGGATAAGACGTCACTCCGCGTATTATACATCATCATTCAGAAGTCCAATCCTTTTAACCTTTTACAGCCAGAATTCATATCCAGGCATATTTTATTTTAATGACTATGCCATTTTATCTCTCACCCCCTTTACTGAAAATTGTCCAAAAAAAGCGACATAATTTTACATATATTTAAATACTATTGGTTCACAACCGCTTTAATCTATTGTTACAATATTTCGTAAGCTGTTGAATAGGCATGACATGTATTTTTCTATAAATAGGTTACAATCATAAAAATTTCAACATAGGCGAAATACGCGAAAGATGAGAGATAAAATGACACAGTCAATTAATATCGTTTTAATATGGCAATCATGAAACTAAAAAATTAGGGGCCTTCAGGGGGGTCTCCCCCTGACGAGGCTCGAACAGCCAAGTTATTTATTTTGCATATTTTGTCTTCTGTATTAATGAAAGGATATTAGTCATTTAAATGGGGGGGAGGGGTATATATTGTGTACAATTTTCACTGTTTTTCCTAATGGGCGTGTGGGTCATTTCTGATTCATTTTGAAAAACGGAAATTATACACTGATGGGTAGTTCAAATAATAAGGGAAATATCAAACTTAATGACAGACTTATTTCTCTCAATTTAAGTATAGATATCAATTAAGTTTGAAGGAGGAGGGGATGTATCGAGATAGCTCTAAAAATGTATGAAAAATGGCTCTTTTCATGATTTTTTTTTTTTTTTTTTTTTTTTTTTTTTTTTTTTTTTTTTGTGTCAGTTTACCACTCACGATAAAAAATGCAATTTTTTTTTCAAAAAATCAAGTCAACTTTTAAACTTTATCTGCTCACTTTTTCAAGTCCAAAATTGATAAAATTTCATTTTTTAATGCATTTTTAATGTGATGCTCCCAATTGGGAGCATTGGCCTGTAAAAGGTTTAATACGAATTTTCAACTATTGTACTGCGCTTATTGAATTGCTATTTTCTCAACCACTCCCTTTAAGGGTGTATGTCGAAGAAAAAAACTCTGTTTTTAGTCTTGGTACACAAATTGAAATAAACTAATAGCACCATGGTCTCCAAAAAAATTCCAGATGGTTCTTCATAAGCTGCTTTACACACTGCAATAACCGAAAAAGCTGTGGCTTTTGTGAAATTTTCAGAAAAAATTCTTAAACATGGATCTGAGCTGCAAGATTTTTCGAAGAGTGACACGCTTTGCGAAAATTTCCGATTTTTAAGAATTTTTCCTAAAAGTTTTGAAACCGATACAGATTGATCGTTTATTTCAGTATGTAGTGCAGCTCGTAAAGAGACAGTTTCAAAATTTTGAAGTGCCTGGCATCATTAGTTTATTCGTACTTATGTACCAAAATCACATGATTTTTTTTGAACAACACCGTTAACCCTTTTCCCCATGGCTGAGGCGCAACCTTTTCCCCATGCTGAAAAAACGGCTTTCCGTTGCCATCGCTCGACTTAACGACCAGCAAGATCGCGGACGATCGAAACGTTCATCGCGTAAAAGAGATCTAGAGACCCTTTTTTGACGACAGCTGGCTGTGCGGCACAGCCAGAAGAATATAAAATTAAGATATATAATCATTATTAAGATATATAATCATAGGGTAAGATATATAATCTTTTTTGTTTCTTAACACTTTTCTGTCTTATGAAAGCTGCAGTATAGAGCATTTAAATTTGTTTGATTAAGTACAATTACAGAATATAAATGTCAGTTTTTTTTTAAATCATCCAGTATACTAAGATGTTATAGCATTTGTGTGTAAAGGGTGACATATCTAAGATATTTTAAAATAAATTTGTGAATGTAAATCCCTACTGTTTCGACTGACCATTTTTAATTTGTTTCTTATTTCTTTCTGAAAGCCTATGCGATCACGACCGCGCTATAGGCGGGGGGGGGGGGATTTCTCACCAGCCAGCATTACTACAGCAAGTACACTATTCTCATAAGCAGTTCAAATCAATAGCAGAAAAAAAGGTTTTTGTAACAGTGTTTTTGTAAACAATTTCTTCCAGTATCAATTTACTCCAATCTTAAAAAAAGATAGAAGTACTTATTTTTTTCCCTTTCTATACACGATGAAAATGCATTCTAAAAAGTACTGAAAAAAAATATTTTCACAAAACTTTGTTTCTTCGCATTTTTTATTATTACAGTTTTCAGAATTTATTCATTTATTATGTTTATTTATGTTACTTCTCTGTATATAATTTTAGGCCGGATGTACTGGCCGGAATATATTTAATTTCATATTTCAATTCTATTCAATATCACTAAAACAATAACGGTCAATAAATAATTGTCACCGTTTTGCTTTCATGCCTTTTAAGATGCAATTTAATCCAGCAAAAATTCATGTACATTAAAAAAAAAAAAAAAATAGTTACTATTATCAGGTTGTAACGAAAGTTTTCCGCCAAATCTGCTTGAAAAACTAACTTCTGACTCCTCAGATAACTGCTTTTGAACTTTCGGTACCAAACCTGCACAGTGTCACGTGATACAACAATAGTACTTAAAGCTGTACTCATTATTCGTTGATATTCTGTAGCTGACTTTTTGCAACACAACTGGAAGTACATGATGGTTTTAATCCTCTAGAGTGATAGTTCCATTTGACACACCTTGTACTTAATGATAACTATATTTTTTTACAGATTTCACAACACAGTGTTATAAAGTAAGTCTCTTTCTTTCAAATGCCAAAAATGGTTTGACAAAATATGAGAAAATACGCCAACACGAACTGTGTACTAACGATGTTTACGATGGCGGAAAACTTTCGTTACAACCTAATACATTTGTTTGTCCATCTTAAAATACATTGGATTAAAATAAAGTTTCTGTAGAAAATTTTAACTTAATTGAAGTTTTAGACGTATTTTGTATTTTTGTGTGTATTTTGAAAATGCATGTATTTTGTATTTTTCAATTTAGAAAGTATTTTGCATTTTGTAATTTTTTGTGTTTGAATAAATGTAATTTGTATTTTGTATTTTTTCAATTTAGAAAGTATTTTGTAATTTTTTGTGTTTGAATAAATGTAATTTGTATTTTGTATTTTTTCAATTTAGAAAGTATTTTGTATTTTGTTATTTTTTGTGTTTGAATAAATGTAATTTGTGTTTTGTATCGAAAATACATTTTTTCATGTATTTTGCCCAACTCTGGTAATCGGTTATGGAAATCATTCGAATGGAACATCACTAAAAAATGCATTACTCATTTGCAGCAGGCCGGTCAGGTACGAGTGTCCTTGAATGACCCAGGTCATGCTCAAGAAGCGGATGCCGTGTATGCACAGGAGCTCGCCCTCGGTTGAGTCCGTGTTCAGAATCTTTTTGCTGTTCGTGAAGATGCAGAAGCACTTGAGGACGGTGTCGATCTTTTGTAGGGTCCCTATAAGTAAAGATAATTATTAAAAGAGTGACTAATTAAAACATAAGGGATTACATATTCAAAAGGAAGAATGAACGGAATTATTATGTGTGTATGAAATCATGGATTGAGATTGAGCGCAGAGTCATTCCCCCTTTAGATTTTTTTGGACAATTCTTTGCATCAATTTTGTCCAGAGCATATATATAACAATTTGGAATACTGTGATGAAAATTGATGATTAATTGAACAACAACAAAAAAAAAAAAATTAAGAGCCTACTTATCCTTAAAAAATATTTTCTTAGGCACTCTCACTTTCGCGTCCGCAACAGCACTGTATTCATACTCCCTGCCTTGTTTACCACCTCGCAAAGAAGATCATTTTCCGTATTTTATTGCGCGGGTTAAATAGTCCCCTCTACCCGGCTGGATTAAATTAAAAAAAAAAAAAAAAAAAAACGAGTTTTCCTAGCTTAACCGGCGACGTCACTCATCGAATTTGGCACCGATTAAAATCATATATTTATTGTAAAAAATTTGTTAGAGGGGATTCCGAGATCCAGAAGATACATTTTCCAAATAGCGAAAGTTAGCTGTAAGTATAAGTGCCGCGAAGTTTTACGGTTGCTTGGTTGGGGCTGGATGCGTCACTCGTACAACTGTCGTTCTACATGATAAAAATATAGCGTCAGCAGTAGAAGTCGCTTGCGGGCCCGTAGCAAGGGGGTTGCATTTTGGGGCAGTTTTTCACCTCTGGGAAAAAATTTGCCCCCCCTGAAAAAAATTTATCCAGTTATAAAGTTTGCAGAATAGATAGAATAGCGATTTTAAAAAATAAAAATGTTGTATTAAACGATCGATTAAAAAGTTTTCTTGAACTTCGCGGACTTTCCAAATCTTACTGTACCACTCTTAAAGGTGGTATCTAGCTGTCTTCAGCATTGGACAGTACGAAGTAAATGTGGGAGTTATCTGTCTTCCGTACCTAGACCAAAAACAGTTTTCGTATAAGCAGTTATTTTCGCGAATTTTAAATTTTCGCGAGCCCTTCGTAATCGAGACAATTAAAGCCTCGCGAAATCATTTCTTTCACTTCAAATAATTAAAAAAACAACAGAAAATGTTCACGTATGTTAATGATTTATTAAACAGCTATAAACTCTTTGTTTACAACTTTCTAAATTACAACTTTATTTTCAGTCTTACAATTATTTCTTGAATACTATACAACTATTTCTTTGATTGTAAAACAACAATACAACTAATAGAATGCAGCTCATTCACTTACAATATATATACCAGTTACTTTGAAGCCATTCAAGATAGGGAGGGGAGGGGGCGGAGGAACTTTTCGGACTAAAGGAAGTTTCTTAAAATGCCTTATGCAAAAGGTGTTCTAGATTTAGGTACTTTCGGGTTTTTTCAACTTTCGGTTCTATTCATATAAAATTCGCAAAATTTTCAGCTCGCGAAATCACCGATATCTTCAATTTCGCGAAAATTACAGCTCGCGAAAATAAGTGCTTTTACAATAGTTGATCTCCCTAAATAATAGTGGAAGGTGTACGATTTTACCGAGTTATTAATTAGACTTTTCCTTTTGCCGTTTAAAACGAAATAATATTTTTACACATTTCACGATATTAATATAATTGTATATAATATCGTTTTCATCGATTGCATTTAAAAATTTATATAAAAAAGATGTCTCCTTTCTTGTTTTATGTGGCAACAGATGTGTGATTTTCCTGTGAGTAATTAGACCTTTCCTTTTGTTCTTGAAATCGAAATAATTTGACGTCATCACTAGGCCTTCGAAAGTGACGTCATCACAGTTTTAATATTTAAAATTTCTGGTGGATGCTACAACTATTAGAAAATATCTTAAATTAAACATTAAAATTAAAATGCCTTTCTCATACAAAATTGTTCATTATGATCTATTTCCTTATCATATTATCTAATTAGTCGTGGTTAAAAACTACCGCTTGTCGTAAATTATTTTTTTTTATCTGAAATTATTAACCCCTTACCGGCTCAATTTTTTTCGAGTTGGATATACACATTTTTAAAACATAATAACACTATTCTCATGTAAGATTTGTTAAATCGTGTATATTGCTACCATCTAGTGGGCAGAAAAGTAAATAAAAGTGTTTGAAATCAAAACGAAGTAATTCAGGAAAGATTACGTGAAAAATATAAAAAATTTCCTACTGGCCGAACTACACTCGGGATAATCCCGAATGGAACGTTTTACCTTCCCGAGCTCAGTTCGGGCAAATCGGTAAGGCGTTAAAATATTGTTATTCATGAGTTAATTCACCAGAAATTTTTAATAGTTTCATTTTGTGAAAATAAAACTTTTAAATACAGGCCCAATGATGACGTCAAAACTTCGTGACGTAGGAGTTGCTAGGCCTTCTTTATCTAGGAGGTGTTGGTAGCGTCTCTTTTTTAACTCACGATTGGTATGGCCTTGAGGCTCATCGTCCGGCAGCAGAGCTTTCTCGTCGGATTCCGCCTCCGCCTTCCTGCGATCTCCTCCAGGGCTCATGCTCTCGTCGACTTGAAAGATGAAGGACCCCTTCTCGGACTCTTTCAGGACTTTGCTGAAGTACTGGACTGCCGTGACGGAGCTTCCGACCACAACGAGAGCGCCGAAAATCGACAGCAGTGCGCTGGAATGGAACGTGCGAGAACTCTCAGTGAAACCGAAAATTTTCTAGAACAACTTAAAAAAAAAAAAAAAAAAAAAAAAAAAAAAAAAATCTGGAGTGACTCCACTCGACTTCCGAACACTTAAAAACGATTAAGATCATTACCAAGCATTTAAATAAATTTTAATCGATGAGTAATTCAAACATATATACCAAACTGAAGCTCAATTGAATGCGCCGTTTAAACGTTAGCGCACTTTCAAGAATTCCCCCCCCCCTTGTAGGCCATAATGTAAAAGAAATCTTTGTCGTAGCCCTGTAGAAAAACTATATGTCCTATACACATCAAAATCAATGCCGGTCTTACGACGGTGGTTTATAACATGTATATCCAATTTGAGTACAATCGAATGTATCGTTTAAACGCTAGCGTACCTTCAAGAATTTCACCCCGTAGGCCATAATGTAAAAGAAATCTTTGTCGTAGCCCTGTAAAAAAACTGTAAGTCCTATACACATCAAAATCAATACGTGTCTTACGATGGTGGTTTATAACATGTATACCCAAATTGAGCTCAATCGAATTCCCCGTTTAGAAGCTATCGTGTTCATTCACATACACAGAAACACACATACATACATACATATTGTAAAAATAGCATAAATGAAATCAGAAGACCTCAAAATGTGTCAATACACCAAAATCTCGAAGTCGATTTTTTTCATGATTACAATACTTTCCTTACATGGTACATGTTCGGAAAGTAAAAATCCGTGTTCCGTGAGGTCCCATCCATAGACATCTAATAAGGTAGACAGCGTATCTTATGTCCAATACATATGTAACGCAGTAACAAGGATGCACCACCTGACTATTAGACTGATGCAGCCAGCTGAGACAGTTATTGCTCTTTCGGCAGTTCGGTTATTGCTCTATGGGGGAAAATAATACTTAAGAGCTGTGTTTCTTGATCACGGGCATCTAATACTGTAGACAGAGCATCCTATAGCGCAGATATGCAGCCCAGTAATAAGGATATACCACGTGACTATTTTACTGAGGTGATAGTAATCTTGTGCACGCGCCAGGTTGCCGGATGCGCCGTCTATTGCATTAGATGAATACGAATAAATTCCGAAACTTGATTGATCAAAGTACTTCGAATAGCGGCTAGTGTTAGTGTTAGCTTAGGAAGAAATGGTAAGCAAAAACTTCCTATTGTCAGAAAAAAATCCATAAGCACAGAAATTGCCTTCAAAAATGAGCCGAATAGTTACCACTGTTGAGGGAAATATTGCAAAATCCGTATGTTTACAGTTTTTCCAGGCGAGTTGCGTAACTCCTACAGGATCACTGTCTATAACAGTTCACAGTACAACTTGTGAGGAGACTTTCTGAATATTTTTCGAGTCTCTACCGTATTAAATTCTTTTAAAATATGTTCAAAAGCTGCACGCTTTCCTAAATGAACAGCCTTAAGCAGTAAGAAATTAGAAGTATGATAAGAAAATGTGCAATGAAAAGTGTATGTAATTATACTATATGTATACTATAAATATGTACAATAAGATGACGTTATCACAGTTTTACTTTCACAAAATAAAACTATTTAAAAATTCTGGTGAGTGATACAAATTTTTGAAAATATCTGAAGATAAAAATTAAAATACCTTTCTGTCAGGAAATAACTTATTATGATCTATTTCTATATCATACTATATAATTAGTGATAGTTAAAATTTCCTATTTGTCGTAAAATTAAATTTTCTATCTTAAATCATTAAAATGTTTTATGCGGGAGTAAGTTCACCACAAACTTTGAATAGTTTTACTTTGTGAAAAATGAATGTGTGATGACGTCATTTTAGTGGACCTAGTGATGACGTAAAAGTTTCTGTCCTCAATCACTGTATATCTAGGAGGTGTTGATACTGGTCCCTCTGCGATTTCATGTGGCAGTGTATGTAAGTGGCAGAGAAGATGCCGCAGTAGACAAATGGCCTCCTAGGATAGTTTTTATGACGTCACGTGCTAACAGTCGTGGAAGTCATAGTGATCTGCCTGAGTCACTGCAAAGTCACGTGTTTGTCGCGCGTCACTGTGACTAATTTATCAACTACACTGGGACGACACATATTTTGTGAAGCCCCGCGGTAATTATAATGGATGTTATAGAGAGCTGTGCTCTCGAAACTTGAAGGCGGGCGGAACTAGGTTCAAATCCTGGTCGCGCCTGTCGACCTAGCCTTTCGGAGTTTTCCGTAGTTTTCTCCGAAACCTCGAGAAAACACGGGCCAGGATCCCTTAGAAAGTCGAACACGGGGGGAATTTTCCCTATAGGCCCAGGACCCTAATGCAGTCAATCGACCTCAATCCACAAACACAGTCATAGAAAGTTGCATGGAACTATCGGCTACGTGACTTACTGAAGTCATTTTCTGACTAAATATCAATCGCACTGGGACGTCACAATGCGAGTACATTTTCATCACATTTGTAATTGTATGAAAAGTTACGTGGCCGCAGCGTCGCAGCCAACACAATTGCCGTATGGGTTCTCCCCACAACCCAGAAATTACCATATAGATATACCACACCGCAAATTACTATAGACTTAGGATATTATAGATAGGAACGTTATCTGATTGTGAATACGTTACATGACTGCTTTAGCTGCAGGCGTTCAGGTGACGTTCGGTGGCTTTGCAGGTTAACGAGTTAGAATTGAGGTCAGCCTTTGTACCGTTCAGAACAGGAACAACACCTGAAAAAAAAGAAATCACAATTTATTTATGCACAGAACTCGTCGATAAAGTGACACTACAATTAGAAAGGCATTAAGTTTTTAATAACACTATAAACTAAAAGGACCTGATGCGTAAAATTATTTTCACTGTAGAACAATGCGGAATATATAGAATGTTTATCTAGTACCTGTAAGTATAACAGTGCTGGTCATAATATTTTTTAATTTAAATAATTATAATAGGAAAGTCATAATAGGAAAAAAATAAAATTTGATAAAAGTGTGTTAATATTTTCGGCTTTTTTGAAAAATTCTATTACCCATTTTATCTCACCTGCTACCCATGTTACCTCACCTTTACAGAAAAAAACCAGCTTTTAATAAATTCTAACATTTTTGCATATGAAACTGATGTGGTTATACAAAGTATTTTCAAGTAGTATGGAGTAACAGAAAAAAGTTTCATGTTTAAGGGGATGGTGGACACCCAAATCATCAAAATTGGCCCAAACAAATGTGTTTTTTTCTTTTTTACATACTAATATTCTACAGTTAAAGCTGAACCATGGAGAAAAAACCGCGTATGTCTACGGCAATTTTTTAAAAAGATATTAGGGTTTGAAAAAATTAAAAGGGACAGTTAAATGTCCACAAAAATGCAAACAAACGCGTAAATAAACACGTCACAATATTTATTGAACGTTTTACAAAATAAGCTAATAATGAAATTATTTTAAAAATATGTTTTGTTAAGGTAAAATCATAAATAAAATTATTCAGAAGAGACGGTATTAAAGGTAAATGGAAAATTACACTTTAAACTGTATTTTCTCCAAATCAAGTTTTTTGTGATTTTCTTGCCTTCAAAATGCTCCATGCGACTTAATTTTGGTCGGAATTGTACAAAATTTACTACAAACATTCTTCTCATATATTACAATAAATCTGTGTATCCTTTTTAAATATGGTCAAAATTTCGATTATGAAATTTCACTTTTATTTATGAAAACTGAAAATTTTCGGGAAAGTTTAGTATATATCCATGAAAATATTTCTAAAAAATTAACTACTCGGTCGAATCAAAAACCGATACACAGACTTTTTTTTAAATACATTTTTATGCTATTATAAGACAAAATTACTAAAAAAAAGTTAAAATTAAAACGCACGGAGCATTTTTTCGAAACTAAAAAATTAATTAATTTTTAATTAATTACTAATATTTTTAAAATTTATTTTAAATTTTTTTCAGTTGTTTATAATTCTTTTAGTTTAATATATTAAAATACAAAATTTCATAATCCTATCTTATTAAATAAAATAAAAAAAACTTTTTAATGACCACCATTCCCTTAACATAATTAGTAACAGTAAACAGCCGTTGAACGAGAAAATGCCTGTATACATTCATAACCAATTTACCCTCCTTACCCTACAGACATCTTCGTTGTCTGTTGTATTTGCGGCATTTATTTTGGGACTTTAGTGCTTGGTTTCTAACACCGTTTATAAATCCTCGTCAAGTAAAGTGGACAAAGGAATGAAAGTTTATCTGGAAAGAGAAAAGAAATTTAAATAGCCAAGGTATGAATGGGAATCGAACCTACGACGTACGTTTAAGCAATTGGCATGGGTAGAACTGGCTCTTAACTTCCAAGCCTCTGACATTGGAACTTTCACAAAATCTTTGAACAGACTTAAAGATACAGACTTCGAGATATAGAAATCGCATCCATAGATATATGAATCTCTAGATTGAGCATAACGAGAGAAAACTTGTAGCCATGATAGTGGCATGCGCATGCGCAAAATGGCAATAACTTAAATTATAATGGTATTTTCAATCATTTTAGAACGATCTGTATTTTAAAAAGTACACGTATCGAAATATTTTCCCTCGAACTTATTTATTTTTCTGAAGTACTTCAACGGATGCTCTATTTTACATCGACGGCAGCCATGATAGTGGCAGAAATGGGGTGCGTTCTTGACAACAAAAAGCACATGATGAGGAAATTGGATGAGCAGTCTAGGCAGGCGCGTAGCCAGGAAAATTTTTCGGGGGGGGATATGAACTTATATATGTATAAATAGACGGAATTTCATCACTAATCCAAAAATTTCGGGGGAGGATATATCCCGATATCCACCCTCCCCCCTGGCTACGCCCCTGAGTCTAGGTATTCCTAAATCTATGATCGCATCGTGACAAAAATATTCAGTTGTTTTCCTACTTGGTGAAAACTTAATCTATACGACTTATGAGAATTCAAGTTTTCGCAAGTTAACTGCATGATAAATGACAATAATATTATTATAACAGTTATTTGCTCAGCAGTATAGTAGCGAACACCAAAATATTGTCTGCAGAAAATCAAATACTGAAAATTTCTTCTTTCATTTTCTTTTTGTTGCATGCATATACCTTCCGCTTCATTTTCATATGGTCTGTTGAAAAGAATAACAGGGGCTGCGGTTGAAAATCACTGGCCTATTTGGCCAAACTGATTATTTAAGGTATTGTTTCTGGAATGTCTAGGTATCGGTATCCCCATAAATGAGACTGATCTTGCATCTATTCTCTGCAAATGCTAATCTAGCAGCGTTTCAGATAAGATGTCAATAGAAACATCCACTGTAAGCAGATGCGAAAACATTTCTACCACGTGAGAAAGTACGAAAATGCCACGACTGGTCTAATCTTGTTATTACGATCATGATGACAATGGGAAACTACACGACGAGACAGCACGTGACAGTCGTTTTGTTACTAAATTGCGTCTAATTTTTCGTTAAAAATTAGAGATAATAATAACAGTGTCTCGACTCGCGACGACTCGAAATCCGAAGAGATCGGTCCAAGCTTTTCGAGTTATGAAATGTTCGATATCGGAATTTGCACTCTTTCCCTTCCTCGCCATGAAAAAAATTTATAGTTCTCAATACAAATTGCGGTCAATCTGCGGGGTGATCAAAAAGTCCCTAAAAACTTTAAAAATTCATTAAAAAAGAACAAATAATGATAGAAAATTGCGGTTTGCAGAAATATATTTAGAGGGTGATCGGATTTTTTTTATGACAAGAAAGGTTGTAGCTCCAAATATTACCGATAGGTGGAGCTGACATACACAATGGGAAGCAAGTTTCCAATAAGAAAAAAAAAAAAAAACGAAATCTCTCTAATCTCATCTATGCAAACCGCAATTTTGTATCGTTATTTGTTCTTTTTTAATGAATTTTTGAAGTTCTCACGAGCTTTTGACGTATCCTGGGTACATCAAAGTTTAAGAATTCATTAAAGAAGGAACAAATAACGATACAAAATTGCGGTTTGCATGGATAAGATTAGAGAGATTTAGGATTTTTTTTAAATTAGAAACTTTCTTCCCACTGTGCATGACAGCGCCATCTATCGGTAAAATTTGGAACTAAAACCTTTCTTGTCATAAAAAAAGAATCCGATCACCCCTAAAGCTATTTGTGCAAACTGCAATTTTCTATCATTATTTGTTCTTTCTTAATGATTTTTTAAGAGTTTTTATGGACTTTTCGATCACCCCGTATATAGTGCTACGAGTATACGAATTAGAAGTGCATTCCAATAATGCTCGTTTAAGCATAGTTCCTTTCCAACCGCAATTTTGTATCGTCATTTATTCCTTTTTTAATGAATTCTTAAACTTTGATGCACCCAGGATGCGTCAACAGCTCGCGAAAAGTTCAAAAATTCATTAAAAAGAACAAATTACAATACAAAATTGCGCTTTGCATGGATGAGATTAGAGAGATTTAAGATTTTTTCAAAATTGGAAACTTGTTTTCCATTGTGCATGCCAGCTCCACTTATCGGTATATTTGGAACTAAAAACTTTCTAGTCATTAAAAAAAAAAAAAAAAATCCGATCACCCTATAAACCTATTTGTGCAAACTGCAATTTCCTATCACTATTTCCTCTTTATTAATGATTTTTTAAAGTTTTTATGGTCTTTTTGATCACCCCGTGTATTTATTATAACCATTATGCATAGTTTTAAAAGAAAAAGGAATTACCTGCTATATGTAAGAGTTGCGTTATGTCATCTTCCAAAATTTCTGCTGAACACGAATCGGGAATGCAAACGCTAGTTGTAATTGGCATTGGTACAGTCTGAAAAAATATATATATATATATATATATATATATATAATCTTTTAAACTAGCATATGTTTAACCCTTCACCTACTGAATTAAGAATTACCAAGAATATCACCTTCAATTGATTAGTTTTCTCTTGTTATAGTTAGAAAATGAATGATAAATACTGATTAATGTAATAAAAAAGTAAAAATTACGAAAAAATTAATAGGCATAAGCTGCACGTTGGACGACTGGTTTTATAAACAGTGAACGAGTCTTTTTCAAAAGAGTATGGGACCAACCAATCTAAAGGAGTCAAGTCATACTTTGATGGATACTTTTAGAAAATCGAATCCTTTAATCATAAAACAAACGTCTGAAAATTCCCTAATGCTCTTTTTTGAGGAGGAGGGGGCACGACATGATTAGAAAGTGTGTCTATTTAAAACAATCGACTCTAATAGAACATGCAATCGTGATGCAGGCTGATTCAATTAAGTATTGGGTAGTGATTTTTATAGAATGAATTGATTTTTCTTTTCTTTTTTTTACAATTTTAATTTAACGGTGCTTCTGAGTACCGTCGATAGATAAAGGGTTAAATGACTAATACAACGTTATTTTCAACAAAATTAAACAAGTGCGCTATAACCCTGTCCGAATAGCATTGGCGTAGCAATTCAATAAGGTTTTTTTTTTAAGGGGGGGGGGGGGGGCGGGGTCTCTGTATGTTTATATCAATTCTGGAACTAAAAAGACACCATATTGTGCTGACTTGTGGTAATCTTCTCCCTTCCTAAAGGGGGCGTAAGGTAAGGGGGCGTTCTTGAGCCCCAAAGCCCCCTTTCCCAACGCCACTGCCCAAAGGGATATTATGATGCTGCACGTTGGATCAGAGCCAGGCATTTAAAGATTCATCGATGATTAAATACCAATGGACGAGCTGATAGGACGCTAAACATTGGTGTAGGGCTGAATTTTGAAGTTAAAAAGGAATCTGGATTACCGCGCAACAGTCGAACTGGCATTTTCGGAAGTTTTCTCCAGATGTAACGTGGGTACACAGTAGATCCCTTGGAGAATTTCTTTTTCAAGCATTTTCCTGAATTACCGGAAGACATGAAAATATGAGTCTTAGAGTGGCCATCATTTTTTGAAGCCCGAGCCCGAGGACTTTTAATCCGAGCCCGCCCGAGTACGAGCAATATTATTGAAGTCGGAGCCCGAGCCCGAAATTTCAGCTAAGATAATAAAAATCCAATTACTTCATGGATAGAATACAACGAATTTTGCCGTTTGTGCAAATTAAAGATAAATATAGTTGCAAACTCTCATTGCACTTTCTAATTCTTTATATATCCATGTTTATCAAATAATGTCGGATCTCATGACTAACTAATCAATATAAGCCGCCGTTCTGAAATATCCAAAGAGCTTAATGCATCTTCTAGGCGCCCGTGCCGCTATTTCTTTTTTTAATAAGTACAATCAACTCCGGTTATAGTGAACCCAGATATTGTGAACCATCCGCTATAGTGAACGCAAACCATCAGTCCCAATTCACATGCAGTATCTCTATCCATCATGAAGACACTTGGGTTTTAGTGAACTTCGGATAGAGTGGACGAAATTGGATGGTCTCCATAGGTTCACTATAACCGGAGTTGACTGTACTTTTATTTTCTTCGTGAATCACTTTTTAAAATATTTTTTCAAGAAGTATGTTCAATAAAGGAGAAATTTTTCACGAGCCCGAACGCAATTGTGAATTACAGAGCCCGAGCCCGGTTCGGGCCCGGGCTTTCGAGCTCGGGCTGAGCCCGTCTCATCTCTAAAGGATGAACGCTTTGACCTGGGGCTTGGAAATGCGCAGACAGGCTAGACTTGTGCTTTACCGCCGTATTTGGCGCGTGGTGAGTGTAAATACAAGCGAAATACACTTCCAGAAATTCATAGCTTCATAAACTGCATCCACATGCAGAGAGAGCAGATATGACATGAGCGCGTTGGCCACCAATGCTTCATTGAAAACTAAGGCGAGTTTGATGCTCAAGAATAATACCTTTGCCCCAAGTCAGCTACTGAGACGAGTGCCTCTAGTTCCTAGTTAGTGTTACCAAAGCGCTCTCTAACCCTTACATCTGCTCCAGCCGAGTTTCCTTATTCGACGCATTTGCGTTTTCTGAACTGTCCGTCGAAGTTAAAATGGCGAATACAGCCGTTACACTGTTAAAAAACGATTTATTTAAAAATGAGTACTTTAATGCACTCATATTTTTTTAAATACATTTGCATTATAAACGAGTACATGACGTGCTTAAATATAAGTAACAATTCGAACTAAAAAATAAGCATGTAGATAAAAATAATAATCCCTTATTACGTCATTTGCACACTGGTAAATTATTTAATAAACGTTTATGTGATGTTCGGAAATTTTTCGTTTCAGTAATTATAAGAATAAATTAGTAGCATACTTTAAATTTACGAACTATATCTTATTACAACGCGCGGAAGAACGCTCAAAGAGAACGGCGAGGAAATGAGTACATATAAGATCTCATTTTCTCTCAACCACCCCTCACCGGATGTCTGCGCATGGGCCAGAGTCTATTTTTGGAAGAAAACGATCAACGTGGTCGACGGCACATCGCCATATTGTTGTAAAGCATTTGTGGCGTTCGCTGCTTAAAAATGGAAGAAATAATCTATCATATATAATGATAGAAGAATTAGTTTACAAATAGCCCGCACAAATAAATTCACAAATAGCCCGCATCTTATCGTAAGTAAACTTTTATATTATTTGATTGTTTTAAGTTATAGTTATTTCATTTTGTTTTTGTTTATTTATATTTAAGACGCTGATCGGTCGTATAACTTTACAGCTATTATTTCATTTGCCGGTAGTATTGGTTTAGTAAACTAATTTTGTTTTGATATTATAAGAATACTTTCGCAGGAGAAATATTAATGTTTTAACTATTTTTATGTTTATTTTCATTGCTTATTTATTCTGTACACTCCCCTAACAATGAGTTACATTCGTGAGTATAACTAAATATGTGCTTAGGAATAAACCGGTCACTGTATTAGTGACCGGTTTTTTTTTGGGGGGGAAGGGGGGAGGACATAACATTTTCAAGAGTAAGAATATTGAAGTTTCTTTAGATGTTAAAAGCTTTAATGTCAATGTTTCTAAACAGTGTTAGGGAATCGCTACACTTTTGTCAGGTTTATCTCAGATTAATAGTTACAGATACAGTCATGGCAACATTCTGTGATCATTGTATGTCAGATCAGTGTCTTGAATATAAATAAAATTGTAACAAAACGAAATAATTTACACAAAACATTCAAATAATGCAACCGCTTTACTTACGCATAACATAATGGTTATTCCTAAATTTCAATCATCATGTTACAAAATAGTATATTTAATAAGAATATATTGATTCTTGTATGAGTGCATACAAAAATCGACAGTCAATATATTCGTATTAAATATAATAAAAATATAACAAAAATGCATATCACAAAAATACATTAAATATCAATTCTTGTATGTATTCTAAAATGAGTTTTTCATATGTCATCAAAATTGAGTATATAATGTGCTCGAAAATTTTGAATACACGTACACTCATGTTTGAGTTCTTGCATGAACTCAAAAAAATGAGTACACGAATTTCTTAAATTTGAGAGCAAAGTACTCGGAGCTATTACAAGATGAGAAAGTACTCAAAAATGAGTACATTTAGTTTATTCCTAAGTATGTAGTTTTAACAGTGTACTGAAGAAGTATAAAACTCACCAGATTTCCGAAATTTGCGGTGAGGGTCACGGTGCAGTACTTGCCCCGGAAATTGCCGACCGTGGTCGAGTTAGGATTGGAGGATCGGACGCCGACGCACTCGTCGTAATCTCCGATCCAGCGCATGTTGCCCCTGAGAACGCCGCTCTCTGGCTTCCCGAAAGAGTCGATCACTACAAGGGAAGAAAAAACAAACAAACATTTGTAACACTTTCTTTTTTAAACGATGCTTTAACCCTTTGAGGCGCAACCCTTTCCCAGTGCTGAAAAAAGTGCAGCCGTTGCCATCGCTCGACTTAACTACCAGCAAGATGGCGGACGATCGAAACGTTCATCGCGTTTTTGACGACAGCTGGCTGTGCCCGCACACAGCCAGCTGCGTCAAAAAATGGGTCTCTCGACTGTGGCCCGCGATGAACGTTTCGATCGCCCGCCATCTTGCTGGTAGTTAAATCGAGCGATGGCAACGGCTGCCCTTTTTTCAGCATTGGACAATCTATCCAGCTGGTCTCGCATTCTTCCATTTTTCAGCAGATGTCAGTGCTGTTAAAAATAATCGTGACCATTTTTGTTACGGGAAATGACGTGCTAAAAAGTAAAGGATTCTAGTGGAGCTATGTCACCCGCCACTATTTTTATAGAAATGCAATCTATTCTTCGTGACTGGCAACAGTCAAAACGTCAGAGTTTGGGGGTACCCAGTTATTATGAATTTCATGACTATAATTTTCATATTTAGGTAAGGTATTGTATTAATTGTCAAATAAAGCAAAATATTATTAAAGTTAAACATGACAATGCTTACAATCTTACTTTTTTCCTACTTTTCTCTATAGAAATCAATTTTTAGTCGAATGAAATGTTAATCCCGCGAGACTGCGGGATCAACAAATCCCAATCCCGAAATCCCGCTAAACGAAAAACAATGCGGGATTGCATTCCCTTATGCATACGTCGGTCAGGCTTGTCTTTCTTGCTGCAATACGTTGGAAAGGGCATCGCTATCCATGCATCGGCCCTGTTTCCCTTCCTTGTTTCATTCTCTTGGGACGTGTGCCATATTTCACGTGTCTTTCCAATTTGCCTTTCTTTGTGAACTCCTAACGCGTTCACATTCAGGTGTTTAAATAATTTTATAAATTGAGAGATAATATTTTTATGAGAGAGAGACTTAAATATGCAAGCAATTGATCTAAACAATTTCCATTGTTAGTTTGTAGACAGGGTGTCCCGAAAAGGTGGTAACGGGCTTTAATTCTTCATCTATTAGAGATAAGTGGATGATGAAAATTGAAAAAAAAATCTGGAGTGACTCCACTCGACTTTCCGAACACTTACGATTAAGATCATTACCAAGCATTTAAATAAATTTTAATCGATGAATAATTCAAATATATATACCAAATTTAAGCTCAATGGAATGTACCGTTTAAACGCTAGCTCACTTTCAAGAATTTCTCCCCATAAGCCCTAATGTAAAAGAAATATTTTTCGTAGCCCTGTAGAAAAACTATAAGTCCTATACACACCAAAATCAATACCGGTCTTGCGATGGTGGTTTATAACATGTATACCCAATTTGAGCTCAATCGAATGTACCGTTTAAACGCTAGCGCACTTTCTAGAATTTCCCCCCCATAGGCCATAATGTAAAAGAAATCTTTGTTGTAGCCCTGTAGAAAAACTATAAGTCCTATACACCCCAAAATCAATACCGGTCTTGCGACGGTGGTTTATAACATATATACCCAATTTGAACTCAATCGCATGCCCCGTTCAGGAGCTATCGTGTTCACTCACATACACACAAACACACATACACACACACACATACACACTTACATACATACATCTCGTAAAAATAGCATAAATGAATTCAGAAGACCCCAAAACGTGTCAATACACCAAAATCTCGAATTCGAATTTTTTCATGATTACAATACTTTCCTTACATGGTACATGTTCGGAAAATAAAAATGGTCGAAATAAGGTCGGAAAAAGATTACGCTTCAAAGAAACACCTCTAGTTCATTTTCAAAAAGTGGCCTTTTTTAATTTGCATACGATACCCGGTCCCGGTAGGGTTGCCAACTGTTCCGCGAGATTCGGGACGTCCCGTTTCTTCGGCTTTAGAGGAGGACATGTCCCGCGAAAGGTGTGTGCGGGACGCCGTATGTCCCGTTGTTTGAATAGAATAAATAATTTAATAAGTCGAGAGCTTATAATGATCTCAGAAGAAATTTTAAACACTTAAGTTCTTTTATAAATAAATACGATCTCAGCAAAAGTGAATGTACACTACTGGTCAAAAGTATTGCAAGTTTGAGAAATCTAACCATCGTTTTAAGAATAAGCCCAGAAAAAATGAACAGGAAATTTGCCATATTTAATATTTTTGAGAACTTACGTAGCATAATTGGAAAGAATACATCTGAAAATCACCAAAAAACAAAATGAGAGCTTCTGGAACCAATAATTTAAGTTGGCACCATGAAACACAGAAGGAAGTGTTGTAAAACAATGTGGATTGCATATCTAAAAGACTGGCTGTTGTGATCCAAGTAAGGGCTGCTCAGCAACATAATAAATGATCTTTAGTTAAATCGCATTTATTTATTATCCTCTTTTTTTGCAGAATAACCTTGAAATTAATTCTTTATTTAATTTTATTCCGGCTAGCCAAAATGGATTGGATTATGATTTCTATAAAAACCTATATATTTTTCAATAAATTAAATAATTATTTTTCTTCTTTAACTTAATGCTATCTTGTCTTCGAAGTTATTAATTTAACATGTTTACATTAAAAATATCAATTATATTGATTTTTTATTTTGACAGGAAGAGGGGGCTTAATCTTGAAAAGGGTTAGCCCCCCTGTGAATACTTGAAATACTTTTGGCCAGTAGTGTATACTTTAATTTTCTTTTCCAAATAGGTAATCCAAATAGGTAATAATCAGTAAAAGTGGTTTAATATATCTTATGTTTTTTTTTTTTCAAAATAAATAACTATCATAATATTAGTAGAAAATTTTATTTAAGACTTCGAGTTTCCTATAAAGGTATATTATATTAATACCTACTTACTGGTTGATTTAATTATTTTTTATAACGAAAAAGTAAAAAGATTTTACTTTTGCTTGTGAAAAGAATTAAAAAGTTACTTTAATTTAATTGCTAAAGGCAGTACTTTTTGTTCTGATTATAAAAAAGAGAGATAGAAGGCTGGCTCCATATAATAATTAATGTTCATTTTTCATTAATTTGCCTGATTGTTTTAACTTTTGTTAACTATGTTGCATGTATAATTTTGCCGAAGTAAAATATAATATTCAATAAAAATATTTAAAATGTAAAACTTTAATCGGATTTAGTTGTTTTTCTCGAATTCCTGTAGTGAGTAAGAAGGGTCAGACATTTTTTAGTGACGTCCCGAATTCCTACAGGGGCCCTCTCGTGCCGCGGCTTATATCAGGGCTATATGAGGTCCTCCACTACACCACTGTGTAAAGGCATAAGATTACTGGAAAATAAATAATCAAAATTACACTGATATATATCAAATTACTCTAATTTATAAAGTAGTAAATCCATTCCTGGCAGGGTGCGAACTGAACATTTTCTCCAGGGGGGGGACATTTGAAAGAAAACATTCTCCAGGGGGGGGGGACACTTGAAAAAGAAAAGGAGGGAAGGTGCAAATGCTTTACTCACATGATATTACTTTACAAATGCAGTCGCCGACACGTGTGGGAACTGACTTATATTCAAACTAAAGTCATAGATTGTTTGTTCTATGGAATCACAGATACACAAGCTACATACAATGTACCTGTATTGGAAGCCACCCTTGAGGGGTTTTAGCTGAGAAAAGAGACGAAATTTTAAGGCAATCGCCTTAGAGTACAGTAACAAACGATAACATACAACCTTCATTTTGAGTTCTTGACTTCAATCCCAAATCTTCACTCACCAGTTTAACATTTCTTCAGCAGGGGATAAATAGTATCCCTGGCAGGGATCCATTAATATTTCTCTAGCCAGGGATATTACATTCTTCAGCAGGGGACGATCCCCGGCATCCCCCCCGTCAATTCGCACCCTGATTCCTGGGGGCATAATAACTACCTTTACTCTCTGTTGGGAACGGGGGAACTTGAAGCCTTCTTATTGGCTGCTTTCTCAGAGCATCTTAAAATTTCAATATATGTGGTGGTGCCATCTATATTTTTATTGTTAAACTCATGACTGTCTCGCCTTAATTAAATTAACAGCATAAAAAACATCAGAATGATTTGTTTTGGTGTATATTTAATTTTAAAAAAAAATTCCTCCCATTTAACAGCATTCCTTTAAACATATTTTTCTTTAGTTAATTTGTTCTCTCTCTTAATCAGATACTTAAATGTTATGAATATTAAATACTACTAATTTTAAATGACAAAAATTGAACCCTGTTTTTCAAAGGAAATAAAGTTTAACAATGCCTACATATGTGTGACAAGAATATTCTAAGGATAGAGCATCTTTTTTGTTTTTTTTTTTTAAATTATAGCAAAGAAAAGTACTAGGTATTACTATAAAATGAAATTCATTTTTCATTGTAAGAAAGATACAGTTACCTTTTAGAATGACAATATTTTTATCAAAAGAGTATTCTGAATGATAAATTAAACATAATAGGATATATAAGAGGATTTTGTTAAATTTTAAATTTGTTTGTTTGATTAAAGATTTTGTTAAGTGATAATATTTTAAAACCTCAAATATTAGGAAAGTATATTATAAATTGATACAAATGCATTTATAATATACTTTTCTTTAAAAAATATTTAGAAATTTAAATGTTTTTAGAAATTAGAAAAGTATTTTTTTAATGCTACTATATTCATAGAAAAATATGCGAAACAAAAAATTTCCTTGAACTGGTAAAGACACTTACCTATGTATTTAGAATACTCTAATATAAACAATAAATTTCTCATTCAATATTTATTGCTGTAGTTTTTGAGTATACACAATTCTCAGTTAATTCTCTATAAGGCATTTCTTAAAATTATTCACATATATAGAGAGAGACATATTATAGAATAAAACTTTATTAGCTTATAAACTTTCATTTATTTCTTGCTAGTTTTACATGTACGGTCACTTTTATGAATTGAATCTTTTTCACTGATGAAACAAAAAATTTTAATAGATAAAAATATTTTTCAATTCCAAGAATTATTTCATTATGTAACTTTTTCAACAAAACTATTAGTACTTAATAAAAGTTCTTAATTTTCCTCTTTCACAAAGCGTCTTTTTTTTTTTTTTTTTTTTTTTTTTTTTTTTTAAATGGTTGGTTGCGTTTCAAATGCTCCCAACTTTCTTATAATTGTTGAATATAAACCCCAGAACTTAGAAAGAGAAAGTAAATAACACAAATTCTTTTAATTTTATTTTCAGATTCAGACACGTTAAGATAGAAAGAATTATTTGGGGATGGTAGTATTCGAATAATTTTTCATATGTATTCTTTTCCTTTAATATCCAAAAATTATAAATTAAATTTTTGAGGTTACAATTGAATAATAAGAAATGCAAGAAATATGGAAAATAAGTAAAATTATATCTTTAATATATATGTATTGTACAAAAAATTACAATTTAATGCAGTTTTGCATTTGGTTGATTCCTTTTTATATTTACAGAAAGTGAATATTTCCTTTTTTTGCTGGGAAGTTTTTTTTCTGGAAAAACAGACATTGAAACAACTGATAAACTACATAAGAATAAGCTAATAAGATTATATCGAGCGCTGGGCTAAGAACAAAGTTAAAATAAAGAAGGAGCGGTAAGGCATCATGACGTCATGCATCAATCTGAGATAGCAGCCAATCAGAAGGCTTCAAGATCCCCCGTTTCCAACAGAGAGTAAAGGTAGTTAATATGCTTCCTGGGGATCTCGGCGGGGCCCACTTAGGCCGGTGGTCCTCGGCAATCGCCGACCAGCCGACCTGGTTAGTGCGGGCCTGGTATTAATAGAGATTAAAAAAAAAAAAAGATACAATGTAATACCATACTCACTATTCAAAGCCCACTGACTCCTGATGTTCTCCAGGATGTAAAAGATGTCGGCCAAGCATTTGGATGAGTTCTGTAGTAAATTACCGATCGGCTGGAACGGGAAAAACTCATCGAACCCGCTGAGTTTCGAACTGTGCAGCTCGCTGAATTGCTCGGCTTTCAACGAATTTCTCAGGTTGTCCGAGGTTTTTTCCAGCAAATCGTCCAGGTCATAAACTCTTCTTTCTGTTTTCTCCGCATTCTTCAATCCGCTTTCTGTGGAACAAGTCAAAACAACTAAACTCGCGAAATAAAATAACCGTAGCAGACGATTATCCATGATCAAAGGCAAGATTTGCATATGTATAATTTCTCAAAAACTGTTCTCCAATGAATAAAGTTGGGCTCCGAAAAGGCGTAGAGAAATGATTTAACACTAAACTGGAATATTTATACGCTTAAAACTCGTTTACTTTGGCCTTAAAAAAATAAAAAATAATAATCGGTATCGTACAAGAACTTTATCGGAAACCCCGTGATAGTGAAATGCGGCGCTTATTGCATAACAATGATGCAATGCCACCAGCGCATATGATCTCTAATTCCTATTTGAACAGATAGCGCCGACAGAAAAAAGGACAAATCTATTGTTAGAGAAAAAAAAATAAAGAAAAGCTATTATTCAACTCGTCACTGTTGTTACGACCGGTTTTGTCACAGCATTCAAATTGCAGTACTGTTGAATGATACACCTGCAGTTTTTTAAGGAGTGTGACGTCACTTCGTTTCACGCCTTCTTTCTGGCCAATGGAAAGCAGAGGAAAAAGTGACGTGGTATCTGGAGTGAGGAGGGGGAAAATACTTGGATCGTTTAGTTTTTGAGAAAACGATTTATTTTGATTTTTGAAAGCCGCTGGAGATGAAAAATTTTGAAGTGTAATAAATACAGTGAAACTTCTATGAGCGACCACCTCTATTAAGCGAGCCTCTCCTCCAAGGACCCCTTTTTAGAGCATCTTTTTTTTTTTTTTTTTTTTTTTTTTTTTTTTTTTTTTTATCCTATCTATTTAATGTTAAAAGATCCTCTAGACGAGACCACACAACCCTCTAAAAGCGACCAGTCCCGGTTCCTTGTCCGAAAATGTTCTTGCACTTTTTTTTCCGGAAATAAGGTAAACAATACCAAATGAAACAATCTGAAATTCCTAAATATTTTATTTAAAATATGTTTGTTTAATTACTTACGTATTAGTAATACTGCTTCATGAACAACAAAACAAGCAAAACTTGTTTTGTTTATACTTCTTTGAGCGACCACCTCTCTTAAAGACCGATTTTTTCGCGGGTGGTCTTTCCCGAAAAGTTTCATTGTATGGTATTTGTAGTAAATGAAGTAAGTTTAGGTTTTTTAAGCGCGTGTCATATTATTCTATTAAAACATGTTTTAATAGAATAATATGACATGCAAATATAAGTTATGAATATGACATACTTCTAGTAGTTTTAAGGCCTATTTATAGATATTAAAAAAATACACGGTGATGCATAAATGCAAGGCTAAGCATTAACACAAACTTTATATCATGATTAGAGGCACGGAATTTTCGCGAATAAAAACAGAAATTTAGCAGAAAAAAATTGCACATTTTGAAATTTCACTAAAATTTGCATAAACGACTTATGAAACAGTTTTATAAACTTAAAATTTGCATTTACTGTTAATTAGAAGCTATATTGATGTAACTTCGACATTTCACTGTTTTAGAGAAGTGGTTTTTTTTTCCTCATAACGACGACATTATAATCAGTGCCATATTACCGGCAGGGCCTACAGATTTTAGGGGCCCCAAAATCTTAAATCTTACACTTTTATAATTTTACAGTAAAATTACAAAGGATAAAAAAAAATTATGATTTTTTAATTATAAAGTATGAACAGTGAAATTGTATAAATTAATTTAAACTTATTTTTAATTCTTCGAAATGGAAATTTTAACTTATTTTTAATTCTTCGAGAATCGCCGAACACATCGAAATTTGATTTTTTTTCAAATTAATTTGTTTGTTTACATTAAAAAATCAGCTGCGGAAAAAAGGGAGTTGTCTGTATATTTGTTTATTTTAGACTTAAAACAAAATTTGTATTTGGAAGGGATAACATATTTAAAACTTTCAGTATAAGGGGTAGTCAGAATTTTCAAAAATTGTTTTTTTTTTTTTTTTTTTTTTTTTTGCATTTTCTTAAAGTATAGTATCTTAAAAATATTCTCTGAAAGTTTGAAGTGAATCCGACAAATATCTTTCGAGTTATTTAGCGAAGAATAAAAGGTTCTCGAGCGGTCTAATATTTCGAGAGAACAATTAGCTAGCGGCATAATTCTCCCTTACCTCCTGAAGTTTTAAAAGCAATCAAGCCTATTTATGAAGATCTTAGTAATGAAAATTTACTTTCAAGATGTGTAGGTGGATTTAATCAAAATAATAATGAGAGCTTCAACCAACTAGTGTGGAAAATATGCCCAAAAACTATCAATACTAGTTTTACCATTGTTCAAATTGCTGCATACGTAGCTATGAGTATATTTAATGAAGGGACAAAGTCATTATTAGTAATAATGAACACACTGGGACTTAGTTGTGGGCCTAATTCGCATCGGTATACTGAAAAAACCGATAGTGCACGTGTAAAAGTAGCTGATCAGCGCGCTAACGACAACACTCGCGAAGGTAGAATGCGACGTAGACAACAACAAATTGATGTTTTAGAAAGTTCTACAACGGCTGAAGAACTCTTATATGGTCCAGGAATAGATGACTCAGTGTAAGTATTGAAATTATTCGTATTACTGTACATCAATCGACTGTAAAACTTTAAATGCGTTTTTCTCAAAACTATGTTTTTTGAACTGGTGACCACTGTAACTCAAAAACCGCTCGATAGATTTGAATGAAACTTATACAGCTTTTAGAAAACATAAAAAGCTAGTGCCTGATCGAAGGATTTTTTTTTTAAACTTCGATTTTTTATAAACAATTAATTGTTGGTTTTTTCCCGAAAATCTGCAAAAAAATTTCCAGAGACCGCCATTTTGTTAATTTTGAAAAAAACAAAAAAAGCTTCGATCAGGCACAAGATTATCTATCCATAAAAATAATCTTTTTTGTTTCATTGATTTTAGATGAATCTCCAAGGAGCTGTAATGGTCACCGCAAGGACCCATTATTAAAACCTGTTCAACTTAGACCGCCATAACTTGTAAAATAATTATTATTTTTTTTTTAAATTTAAGTGAAGTAATGTTAAAGTATGATGAAATGATACTATGTTTTTACTTATGTGAAATAAACTTAATTACTAGTAAAAAAAAGTTAATAAAAAATGGCATTTTTTCACGCCTCTGACTACCCCTAACCCCATAAACCAATCATAATCTGTTCTTCTTCTTTTTTTTTTTTTTAAGGTAAGGTTATTGCAGCATGGGGTCCATTTTTTTTCTTTTGCCCGGGCCCACAGTTGTCTTGATCGGGCGCTCTGATTATAATTACTGAAGAGGCGATATGGGTCTATGCTATTAGTTAGACTAGAAATGGTCTTGTAAAGCAGCTTTAACCCTTTGAGGCGCAACCCTTTCCCAATGTTGACAAAAGGGCAGCCGTTGCCATAGCTCGGCTTAACTACCAGCAAGATAGCGGACGATCGAAACGTTCATCGCGTGCCACAGGTCTAGAGACCCTATTTTTGACGACCGCTGGCTGTGCGGCACAGCCAGCCGTCGTCAAAAAAAGTATCTCTAGACCTGTGGCACGCCATGAACGTTTCGATCGTCCGCTATCTTGCTGGTAGTTAAGCCGAGCGATGGCAACGGCTGCCCTTTTTTCAGCATTGGGCAATCTATCCAGCTGTTTTCGCATTCTTCCATTTTTCAGCAGATGTCAGTGCTGTTTAAAAATAATCGTGACCAATTTTTTTACCGGAAATGACGTGCTAAGAAGTAAAGGATTCTCATGGAGCTAGGTCACCCGCAACTATTTTTCTAGAAATCAAATCTATTCTTTGTGAAGGGCAACAGTCAAAACGTTAGAGTTTGGTGTTCCCAGCGCGGGAACACTGCGTGTTAAAGGGATAACAAAGGTTGGAAAGAGAATTTATTAGCTCACAATAGGCTCTTAACTTTGGGATCTTCATTACTGTTTATCGATTGTGACATTAGGTGATGAAACTGAGTGTACCCAATCATGAGCTCAGTTTGAGAAAGCGCTTTGAAGAGAACAATTTTTGAAAAGTTTCGAGCAATATAATTTATATCATACTTGCGCAGCCACTCATGGGCAAAATAATTGACCCATGTGAAAATAGGCTTTATTTGTTGTATTTAATTTCTTGTGCAAAGAAAATGTATTGAAAGTTTTTTTCACGCGAGGTTTATAGCATCGTGTTTAGATAGATCCAAATCTCCTGACTTTGTTGTTCAAGAGTTGCTTTCAAGATTTCTAATTTGTTCTACAAATAGCGAACAAATGGATAAGTTGAATCTTCTAATTTGTTAAATAATTTCATTGATTTTTTATTTCAATCATGAGCTTATGTTTGAAAAATTCTTTAATTTTCTTTCTTTAAAAAAAAGTTATATTTTGCAGATTTTAATTAACGCCGGACGTAGTTTTAAAAACGGCCCCTTGTATGTACCTATGATCAGAGTTAGTCAGTATCGCTAATACATGTATTTTCAAAATATATTTGTATCTTATATTTTGTATTTTTTCTGGTAAAAACAAGGTATTTTGAGAATGTATTTCAGAACACATTTTCAGTGTATTTTGTATTTTCAAAATACAAAAATAAATTTTGTATTATGACATTAAATTAATCGTAACACCACAGATTGCTCAGATAGCATGTGCAAATGAACATAATAAAATTGCTGATTTTTACTCCCTCTCTTGGTGTAATTTATGAGCTGCCCCAGAATGACACGTGGTATTGTAGCTGAAGAAGTGTTAGGAATGTTTTATAAAATTAAATAGTACCTTTTCCTTAGCACAACTATTAAGATTACTTTTGTTATTCTTGTTAAAATGTATTTAAATAAAACAAGCTGGTACCTTCGGCGGAAAATTTAGCTTCTTCTCAATTCAAATTCTTTAAAAAATGTATTTTTAAAATACATGTATTTTGTTTTTTGCATTTTTGTTTGAATCAATGTATTATGTATTTTGTATCGAAAATACATTTTCGGTGTATTTTGCCCAACTCTGTCTATGATTGATTGTAATATATATATATATATATATATGTAATGTATAAAAAGGTAATTTGGGTTTTACTAGTTTGGGTATTGTTCAAGCGGGTACTTTCACTGTAAGTTTTACTTTCCTGTCATACTTGCCACGCGCGCTCTGGAGCTATGTTTTATTTATTTTGTTATTTGCCAGACATCAGGCCGTCGATTCTGAGTTCTTTAGATGTACACGTGTCCCCACGCCCTTGTGTCCCCGGATGAGGGTCATGTTGGTAAATGTGTGCGGTTCGATCAGAGATAAGAGAGAGGAGGAGTTGTGTCTTCGCAGACCACGTGGTGTGGTAAGCGTAAATACTCCCGCACATCGAAATTCGGGGGACTTCTGCCACTGGAACTGTTTAATGAGTCCACGCTGATTCTTGTACCCGTCTCCCCTCCCCTCTTCTCATTCTAAATTGTAACTTAATTGTAATGTTCAATAAACCATATTACCTGCCTTAACTCTGAAGCTTACTTGAAGTATCTGACGTCTCAAATATATATATATATATATATAATTTTTTTTTTTTTTTTTTGTTAAAGCCAGCTTTTTTAGTGTAACAATGTTCAAAAAGAAGTCTAAGGAAACACGAATGATACTACATTAATGCAACACTATGCTAATATGTAAATATGTAAGTATATAGTAGTATGATGACTTGTTAACTTGTTGCCGTTAACATGTTTATCGAATTTGGGTGCTTGGCTCGAAGCCCGCTTATAAATCCTTGTCAGGACAACACAAGGGGGAGTACCCTCCGTGAGGGTCTTTCTAAGATGTGCTAACCCGTATTTACTCCCAACTCACTTACCTTCCCTGTGATTTCCGATCTTTCTCATGCAAAAAGACCAATGAGTTCAAAATCACTGTGTCCCACACAGAAAATTCCACTGCCCGCCATCTGTGCCTATATTAAAGATTTTGCATTTTTGAGAAAATGTGTTGCGTGAATTCGCTCCTTCATCTGTAAAAAATTATATTTAGCATAAAAAATAGTGGGGAAATTACCAAAAGGGAAGGTTCCACCGAGATTTGAACTCGGATCGCTGGATTCAAAGTCCAGAGTGCTAACCATTACACCATGGAACCACTTTCCCATGCCGGGAATCGAACCCGGGCCGCCTGGGTGAAAGCCAGGAATCCTAACCACTAGACCACATGGGAACTGCCAAGTGCTGTCAGAACCGAGATAACATCTGTACAAATAAAACACTGTGTTGGTGTCGATTGTAATCTGTTTCTGCTCTCGTTCACGGACTAAGAGAGCATTTTGGAGTTTTGTTCTGCGCTGTGTAAGCCTGCCTACACGAGGGGTATGGATAAGGTGACCGTGACCATACGTAGTTATACCATACGTAGGTGACCATACATAATTAGTGTATAAAATAAAGTTTAACTCGCATACAACATCACTGAGCGAATCGGATAATTATTTATGACTCGTTAAGTTACAACGTAACTGATAAGTTACGTTGGTTAGTGGGCTTGTGTTTCAGTTTGACGTTATAAAAGAGTTCTAACTAAATATGACGTCAATACAGGGCCAATTCTAAGAATTTTCTTGGAGGAGAGGGGAGCCGGGGGAATGAGATAGATGACTTGTCGATAAACTGCCAAGTCAAATATCGGTTTTTACCAACTTTTTTTTTTTCGACTCTGTTTCCAGCTTCTTACTTTTGCCAACTACGTTTGTGTAATTTTGCCAAATGTATCAGAAATAGAAAATAAAGGTACTTACGTATTATCCCGGCGGTCCGCCAAGACCAGAGATTTTTCGCAATGATAAATGCTGGAAAAATGAAGTACTTCATTGTTAGAAATAGGTTTGGCAACAATTTGCCAGCACATTTGACGAAAAAATCGCTTGGCAGAAATGACCGCCGGGATAATACGTAAGTGCCAAAATAAATAATAGTTTTCTTTCTTTATTTTTTTTTCCAAGTTTGCCAACTAGGTATCTAATTTTGCCAAGTTCAACAGAATTTGCGAGTGTTAGGCGGAGGCTTTCCCACCCCCACCCCCTTTAGCAAGGGCCTTGCGTCAATATAGCAGAGTTCAACAGTATTTATAACCCCCCCCCCCCAAACTAAAATCCTGATTACGCCACTGTCTATGAGTATCTGCCTACGGGGGTGGGGGTAAAGGTAAAATTTGGGGTTCCATCTATGATTTTATGTACCATTTTTTGTATGAAAAATTTCCCTATACGACTTTGTTCTTCTCCCGTTTCTCCAACAACCTCCCGTTATTAAAAAAAAAAAAAAAAAGACGTGTTAGAAATGAACAAAGATTATTTCAATTTAACAAAGTCAAATTGTAAAAAAAGTTCTTTACATTTTCTCGAGCCCATTTTATAAAAATTATGTCTTTTTACTTTTTTTTTTTTTTTTAATAGCTGTCGATTTTCATTCACAATTCTTTGGTAAAATATTTTTAAATAATAGTAAAGTTTTTTCTTAAATTATTATTATTAAAAAACTACTTTTACGCTTATTTATTTATTTGTCAAGTCCATTTTGTTGTAATCCATTATATAACCAATTATAACGTCAAAATATTCTGTATATCTTCCTGATAGAACAGAAAGCTTTTTAAAACGTCATAAATAACTCTCCAGTGACGTTGTAAGATACTTCTGTAATTCATTATATAATCGATTATAACGTCAAAATAAAGAGATCTTCACTTTTGTTTTTTCACCTTTAACCCTTTAACGCGCAGTGGTTTCGCTCTGAGACCACCAAACTGTTGACGTTTTCACTGTTGAAGGTCACGAAGAATAGATTGGATTTCTATAAAAATAGTTGCGGGTGACATAGCTCCACGAGAATCCTTTACTTTTTAACACGTCATTTCCCGTAAAAAAATTGTCACGATTATTTTTAACACCACTGACATCTGCCGAAAAATGGAAGAACGCGAGAACAGCTGGATAGATTGCCCAATGCTGAAAAAAGGGCAGCCGTTGCCATCGCTCGACTTAACTACCAGCAAGATGGCGGACGATCGAAACGTTCATCGCGGGCCACAGATCTAGAGACCCTTTTTTGACGACAGCTGGCTGTGCTCGCGCACGAGCGATGGCAACGGCTGCCCTTTTTTCAGCATTGGGAAAGGGTTGCGCCTCAAAGGGTTAAGGGGGCTTTTGTCCCTATAGTTGAGTATCTCTCAACTCATACGGGCATTCCATAGCCCGTAATGTATTGGAATTATTTTCGGTACTCCTGTAGATAAACTATAAATACTACTCGTTGAAAAGCCTTATATTGTAATCCCCAATAACATACGATAAATTGGTTTTGTTTGAAATAATCGAATATTTCTGGGCTTTAAAAATGTCTGCAAATTGCGCGTAATCTATTGGAATTCTTTCGGGTGCTCCTGTAAAAGAACCATGCGTCATTGTCAACACGGTACATGGTACAATAACATAAAATTTTCGTAGTTAATCAATGCACATTTTCGGCAGTTAGAGCACATTTTTCAACCTTGTTGTCTAGTATTTGTTAAAAAATAGAATATGTTAAATTACTTAATGCGTAGAGATATTATAAAACATTGGGAATGTAACCCGAGAAGCTTATTGCGAACAGAAGTGTAACAGTATTGTTTAAGTAGCCATTACCAGCGAAACATTCATAAAACGGTGACAGTCGACATGAAACATTCACTTGCGTGTCACGTGAAATGATTGGAGTCATTACGTCATAACTTTAGATATCCTATTCTTTTTACTTCCTTGTGCAAAGAAATGAAAATGCTGTAATCGCAAAAATTTTCTGTTTTCAGATTTATGCGTTAAAAACGATTTAGACCATCCTTAATTTGAAATAGTTAAAACTTCGTAAAATAATACACATAACGGATACTTACTGACTGTACGTATGTTACTGACTGTACATATATATACTGTACATAGGTTTCGGGTCTCTGAGTCACCATTCTTCTGGAACATTCTGTGTGGACACCTGCTGAGATGACATAAATTGGCATGTAACATCGGGGGGGGGGGGGGCAAAATGTTTCTCATTGTAGAAAAAAATGTTTTCAAATAGGTGATATCTGAATTTTCTTCAGTATAGGGGGGGGGGATGCCCCTCTTTCCCTAGTAAGTTACGCCTATGCCTGCTGAAGAAGGCTGAAAATTTTTTGGCCTAAACGTACCTAAAGTTTGATAAGTACCTATTAAGTACCTGTGAATTATTTTACAAAGTTTTAATTATTTCATCTTTTAAACACCAGTTTCTTTTTGAGTGTTTTTGTCATACCTTAATTTACTTTGGCGCCATGCATGCTCGACCCATTTTGACCGATTGTGAATCCGTTTCGACAAGTTTTTTACGTGATGCATGTACGTCATGTGTGAATGTATGTTTTTAAAACGATAACCCGTAAAGTGCTGAAATTTTGAGTTTAGATGATCAGCTGTAAGACCTAGCCATGAGGGATGTAACGAATATTCGGCTACTTTCAATATTCGAATACTAAAAAGGTATTCGGCCGAATAGTTGTGGCCGAATATTGCTACATATTCAGTCAAATAATTCCTGAATAAAATGCTTTTAACATACATGAGACGTCAGATATTTCAAGTAAAGTTTCAGAGTTAAGGCAGGTAATATGGTTTATTGAACATTACATTTAAGTTACAATTTAGAATGAGAAGAGGGGAGGGGAGACGGGTACAAGAATCAGCGTGGACTCATTAAGCAGTTCTAGTGGCAGAAGTCCCCTGATTTTCGATGTGCGGGAGTATTTACGCTTACCACACCACGTGGTCTGCGAAGACACAACTCCTCCTCTCTCTTATCTCTGATCGAACCACACACATTTACCAACATGACCCGCATCCGGGGCTACAAGGGCGTGAGGACACGTGTACATCTAAAGAACTCAGAATCGACGGCCTGATGTCTGGCAAATAACAAAATAAATAAAACATAGCTCCAGAGCGCGCGTGGCAAGTATGACAGGAAAGTAAAACTTACAGTGAAAGTACCCGCTTGAACAATACCCAAACTAGTAAAACCCAAATTACCTTTTTATACATTACATACATATTTAAATGCATACAACAAAGAGCATTGTTTAGTTTGTTCTTCAGTATGTTAATTTATATTATAAAATACCCGATCATTGAATTTTAAGCTGCATGAGACATAATCATAGTTCCCAGCATAAAACTGATAAGAGGAAATCCCCAGATGTGTGCAATTCGAATACTTGTAGAAGTATTAGGGTCAACAAACAATACGTTAGTGCCAAATGTTTTCGGATGCTAAAATGTGGTTTTTACTTCTTATTAAACCTTTATTAGAAATGTGTTAGTAAAATCCTTAACTGGGGCAGTTTTTCTTTACGGAGGGTAGGGGAATCTCTTTTCAGATCCTCAAACACTGATACAATTTCGAAAAGCTGCTCAATATGTTTTGCCAAGGGGCTTTAAAACCCAAGGCATGATGTGATTATGCATGGTTACCAGATTAATCGCATTTCTTACCATAGCATATTTATTAAATTATGAATATCTGTAAATATAATTATGCTGTTGTTAGTATTTGAACTTCGTAAAAAGGTCTTTTAGTGACCAAGATTTTTTAAGTCTTACAGAATATATAATTAAAAAAAATTTAATACTCAGCCCCCGAATATTCGATATTCGGCTTTAACTGTTGGCTGAATATTCGGACAAATTACTATTCGTTACATCTCTACTTAGCCATGCATTTCCTTTATGGACAGCAGTTATGACTGTAATATATATTAGACTGCAGTTATGACTGTAATAGTATATAAGAGTATAGACATAAATCCTTGGACCATGTCCAAAATCTCGCCAAGCTTAAGAAGTTTAGACAAATATCTCCAGATTTATTATTTAAAAATAAGTTCCTAAACTGAACCCAGCTAGGCGATCGCTCTTAAAATGTGGGGAGAAACCACCAATCCCTAATATTATTGAAAATATATTATATCATCTTCAAATTTACTTCAGTTTAAGCGAAGCACATCGAAAATTTACATAGTTCAATGGACGTAGAAGGACGTCATGCGGTGAATCATGATGTATGAAGTCACATCATAATTTTTTAATTGATGAAATTATAATTTTTCTGGGACTTTTTTTCATCTCTTTTTTTTCTTTCTTTGGAAGTAAATTTTAAAAAAAGTGTTATTTATAAATATCTGTTATAAATAAGAAAACTAACTGGTCTAACTAACCAAGTAAACTAGCTGGAATTTCGTTTACGGCGATTAAAAACGTGACATCTGAAATTAAAGATCGTGAGCGGTTCATAAACTCTGCCACAAAATTTAGATCGCATCAAAGTGAATTCGCTGTTTATCCCTTAGAGGCGCAACCCTTTCCCAATGCTGGAAAAAGGGCAGCCGTTGCCATCGCTCGACTTAACTACCAGCAAGATGGCGGACGATCGAAACGTTCATCGCGTGCCACAGACCTAGAGACCCTTTGCGCGAGCACAGCCAGCTGTCGTCAAAAAAGGGTCTCTAGGTCTGTGGCACGCGATGAACGTTTCGATCGTCCGCCATCTTGCTGGTAGTTAAACCGAGCGATGGCCACGGCTGCCCTTTTTCCAGCATTGGGCAATCTGTCCAGCTGTTCTCGCATTCTTCCATTTTTCAGCAGATGTCAGTGCTGTTAAAAATAATCGTGACATTTTTTTACGGGAAATGAATGTGCTAAAAAGTAAAGGATTCTCGTGGAGCTATGTCATGCGCAACTATTTTTATAGAAATCCAATCTATTCTTCGTGACTGGCAACAGCTAAAACGTCAGAGTTTGGTGATCCCACAGCGGGATCAATGCGCGTTAAAGGGTTAAACATAAGAGGCGATGTAAATTAAAAAAAAAAATGTGCTGAAAAAAATAGAAGAATGCGGGAACAGCCGGATAGATTGCCCCATGCTGAAAAAAGGGCAGCCGTTGCCATCGCTCGACTTAACTACCAGCAAGATGGCTGTGCCGGCACAGCCAGCTGTCGTCAAAAAAAGGGTCTCTAGATCTGTGACACGCGATGAACGTTTCGATCGTCCGCCATCTTGCTGGTAGTTAAGCGGAGCGATGGCAACGGCTGCCCTTTTTCCAGCATTGGGCAATCTATCCAGCTGTTCTCGCATTCGTCCCTTTTTCAGCAGATGTCAGTGCTGTTCAAAATAATCGTGAGCATTCTTTTTACGGGAAAGGACGTGCTAAAAAGATAAGGATTCTCGTGGAGCTATGTCACCCGCAACTATTTTTATAGAAATCCAATCTATTCTTCGTGACTGGCAACAGTCAAAACGTTAGAGTTGGGTGTTCCCAGAGTGGGATCACTGCGCCTTAAAGGGTTAAGTGACGTGTACGATAGAAGCGGTAGTTCGCTTGCCATTTTGCAGGTTTTTTTTTAAGTGCTGTATGTAAATTCTTTATTGCTGTGTCTCGAGGGACAGCTTGCGATATCCCCTGTATATTTGCACTGAATTTTTGCCGGTGAAAGTATTTTATTATATGTGAGAAATACAGCATTGGTGAAAGCTTCTGTACTTAGGTAACTGTTATAAGCACATATGACTGTCTGATTGTGCTTGTGAATTTTGTACAGCTGGTTGTACCACGAAGTTTTAGAAGCAATAAAGTTCGAGCTCCATCTCTAACAAGAGGACTCTTTACTGGAACTTTCTACACCCATTGGGCTTTAGAACGACGAACCCATGAAAGAAGCCGAGTTTTCTGCAACAATATTTATCATTAAGATTTTTAACCCATTTGTGCCCAGCAGGGGCGTAGCCAAGGGGGATCATAACCCCCCCCATGAGGAGTATAGACATTGTATATAGGTTTTTAATGCTGTTTTTATGTACTTATGATTGTAATTTTAATTTTGGGAACATATTGCAGGTTTTAGTATATATTTTATTAGTTTTCTGTGTTTTACTAGTAAACTGATTTTAAATCCACTTGTAATTGGCTTTTAATTGTAAAGTACGTGCTTCAATGGTAAATTATATTTTAATTGGACTTGACTTATATTGTAAATATTGTTGATCATATTGTGATTGAACGTATGTTATATATATATATATATATATATACTATATTTAACGTATCTTCCCCTCAGATGTTGTGGTTTTCTTCCTTGGGGCAGGTGGCATATAAACAGGGTTGATAATACGTAGTATTTTGTCTGCTATGTGTTTGATTTGTGTTTTTTTTTTCTTTTTTTTTGTGTGTGTGTTGTAATTATATATGTATTTTTAGCTTGGCCTGTGTGCCGTTGGCGGTTTGTAACGCTTTTAGCGATTGTAAAAGTTTTATTTTGTAGTAAATAAATAAGCCTGGGTGGGGGGTCTGGTGGGCGTAAACCGCTATCGCGGTCGCCCTCCCCCTTTATCTCAGGTGAACACCCCCCATGAGGAACTTTTTGCCATACAAAATGTATATTCTTCACTCCCTTATCACACACATGCGTGCATATATGTGAGTTGCAGTGGTCGTAACTCCCCCCCCCCATGAAAAATTTCTGGCTACGCCCCTGGTGCCCAGATATTTTTGCGACTTTCTTCGATTTTTGCTAATACCAGCAATAATAGATAAATTTCTCATGTCAACTTCTTGCACAAGGTATGGTTTCTTTTAAAACCATTATGTATATAAATTCAAATGTCAGCATCCTACTGGGTCACGTTAAAATATTGTGTGGAGTTGAGGTTCAATACTCGTGAATTAAGGCTAGGAAAAATAAATAACGTTTTCGACTGATAGCGAAAGTGCCGTCCCAAAAAAAGGGACGCTAGGCATAAATGGGTTAAAAACACAGTTTACTTTCACATAAGAGTACGCTTAACAATTTTAATGGACTTGGTCTATCAACAGTCATAGTTTCAAGAGCATTTTAGAGATGTTAATCTCTTCCGAGTAACGTAAACACGACTGAGGCGAATGAAATAAAATTTGGTGAAACGATAGGTTTTTTAATAAAAATGAATATGTTTGAATAATTTTTGCAAAATTATTCAAGATATATAAATATTTACTGATGAAATATAAACCACTGAAGCGAATGAAATAAAATTTTATATTGTCACTGGTGGTCACTTAAACTCTAGGCGTCAAATATTTTATTTTATTTTATCTTTGATATTTTGAGATTTTGTGAAAATTCAGTACATGTTTACTCCATTCCTGAAAAATTGGAAGAGAGTAGAAAAAAAAATGGAATTATATTAGATGCAAATTAATTTGAACTCTAGATGTCAAAACAGTTTTAAATATTTAAGAAATTTTGTGATTTCTTAAAATCATATAAATGTTTGTTCTCGCATTCCTTAAAAAATGGATCAAGAGAATACAATGAAGTTTAGCAATATGATCAGCAACGGCTTAAACAATAAAAATCGGAATTTTTTGGAAAATTTAAATAAATTTTTAAAATGTTTATTTGTTTTAGATTTTGTGAAAACTGAGCAAAATGTTTTCGAGGAATAATGTTAAAATATCTACAGAGAATCAAACAAAATTTAGTTTTAGGTTAGGAATGACCTTCTCTTGACTTGAGGAAATCACTCAACCAGAATAAAACTTATTTTTTTTAAAGAAAGAAGTTCTCTTTAGTCAAATATACTGATCAATTTGTTTTTCTCAAAGCTGTAATCTTAACAGTACACAGAAGTTATAATTTTGATTTCTATACAATTGCTAATTGTTGTTTGTAATTAATTTGTATTTTTCCATTCTTTATTAACCTACAATGATAACGAAGAATCAAGCTTTTTGGAAATTTGCATTACGTACTAACTCGTCAACGACGGGTACTTTAGATAGTAATATCAAACTAAACGGTAAAACGATAACAAAATTATTTTAAAAGTTCATTTTATCATGGATTAACATTTGAAGTCTGCTGGAATGATAATTGTGCGATTGCTGTTTCTTTACCAGCACAGGCTATAGGTTTACACGCAGCGGAGCACTGTCCCACTGTACCCCAATCAAGATGTCCTACTGTACCCACCCACCCAAGAAGTCTTTTAAAATCCAAATTCAAAAGTTTTACAAAATTTATCAATTGAATAAAGGTCATTACATGCATGCAATTAAGAAAGTTTAAGCTTTAAATTAAAGGTTGGTTAGAAAAAAAAAACCGCTTAAAAGCAAATAACGTTTCAATCGTACATTGATGACTAAATGTATCGTGAATGTGCTATATAAACAACATAAACCTATTGATTTTGATAAAATCTATTGTTTCAGTTTTGCAGTAGAAATATTTTAATAGTATACCACAGCCGCAAGCGCATACTCTAAAGCCCCACCAGTGGCCGAGCATATAGCGCTGTGAACTGTGGGAGACGGAAGGTGCCGTGTTCAAAACCAGGTCACGTCCGCCATCCTAACCGTTCGTAGTTTTCCGTGGTTTTCTCCGAAAGATACGAGCTACGACCCCTTAGAAAGACCCCCCACGGAGGGCATCCTACTAGAGAAGAGTTCGGGCTCATTTTTTAAAGCCTGAGCCCGAGGACTTTTAATTCGAGTCAGCCCGAGCGATATTATTTAAGTCGGAGCCCGAGCCCGAAATTTCAGCTAAAAGATAAATAAAAGTCAGCTACTTCATTGATAGAATATCATAAATTCTTCCGTTTCTGAAAATTAAAGAGAAATATAATGGAGCCCACCCGAATCCGAATACAATCGAGATCTCTACACCCCCACCCCTCGGCCTAGAGCCCACGTATAGCTAATTAGCCGTAATCGCACAACATCAGACTAGTTTTATAAAAGTTCTTGTCTTCATTCTAAAAAATCTCATTTTAGCGCCAATTTATACACGTGTGTGTGTGTGTATGGGCGCCCATAAGGGGGGGGGCAAGGTAGGGCACTTGCCCCTAGAGTTTTAGGTTAATGTCTCATGATGTATACAAATGGCAAAAACAGAACTAAATTTGTTAAAAGTTTTAAATTTGCCACCCTCTAGAAAAAAATTTTGGAGTTTGGCCCCACCCCTAGAAAAATTCCTATGGGCGCCCATGTGTGTGTGTGTGTGTTTACGCATAAATACATTTTCATTAAGCTAAAAACTTTTCCACTCCGGGGCGCGCCGCCGCCGGGTATCTGAGGTCGTTACGCCTCCGTCGCGAATTTCCAAGTGGCGCAGTTACGCCACAGTTTTCCAATTTACTCCAAGATGGTTCAAAAGCACATAGCATTGTCCGGTCGGAAAGTGAATAAAGATCTCCGTAATTAAAAACAACTTTAAAGAAACGACAACAAATAAATTACTTTATTTAACACCTCTACCACAAAATATATACATAAATATACATCGCGTTTTTTCGTGTGTAAGATGAACTGAAACGTGCAAGTCCAAAATGAGTTATTTCCACCAATCTTCTTTATAAGTTAGTAAAAAAAACTTCACTAATTTACGGTTTCTGGTTTCTTTTTGGTGAAACTTTTCCTTACTAATTTTTCTAAGCATACAATAGGAGATTCTAGTATCAGAGCAACTGGAAGTGATAAACCGTATGTGACAACCATGAAGCCTAGGTATAACATCACCTGGAAAAGAAAGAAAAAAAAGAGAGAAATATAAAAATATGAACTACTTTAACATTTTATATCCTCTCTCTTTTGTGTTTGGTTCCCTGCTTTAGATTGGTTGGTGAATATTCTGCCCTTGAAGAAGGAAGGCCTTTACTGTTTTCCGAAACATTAGTGTTGTTATTTTACCTTTACGAGCGTTTTATATGAATTTCCTTTTTATTTTAATTTAAGAAACAGTTTTTTTTAAGTCGAGTAAATCAGCAGGTTCGATCGTTGACATTTTTTATTTTGTTGAAATTTTCAGGATTCGTTCTTCGCGTAAATTTATTTTACCCGTATTTTCTTTATTTTTGCGAAAAAAAAAATTACTGTAGTTTTGAAGCATACCTGAAAATCGTGCATTTTTCAGAAAAAAAAACATGCTTTTTTCCGTGCTGAAGTTACATGCTTAAAAGCCAATACTTTTTTTATCAAGAGTGAACCACAACATTCGCAATTATTTTGTGTTCTACTACGTCCACACAAACTGACTGATAAGACACATACAGACTCGCAAAAATGGTTGATTCTTAGCACAAAGGCTAAGGGTCACTCAAAATTTTTCAGAAAAAGGATTTTTTTTTCTGAAATTTTAGCCTTCAAAATCCTTTTTGTGTCAAAAGTGAACCACAAAGGTGTATATTTCAGGGAATACATACTAATGAGAAGTTTTAAACAAATGTAAGATATGTGTGGATGACTTTTGGCGTGAAGAAATATTTGACTATTTTGATGCTCTGGTGCATTAAATACTTACTATTGTCAGGTGTGTGAACTCCAGTGATGACTTGAGGGATTGAAAATATCCTGTAAGAACCATCGGATGGATTAGGTAGGCAGCGTAGGTGAGTCGGCTAAGCGGTATGAATCCTCTGTAAGACAATAGGGTGTTAACGAAACCTGAAAAATAAAAATAATGCATGAGTAATAAGCTAAATTTAAAATATATATATACTGGGTGTGTAACAAGAACGTTCAACAAAAACGGGTATTAGAATACACGGGGGGAGGATGTTTTGTTGAATTTAACAAAATTTTGTTGATTCAACCAAAGTTTGGTTGGCACTACTTCAACCGAAAAATTTTGTTGGTTTTAACAAACTATTTATTCTAATTAACAGAAATTTTGTTCATTTAACAAAAATGTTTTTCTGAAATAGAGCTAACCAAAATTTTGTTGAATCAACAAAACATTTATTCGAATTAACAGAAATTTTGTTGATTTAACAAAAATATGTCTTTGAAATAAAGCCAACCAAAATTTTGTTGAATAAAAAAAATAAATAAAAAAAAACATTTATTCGAATTAACAGAAATTTTGTTGATTTAACAAAAATATGTCTTTGAAATAAAGCCAACCAAAATTTTGTTGAATAAAAAAAATAAATAAAAAAAAACATTTATTCGAATTAACAGAAATTTTGTTGATTTAACAAAAATATGTCTTTGAAATAAAGCCAACCAAAATTTTGTTGAATAAAAAAAATAAAAAAAAAACATTTATTCGAATTAACAGAAATTTTGTTGATTTAACAAAAATATGTCTTTGAAATAAAGCCAACCAAAATTTTGTTGAATAAAAAAAATAAAAATAAAATAAAAACCATTTATTCGAACTAACAGAAATTTTGTTGATTTAGAAAAAATATTTCTTTGAAATAGAGCCACAACAAAAATTTTGTTGCATCAGCAAAACCTTTATTTAAGTGTGTAAAATAATTTTAGAAAATTGTATAATATTGCGAAAATCACGAAGTGGGTGTACATTAAAATTGTCCAAGAGGCTCTGAAAGCGAATATAACACTTTATTCCACGAATTGAACTATTACTATCTCACAAAATAATAATACTAATAACACATGCAAGAGGCAAATCATTAGCTATCACAGCAATATTCAAAATCCATTGTCAATCGTGCCACACGTGTCCATATCCAGTCTATCAACTGACTCCCAGCAAGAGAAACTCTCTGTTTATAGATTTCTAAGGGGGTTGTGACGTCATATTTCTGGATTCTTTCCATAACTTCTTTTTTAATCGAGATACAGCCAAACTTCCATTACTGTCGGATCTTCTTTTCTTTCGGAAACTCTTTTGGTCGCCAAATTCGCAAAAGTTGTCAAGTTTGTCGCCAAAGTCGAGAGAGGTAACATACTTATTTCACTTACATCAAGTGCTTGCATATTTCTTTTTCCAGCAACACACATTGATGCGGGAAAACAACATTACAGTTTTGTAACAATCATAACACTCATAAAATGGTACTTGACAACAAAATGATTATGATGATCATTCAGATGCTTGAACATTTTTTTGCAATTGAGTAAGGCTGAACGTTTGTACCGTCCGATATGATCATTTTGTTCAAGCCCTGATCTTCCAGTAGGTCCAGGCTTGGGTCCCCGAATGTAGCAGTTTATCTACTTAAAAATGAGTACTTTAATGTACTTGTAGTTTTCAAGAACATTTGCGTCATAAATGTGTACATAACGACTGAAATACAAATTAAATTAAAAATTAATGAGTAGACAAGCTGCTTAAATTTAAGAGCAAAGTACTCAGAGCTGTTACTAGATCTACTCGGAAGTGAGTTCGGTTTGCTTATTTCTAAGTACCTCGTTTTTACAGTGTGTCACTGGTGAGTCGCATACTTCTGATCAACAACAAAGCAAGCATACAAGACAGACGAAAATACAGTCAAAACGGACACTGCCCGGGCTAATTAACGTGTCTTGTCCCTGAGCTTGGAGCAATAAGAATGCCCGAGTTCTTTTGATAGGGGAGGACCGTACTCGCTGACTGACAGCTTGCGTCAGAACCACGTGATCACCTGAGAAGAAACATGGCAATTCCATTCGCTGATTACAAAGCAAAAATAAATTCCGACTCCACCCTACACCGAAGATGAGGCTTGGGTGGGGACTAGAAAAGGCGCGGAAAATCCCGTGTGTTGTGGAGAAAACCAACTCACAGTCAAAGTAACAATTTGAGAACAAAAATTTGAAACACGAAGTGTTAGAAAAGAAATTTTAATAGAGACATCACTTAACCCTTTGAGGCGCAACCCTTTCCCAATGCTGAAAAAAGGGCAGCCGTTGCCATCACTCGACTTAACTACCAGCAAGAGGGCGGACGCTCGAAACGTTCATCGCGTGCCACAGATCTAGAGACCCTTTTTTGACGACAGCTGGCTGTGCGACACAGCCAGCTGTCTCAGAAAAAGGTCTCTAGATCTGTGGCACGCGATGAACGTTTCGATCGTCTGGCATCTTGCTGGTCGTTAAGTCGAGCGATGGCAACGGCTGCCCTTTTTTCAGCATTGGGCAATCAATCCAGCTGTTCTCGCATTTTTCCATTTTTCAGCAGATGTCAGTGCTGTTAAAACTAATATTTTTACGGGAAATGACGTGCTCAAAAGTAAAGGATTCTCGTGGAGCTATGTCACCCGTCACTATTTTTATAGAAATCCAATCTATTCTTCGTGACTGGCAACCGTCAAAACGTCAGAGATTGGTGTTCCCAGAGCGGGAACACTGCGCGTGAAAGGGTTAAAATATTGCATATATATATATATATAGTGAGTTCAATATATATATATATATATATATATCGAAGTGTTTTCAATGATCTGTTTGAATCCTTTCCTAGTACAATATAGAAGCGAGTCCCCCTTCTCCCATATTGAACTCACCTCCTTGGTCCATCAGGCAGACGTAAATGACCCAGCACAGACCCAAGGCGAAACCGGTACGGTTGAAGGCATTGTAGAAGCTGTTGGCAAGCGTGCTCGGATGGGCGTGGTAGAAACCGAAAAAGCAGGTTAGGGTAATCGCGCTGGCCACCAACCAACCAACACTCAAGAAGACCTGGAAAAGAGAAAACAATGAACGACGATATCGAAAATGGTGCTGCAGCAGTGGTGGCGGCTCGTGGGTTATTTAAATGGAGGCTCACAAAAGAAATTTCGAGAATTAAACATGCAGATACGACGCACCATACAAATTAAATATGTTTGCGTTTCCAGCAGTTAAAGGAAAACAATGCACGCAACTGAAAGAAAACAAGTCATCTTGGGTCTTACATTTCGTCACCAAGATAAGTTTCTGCAAAGGTGCTATCTTGATTTTTTTTTTTTTTTCAAAGGATACTATTGAAAAATGTCATTGCTTTAGCTCCGAAACACTCATTTTACTCCCATCTTAATTATTGACACTAGTTCGTAAAAGATATTGTTGTGAAAAATGATAGAAATAAAGAAAATAATAAGAAAATGAAATAAATATTGATTAACTCACTGAACGTAAGAAACCATGAGAAAATCGGGATGAGATTACCGAAACAAAAATAATAATAATCGTACGCGAGCACACTCAAAATGTGCGGACGGAATGATATCAGCAGCGCCGTACTTCTTGCCAACTCTCTCCGCTTCTCTTCTCAGAGAGCGGCTTAGAAGGAAATTTTTCCGTGCGATCGATTCAAGATTGTGCTGTAGTAACCTGCACTACAGTGCGCTATCTATAAAAAGCGTATTTAATAATAGTGAGAGGGGGGGGAGTAAAACTTACATTTTAAATTCACAAAAAAATCTAAAAGTGTACTTAACTAATTAAATTAAAAAATATTATTAATGTGTTTACTCTTTAGTTTTCCCTTTGGGGGTTGGCGTGCTCGTGTGCTTAAATGAAGGACCCTAGTAGCACAACTAGTTCAAAATACGTTCAAATTACGTTGGAAACACGTTTTTTAACGTTAAAAAACGTATTTTAAACGTCTTTTGGACTAATTGTGCTACTAGGGGAGCCGCCACTGCGCTACAGTATGAAAAGAAGAATGCTTTTTACTTACTTCAAAGGAAGGAGGAGATACTATGTTCGACGCATGTATATACAGAGTGTCCCCAAAATGTGGTTACACAGTTTCATTCTTTGTCTGTTGAACATAAGAGGCGCAACCCTTTCCCAATGCTGAAAAAAGGGCAGCCGTTGCCATCACTTGACTTAACTACCAGTAATATGGCGGACGATCGAAACGTTCATCGCGTGCCACAGATCGAGAGACCCTTTTTTGACGACAGCTGGCTGTGCTCGAAACGTTCATCGCGTGCCACAGATCGAGAGACCCCTTTTTTGACGCAGCTGGCTGTGCGCGAGCACAGCCAGCTGTCGTCAATAAAGGGTCTCTCGATATATGGCACGCGATGAACGTTTCGATCGTCCGCCATCTTGCTGGTAGTTAAGTCGAGCGATGGCAACGGCTGCCCTTTTTTCAGCATTGGGCAATCTTTCCAGCTGTTCTCGTGTTCTTCCATTTTTCAGCAGATGTCAGTGCTGTTAAAAATAATCGTGACATTTTTTTTACGGGAAATGATTGTGCTAAAAAGTAAAGGATTCTCGTGGAGCTATGTCACCCGCAACTATTTTTATAGAAATCAAATCTATTCTTCTTGACTGGCAACAGCCAAAACGTCAGAGTTTGGTGATCCCAGAGCGGGATCACTGCGCGTTAAAGGGTTAAACATAAGAGGCGATGTAAATTTTAAAAAAATGTTCAATGGAAGGTAGGATACTATAGGATACTACCTTCAGGAACGGCCTACCTATTTGGTTTAAAGCCTGTTTTAGTTCCTGAAGTGTCCTACTGTCCTGCTGAACCCTAGCTCCAGGCTCAGGTCCAGCAAGCAGCGGTTTCCCTCATTTTTATTTTTTTATTTTTTTTACAGCACAATTTTTGGATTACAATTGGTAAAATACATCAGTGTTATCTTCTATATAAATAAAATTAGACTTTTGTCAGTACATTTCTTGGAATTCAAAAATTTTGCGATTTCTATCCGTTTCAAGCACCCGGGAATCCGATGCGACCCTCAAAAAAAAGTTTGTCTGTCTGTCATTCTGTCATTCTGTCCGTGACGCTTTTTTTGTTTACGCATCACGTAAAAACGACTGAAGCGAACGATATGAAATTGGGTGTCATGATAGGTAGTCACTCAACTTAAAACATAGGCGTCGAATTTTTAAAAAATCTTGATTAGATTTTCAGATTTTGCGAAAATCGTTTCAAACTGCGTAAATTTGTGTTCAAGCATCACGTAAAAACGACTGAAGCGAATGATATGAAATTGGGTGTCATGATAGGTGGTCACTCAACTTAAAACATAGGCGTCCAATTTTTAAAAAATCTTAATTAGATTTTCAGATTTTGCGAAAATCGTTTCAAACTGCGTAAATTTGTGTTCAAGCATCACGTAAAAACGACTGAAGCGAATGATATGAAATTGAGTGACATGATAGGTGGTCACTCAACTTAAAACATAGGCGTCGAACATTTAAAAAATCTTGATTATATTTTGAAATTTTGCGAAAATCATTTCAAACTGCGTAAATTTGTGTTCGCACATCACGTAATAACTGCAAAGGTGAAAAAATGATATTTGGTGAAATGATAGGTGGTCACTCACCTTAAACTATAAGCATCTAATTAAAAAAAATCCATCAGATTTCGAGATTTTGTGAAAATCGTTTAAAACTGAGTGTATCTTTGTTCCCGTATTACGTAATAACGACTAAAGCGATTGATATGAAATTTGGTCACACGATAGATGGTTGCTCAACATAAACTATAGGAGTCCAATTTTTTAAACATTTTTATTAGATTTTGAGATTTTGTGAAAATTCTCTCAAAATACGTTTATATTTCTTCAAACATCACGTAATAACGACTAATACGAATGATACGAAATTGAGTGATAGGATAGGTAGTTGCTAATCTTAATTTATAGGCGTTGAATTTTAAAAATATTTTGCTTACATTTTGAGATTTTTCGAAAATCGTTTTGAAATGCTGAAAATTTGTTCCAGCATCACGAAATAAAGACTGCAGGGAATGAAACGAATTTGAGTGACATGATAGGTTGTCACTGAACTTAAATTCTAGGCTTCAAATTTTTCAAAAAATGTTGATTAAATTTTGAGATTTTGCGAAAATTATTTCAATATGCGTAAATATTCGTTCGCGCATCCCATAATTACGACTAAAGCGAATGAAATGATATTACTTAGTTACTCTCTAACCTGTAATATTTTAACAATACATGAAAATTATAACTTCGCTTTCTTTACTTTGGCAACATACTACATCCATTCTGTGTACTCCTACAATGCTGACGAAATTTCTTGCTTTTTGGAAATTTTCATTCACTAACCCGTCGAGGACGGGTACTTCAGCTAGTACAATATAAAAGCAGTTAGTTTACAATGGTTTACAATTGCTCACAATGTTGTTCTTAGTAATATTTGACCGTAGATACATATATTTAACACGTTCTTTTTTCTTCTTTTTTTACAATTTTGAAAGTTAAAAAAAGTAAATAAATATCTAAAAGTAAACAATAGGCTTGAGATGATAAACTTCAAAGTAATTTTCAAAGTAATTTTGAAAAATTCAAACATAAACAATAAACAATGGAAGGTAGGTGAAAAGACTACGAAAAAAATTCCTCTTGTTCAATTTCAGAAAGTTAAACTTTCTGAATTTGTATTCTATCCCCGTACAAAAAAATCCTTGCAAATAGAAAAAAAAAATTTACCCCGTACACTAATAAGGTGCAAAATTTGGGCCTTTCATCATAAAACGTCTTAGAAATATCTTTAAACAAAGATGATCGGCTGCAACACATGAGTTTGAATGTGAATGTTCAAAGCTAGAAAGAGAAAAATTTGTTTGTAATTTCTGCACGACCTCTGAAACGCGATCATCTAACATGATTTTTTTCCCTTTCGATAACCTTTGAAAAGTGGTTTAAGTCAGCAAACATTCATCTTCATATCTCCGAGAATTTTAGGATATAAATCTCGAATTTTGTCCATCGGCTCATTAGTGTATGGGACACATTTTACTGATTGGGGATTAATTCTTCTGTACGGTTGTTGTATACAAATTTAAAGACTGTTCGAAAATTAACGAGAGGAATTTTTTGTTAATTGAGTCTAATTTCCTACCTTTATTTGAACATTTTTTCAATTTACTTTGCTTACTCATTTCTAATAGATGAAGATTTAAAGCGTGTTATCATCTTTTTAGGACACCCTGCATATACAGGGTGTGTCACAATGCCCTCCCGGGTTTGGAAGACTGACAAAAAATGTATATTTCCAATACAGCAACAAAGTTGACTTTATTGGAGAAAGAAATGTTGCAAGTTTTATTTCACAAAAGTCCATTATGTGAAATAAAACTTGTAACATTTCGCGACAGCAACAGATTAATGCAGTTTTGTCGGGGATGGGCGTGGGGGAGGGCAGTTATCTTGTTCTCCAAGAAAGACAAAACCTGCAATGCTTCTTTCTCCAGTAAAGTCTTCTCCCAGAAAGAAGCATTGCAAGTTATGTTTCACAAATAACGGGCTTCCTCGTCATTTGATTGGACGAGGTTCTGCCGACGACAATTGCCTTCTTCCGTGGCCACCTCGCTCTCCGGATCTAATTCCGGGATTTTTTTTTTTTTTATGGGGTAACATTAGAGATTGTATTTTCGTGTCAAAAACGAAATTTAAGCCAAAGGATCACAACTGCCTTTGTTACCATGTTAACGTGCATGAGTGTGTGAAGAATTTGACTTTAGACTTGATATCTGCCGCATTACGGAACAAGGAAGGATTATAGGTGTGGGGGGGGGCAGCGGGGCTACCGTGTCAATTGAGAAAAAAAGAAGTTAATGTAAAACATCCTATTTTACTTCTAAAATGGAATCTTCTAACTAACCGCCTCCACCAGCTAACTAACTGCCTTCCCCCACTCCCCACTCCCGACAAAATTGCATTAATCCGTCACTGTCACGAAAGGTTCGCATATTGGACTTTTGTGAAATAAAAATTGTAAACATTTCTTTCTCCAATAAAGAAAACTTTGTTGCTGTATTGGTAATATATATATTCTTTTACGAGCCTTCCAAACCCGGGTGGAAATTGGGACACACCCTGTATATATACACCCTGACAGAGTATGACATGAGATCAATGTTGGATCTGAAGACATTAGATTAAAGGTATTTGAAACCGGTTTTTCTTTTATAAAATGATACTTGTTATACTCACCAGACTGTGCTTACGATTATGAATCGTTTTGTTAACGTATAAGAGGTAACCAGTCACTATTCCAACAAGATACGGACCTATTCTGGTGTAAGGCTTGAAGTAAATCTTAGTCATGTAGTCCTGAATTCTGGAAAAAGCAAGAAGAACAATAAAAAGGAGAAAAAAGTTTCATTCCATATAACATCGCATGTTTTGCTATTGGTGTATATCTTCTAAATATGCGATCTGGCGCAACTGTCATTCTCATGTGCAAATGTTACCCCTCAAATGGCGTCTTTGAATGCATGGGCCAAATTTTAAAGTAAATTACATGTAAAGAAGCATTTGTTGAATAGCAGTGTGAGGTGGGAAATGAAAATTGCAGGTGTGGTTTCAGCACGCTGGGTCTCCAACTAGTGATATCATTCGAAAGAATTCTGTAATCGATTACTATACTATTCAAATAGAATTACTAGCCTTTTAATTAAATGTTGAATATTCGCGATTTTTACTTTTCAAATAAAATTCTCGATTTCTATACTATTCTCGATTTTATTCGAAAACAATTCTCGATTTTTATTCGAATAAAATTCTCGATTTTTATTCGAATAAAATTCTCGATTTCTATTCGAATACAATTTTCGAATTTTAGTCTAATTCTGTTCGAGGTTTCTATTCGAATAAAATTTGAATACTATTTTTTATCGAACAGTATTCTCGATTTCTGTTCGAATACCATTCGAGAATTCTATTCCAGATTTCGAATGTCGTGTGCTATTCGAATGCTGTGTACTGAGCGTTCGAATGGCTTTTTCGAAATCGATTAGCTCGAATGGATTTAATAATCGATTAATTTGAATAGAACTCCAGCCCATTTCCGTAATAATAAGCGTAATTATGTCAGTGCTACCTTTCGCCCTTGGTGGATTGGAAGAGTTGGACCAGTCACTTGGCCAGAACGTTCACCAGATTTATCCGGTATCGATTTTCCTCTTACGGAGACACCTCAAGGCATCTGCAATTGGCTGATGAGGACCCCATCGCAAAACTTTCATTTGCTGCTACAAGTGTTTGTAAAGCACCTGGCATTTTCGAAAGGGTACGCTAATGCCCTAAATGGTATCTAATCTAATGTCGACACCACGTGACTTTCTTGTTCGTCTTATTAAATCATAAATATTTTCGGTGCATTTCATATAAACTTATTTAATATGAAAGAGATACAATGGTGCAGTAATACTAATATTTAGTGATTTCTAGCCAAACGTTTGAAAAACCGTCAAACTGCGTTTAGTTTGAAAAATTTATTTTTGGCACTTAATTGGATGATATTTCGCCAAAAGTTTCCAAGCTTGCGATAGTTTGCGAGATTTTAGTCATAGGCGAAATAGTATTGTTTGTGTGATTATGGCAACGCTACGCTAGGGCAATCTGCCAAGAATGGGGGTGCCTTCGTAGAAGGACTTTCTATGGGGTTCTAACGTGTATTCAGGTGTATCTGGAGAAAACCTACCAAAACTCCAGACCGTTAGATCGACAGTCGCGCGATGGGACCCGAACCCGGGACCTTCACTTTTTGGCCCTCTACCATTTTCAGTGACATAACCACTGTGGTATGGTGAGGCTTGTAGTTGAAATAAAAATTGACCACAAACTTTTAATGAATTGAAGGTATCTATAGACCTTAATGTAATTAAAGTCTTTTGTGACCTTGTAAATAAATTACCCAGTCGATTTCAATCAAAAAAGAGAGATGCTCAATTATTTGTTACAATAGTTCTAAATACACAATCTCAGCAATCTACTGTTAAAAGTTTTAGAATTATCTCAGCAATATTTATGACGCCAAATTTGGCGTCGGAAAATCTCGCCAATGTCGATGATAGTTGTCTGGATTTCGAACATAGCCCAAACAGTGGCTTAATATAGACATAATATATTATGTGTCCCTGAGAACCGAGCTCTTCTACCGACTGGGCCACTTACGATAGCGTGATAAAGTGTGGGGAAAATAAGATTTTTACTTACTTCACCAAAGACGCCAGCGCAGATAGTGACAAATCACTCATTATTGCGCTGAAGCCACCTGGCAGATCGAAGTGGTAGGTGATCACAAAATTGCATATGCAAGACGCAACCAAGAAGACTCCAACCAAGGAATAACCGACTTTCGGCCACCTACAGTGGGAAGATGGTAAAGTCTCAAAACAAACTCAAAGGCAGCTATTAAAATAAAAATTACCGTAAAATACAGCAAAAGCGTTCCCTCCCTCTAATAAAGCCCTCCCCCTTCTTTTCTCGTGCATTTTGTTTGCTCTTAGCTCTTAAAATACCGAATGAATGTCCCCTTAAGATGGATTCATACTGGCCGTTCCGTGCCGCTCTGCCCCACCATTTCTTTTTGCGTTTTGAAACTTTGGCTGCCCGCGCACGAGCTTGCGGAGCTACAGTAAATGCACCAATGAAATCACGCCATATGCCAGCGAAGTGTGACGTCAGAACAATGCTCTCCGCTTTGCTTCGCTGTGTGATGTCATCGCGGCGTCTTAGCGGTACGACTTCAAAATTCTCTATCGTATGAATCGAACTTCACTTGAAGATAGAGGGGGCATATGAGTGGTATATTTTTTTGGATTTTTACCGTTTACCGTCCCCATAGATTGCGTATTTTCCTTGAAGATTGGAGAGACGTTTTCGCGGTATTTTACAAAAAGTAAAAATACAATTTTTAAAAGTAGAAGCTTTTTATTATGGAGCCCTAAAAGGCGTAAAACAAAAATTTACTCTTGCAACGATATGCTATGAAGGAATGAAAGTTTCAAAAACTAAGAAAACTTTTAAAAAATATATATAGGTATTTCATTTTTGCAAGCGATGAAAATTTTTAATGTTCAAACTATTTTAAAAAGTGTTCGAGACCAATATTCCACTTGAGCTGTATTTGCTTGTAGGGCATTGATTTTAGACGTTAATATCTGTATTGCAAAGGGTTGGAATGCTTTTCCTATAAAAAATTGTATCATTATGTAGTCGTGCTATTCTGCCACCAATATTCTACTTCAGCTGTACTTGCTTGTAAGGCATTCATTTAGTTATTAATATCTGTATTGCAAAGATCTGGAATGCTTTTTAAAATATTCTGAACATTTAAAATTTTTCATCTCTTTCAAAAGTGAAATATATATATATTTTTCTCAAAATTTTCTTTCAAAAATTTTTTTCTTCAAAAATCTCCTCAAAATTTTCTAAAAATTTTCCAAGAAAAAAATTTTTTAGACTAATAAATACAATGCTGCTAACTTCTATAGGGTGTATCCACCTACGTCACACTTTAGTATATGGCAACACATGTTTCGAAAAGCAGACGACAGCTTTGTACAAGCAAACCTATGAAGTTTTACTGTGTTTTGACACTTAATAATTTGAAAGCGAATTAAATTTTGCAAAAACAAATTCAAATTATTGTATTAATCTGGATGATTGTACTAAGCAGTATTATGCTAGTAAAATTGCCAAAATTGGACAAATTAATCCGTATATTGATGATTCAAACAAGGGGAATATTGGTATCTGGTTCCGTTAAAGACTATGTCATTTTATCTCTCATCCTCTTATTGAAAATGTGACATAAAAATGAGACATAAAAGTAAGAATAAATGTCCGCTGAAAATGTTAGTATGTGTTATGTAAATCACCAATTTCTATAAGCTCCGTAAGGCTGCATTTATATTTAAATACTATTAGTTCACAACAGCTTTAATCTATTGTTTCAATATTTCGTAATCTGTAGAATATGCATCACATATATTTTTCTATAAATAGGTTACAATCCTAAAAATTTCAACATAAGGTTACCAGGCGAAATACACGAAAGATAAGATAAAATGACATAGTCAATTAATATCGTTTTAATATGGCAATAATGAAACTAAAAAATTAGGGGGTTCAGGGGGGTCTTCCTTGACGAGGCTCGAACATACGAGTTTTTATTTTTTTGCATGAACACGTGCAATTATCGGGTTTTTGATACATTTCTGTGGCACGTGAAAAATGTTTGCTTACAAGTCTTTAGAAGCCCACAATCATTTTACAATTGGACTTTTTAGTACAAAACTGATGGTAAGGCAAATATCCAACGAGTGAACTATTGTGAAAGGAATGGTAAGCAAACACACGTCTTTATATTAAAATACTGATATCATTCAAATATATTTCTTAGTTAGTACGACATTTTCTACTGATTATTTTCTAATATATTTGATATGCGTCTACTAGCTGAAAAATCTCGCGGTCCGGCAACGGACCGCGAAGCAGTGGTTGTGAAACACTTCTATACAGGACTCCCCCCACACCAGCAAAATCTAACATCATCGACCAAATCAGAGGCATTTTGAAAATTACGGCATTGCCAATTATTTATATTCTGAAATCTTAATCTATAAATTTAGGATTTTTTTAATAAATAAACAAAGGAAATAAAACTTACCTCCACAGTGTAATCAAAAACAAGGGACTGATGATAAAGAACTGCATATCATTAGCAAGATACCAAGACCAGCTCACGCACTAGGGGGAAATATACGTAAAGTGTTTTAAGAACATTTTAAATTAAACTAAATCAATGTATTGTTTTGCCAACGTATTCATTCATTTTTTTCTTGTTTGACTTTTTCCCCAGAAATAAATTAAAGCAAACAAACAATTTTTTTTTTTTTTTGGCGGGGGGGGGGGATATATATACGTATGTATACACACACACACATATATATATATATATATATTTACATTTGCAACACTCAAATGAGTTTTAGGTTCAAAATAAATTTTAACAAAATCATTTAATATTTATACATCGTTATTTCAATGTTAAGCCGACAAGGGGCTTTAAACAATATTTTCTTGCATTTATTAGCCAATCATTGTAAACATAGGTTATGTTAACATAGGGTTGCGAGATTAAAAAAAATACTAGGTCTAAGTAAATCTTTGAGTTTAATTAATTAAAAAATAATTAAAATATTTTAATTAATATCGATAAACACGATAGGGAAAATAGGCCTGTCTCATCTCGCAAAATTCCTATACAGTAAGGATAAAATGTCAGTCTCGTGCCGCAAAATCCCTACAGAGTAAGAATAAAAATTCAGTTTCACGTAGCAAAATGACTCCAAAGAGAGGATAAAAAGTCAGTCTCGTGTCGCAAATTCCCTCCATGGTAATGATAAAAAGTTACTCTCGTGTCGCAAAATCCCTACATACTAAGGATAAAAAGTCAGTCTCGTGTCGCAAATTCCCTCCATGGTAATGATAAAAAGTCAATCTCGTGTCGCAAAATCCCTCCATAGTAAGGATAAAAAGTTACTCTCGTGTCGCAAAATCCCTACGTACTAAGGATAAAAAGTCAGTCTCGTGTCGCAAATTCCCTCCATGATAATGATAAAAAGTCAGTCTCGTGTCGCAAAATCCCTCCATGATAATGATAAAAAGTCATCTCGTGTCGCAAAATCCCTACGTAGTAAGGATAAGTCAGTCTCCTCTCGCGATTTGGTCCCGGATACTGGAATATTCCCGCTTATTAGAGTTAATTTTAAAGGCAAATTGTGAATCCTGTTAACCCTTTGAGGCGCAACCCTTTCCCAATGCTGAAAAAAGGGCCGCCGTTGCCATCGCTCGACTTAACTACCAGCAAGATGACGGACGATCGAAACGTTCATCGCGTGCCACAGATCTAGAGACCCTTTTTTGACGCAGCTGGTTGTGCGCGAGCACAGCCTTAGGTCTCTAGATCTGTGGCACGCGATGAACGTTTCGATCGTCCGTCATCTTGCTGGTAGTTAAGTCGAGCGATGGCAACGGCTGCCCTTTTTTCAGCATTGGGCAATCTATCGAGCTGGTCTCGCATTCTTCCATTTTTCAGCAGATGTCAGTGCTGTTCAAAATAATCGTGATCATTTTTTACGCAAATGACGTACTAAAAAGTAAAGCATTCTCGTGGAGCTATGTCACCCGCAACTATTTTTATAGAAATCCAATCTATTCTTCGTGACTGGCAACAGTCAGAACGTCAGAGTCTGGTGTTCCCAGAGCGGGATCACTGCGCGTTAAAGGGTTAAGTGTGTTCGACTGTATAAGGAAAGCTTATAATAAAAAAACAATCATTTTGTACACTTTTTTTTCTGTAAATCAGAGAATTTCCTTCAGTATACCTGCACGTCACTGAAGTTGTTGATGTAAATCAGATTTCTCCACCAGTCCTTCTGGCACGTCGGGTCCACGTCGTTATCCACCCAGTAAGGTCCGGAGCCTATGTACAGGAACACTGTGGCGTAAAATGCCAGAACCATCATGTAGCTGGGTGTGAGCCTGAAAGTACAGGAACACAGAATAGTAGCATATACAGGGCGTATCAAAATTCATCATGGTCGAAATTTTAATCAGCCAGGTTATGATAGAGCTTTTGTCTACAAACTTAACAAAAAGGAAGAGGTACAGAGTTACTATGTTCAACACGTATGTTTGTATAGGTAATACCGTGCTTACTCGCGTAATAGTCGCCCTCGTATAATAGTCGCAACCCCGTTTTGAAGCTGAGAAAAATCATCAAAATATTTTTCCCCGCATTGCAGGTCGCAAAGTCGAAGTCGCGTATTCGACTTTAATTTATGTCTATAAAAATATTTATATCAGGTTGTAACGAAAGTTCTCCGCCCAATCTGCTCGAGTCAGCTCATGCGGCACCCAGCGATTGAACTTGTACATCAAGTTTATGTGATGCTTAGCATGACTAATGGGCATGGCATTCATGTCTAACTCTTTAGCTAGCTCTCAAGTGGTTAAATACTGATCTTCTTGCACAAGTTCTCGCAGGTGGCCCTCATTAACATCAGTAGGCCGGCCAAAACGCTCGGCTCCTTGAATGTCATAGGCCCTGTTTTTTAACTTTCAGTACCAAACCTTCACAGTGCCATATGATACAGCAGTAAAATCTAAATGACCCACATAATCGTTTGACATTCTGTAGCCGAATTTTTGCAACAGAACTAGAAGTCAATGATGGTTCTAATCCAGTAACGTGATAGTTCCATTTCAGACACATTGTACTTAATGATAAGGATATTTTTTAACAACACAATTTTTGCCATTTGAAAGTCGCTTTCTTTCAAATGGCAAAAATTGTTTGACAAAATATGGGCAAACAGACTACGCGAACTGTTTGCAGACGATATTTGTGATGGCGGGAAACTTTCGTTACAACCTAATAAAAAGAAAAATTTTTCTTTTTTGTGTACAATTGAAGTAAAGATTATTTAATATACGGCAGATAAACTGGAAACATTTAGTAAGTTAGTTATTTTAATTTCAGTAATATTTTAGCATTAGAGTGTGCAATATTGTGTAGTAGATTTCCCCGCATAATAGTCGCACATAGCCTTTCATCATGAAAAATATAGCCAAAAAGTGCGACTATTACGCGAGCAAACACCGTATATATATAGATATGCATATAATGCATGCGCAGCGACAATTTTTAGCACGTGGACCGATCTTTCTAGAATTCCTTTTTTTTCCCCTTCTTATTGGAAAGCGTATAACTTAGGGGTTGGTCCCATGTCAGTTTGGCCAGGTTAATGGTGATATCACTCTGAAAATCGCGCGGGGGGGGCGTGTTTTTATACAATTTCCTAAAGGGTTTCCAGAAACGGCGTTAGTTGCAAATTCCAAAAGTTGTCAAGGTTGGCTACTTTTGGCAATTTATCCACAAGTTTGGCGTCAAACAAACAAGTTTCCAAAACTGAACTCAGCTTGGCGATATCTTGTATATTTGGCGAGAAACTGCCAAACCCTACTATTCTACAATGGAAATTTTAATAAGTATTCAAAACTTCTGGTATAGTTAACCGATTTACATGCTGTAAAATGTAATCTTCGATTATTTAATGTATAGAACATTCATCTTCGAATGAATTAAATCGTAGAAGAACAGATATACCTCCTCTGTAAATTGTAAAACCCTAACTTTTTTTACAATGGAATAATTTCTCCTTATGTTGCAGTAGTAAATTAATGTCTTTCTTTGCATTTCATTTTAGATGATACTGAGAGTGCTTTTTTTATTTATTTATCTTTTGTTGCAAAGTTTGTAATTTATAAATTTGAATTTTACCTGATATATCGGTGAATGTAGAAATAAGCCCATGGTATGCTGCCTTTACTTCTATCAAACTCTTTCATGGTTAAGTAAGTAAGGAGAAAACCGCTAAAAGAAAAATTAAAAGAAAAATAAATAAATAAGGTAAAAAAATGTCCACACTTAATAACAGCATATTGAACATTAGGCAAAGATTTTAGTTTTTGAGACTTTTTAAACCTCGAAACTTTAAAAAATATGTCACAATAATGATTAAAAAAAAGACATACAAAATTTTTTACATTGTAATATTGAGCAGTTGATCAGATCACTTAGGTGAGTTTATCAAAGTGAACTATCACTTTGATCTTTGTACTGCTTTTGAATTTTTGTCAGTTGTTCTAGAAGTTCAGAGACTTTAATCTTTAGTTTCAGTTAATAACAGTATCGTTTTAATTAATCATAAGACATGAAGTGATATAGCATTTATTTATTTACACATTGTGTGCATAACTTTTCCCTTGCCTGTAAAACTCCTTTTACTGCATTAAGACTTACAATGCAGTAAAATGTTAGCAATGTTTTCTCTTCTTAATGATATGAACTGGTATTTTTGAGTCATCTGTGACAAAGTACAACTTTTTTTCTTTGCAATACCTTTTAAATATTTATCACTTCTAGATGTTTAGAAACATTAAATTGTAGCTTCATTTTTTAACAATATTGTTTTGATATTCGTTGGGCTTATAATGATAGCATTAATTTTGAAAATGTTACATGAACTTTTCTTGCCTGTAAAACTCCTTTTTCTGCATTAACAGTTAGAATGCAGTGAAATGTTAGCATTTCTTTCTCTTCCGAATATGAACTGATATTTTTAAGTCAACTCTGACAAACTAAAAATATGTTCTTGGAATTACCTGTGGAATTTGTGTCACTTCTAGACGTATAGAAACATGAAATTCTAGCGTCATTTTTCAACAATATTGTTTTAAGACCGGGTGATTCAAAATAGATGCGCGTTTATTTTTTTTTATATATTTATTTAAGGCGTTTATTTTTTGAACCGTAAGTGATCGAAACATACTTCCAATTAGAAAAGTTCGTTAAATTAAGAGTAGATTTCAGATATTGCATTTTTTAAAATGGGGGTTGTACACGTATTAAAATACGAAATTTAATTTTTATACAGTCCCTCCTTTCCTACCCTTTATATTTAGAAGAATGTTGCTCTTTGCTTCAGAAAATTAATAAAACAAATACCGTGTCTCTACGTGGAATAGTTTCCGAGATTTATCAATTTGAAAATTTTGGCCTTTGTCGTCAAGCAATAAGTGGATGTCTCCAAAGTGAAAAAAATGTAATTACTTTTCAACTGCCGTTAATTTATGTTAATAGTCACTCGATAGACACAGTTTACTCCTCAATCGCAATTTAGCTAGAATTTTCCTGTAAAGTATGTTTGGCAGTTTTTAGTGAAAGTTACCACACCATAGTAACCTTATTATAATCTAATAAAAGTAAATTATAATAAGCTTATAGAACACTATAGCACTATTAAATTTAAATATCGTTGATTTGCCATTTCCTGTGGTACAATAAGTATATATATATATATGTATATATATGTGTGTAAGTGTATATGTGTGTATATGTATATGTAGAGGAGAGGAGGTGATTATGGAATACCATTTACATATCTAACTGTAACTTCATAGATTTTTAAATAAAATCCCCCAAAACAGCATGAGTACATGCTATAATGAATCGTAATGAAATTTCAATTGCAAAGAAATACACAATTTATTTTGTTGTTATAGAAAAAAATATTTTTAAAAAAAGTTACGAATGGAGTATAATATGGAATAGTCGGGTAATATGGAATAGATGGTTTAAACCGATGAAAAGCAATTTATATTGCTTCATATATAGTTATTTGTTACTATAAAACAAATTTTTATGTTTTGTAGTTTAAATCATTATACCGGAGTCATTTCTGCTTCGAGTCGATTTAGAAAAGTTGTAGATACAATTTTCTTTCTTTGCTCCGATACAGTCATGGTGAGCCCACAGAGAACAGCTGGATCTTTGAATCCAAACTTATCGTCGTTGATCATTAGAGAATTTTTCGTGACAAACGAAGCATTCAGCGTCTTTGTTTTCCGGGTCTTTAGTGGATGGCACGAAACCCATTACAATATTACCCACTATTCCATAATACCCGACACGCCATCTCGGAAAACGAACCTTTAAAACTAATTGGCAAAACACTGTCATCTAAAAAATAACCACAGTTCAACAAACTACCATTCTCTTAGTGTACATTATGCGTAACATCAATGTTCATGTCACGTGTTTACTAGTAAGTTAAAATGTTTGAAAACTTATCTACAAAAACTCTTGAAAATCACAAAACATACTTTGTTCTGTAGCGAGTGGTACGGCAACAGAGAGCGGTCAAATCTTACTGCATTGTAAGAAGGGAATCTTTCTTGAGTTGTTCATGGTATTCCCTTGTGGCAATAGCAACTAACAGAGCCAAAAACTCGGTATTCCATATTTCCCGACTATTCCATAATCACCTCCTCTCCTCTATGTTTTATCATGTGTAAATGAGTGTATATGTATGTTTTATTATGTCATGTGTGATATCATGTCTGTAATTTATGATTGTACTAATATTGCATACTGTCTGCCGTTGGGGTTCTGCCGTTGGGGTCATAGTATGTAAAAATAAGCGATGAATGAATAAATTCTTCCCTGGAGGGATTTTATGCCGTAAACCTTCGGGTCGGCCCCTCCAGTGGGTGTCTCACATCTCTCACGTCTCACCATAGTAACCTACGCCATTATTTTGTCATTCTCTTTCACACTTTAAAATTCCTTCTCTAGGAGCGTGGTGTAATGAGTGGATGACCCCCCCAAAAAGGGTAAATTATTGCTCATTTCATAAAGCAGTACTGATCATTTTAGGTAAAACTGTGCCTGATCATTTCAGACATTTGCTTTTCTCAACAATGGGATCTTTATTTATCTTTTATCAACTCATAGTGTGTCCCCTAAAGTGAAGATTTTTTTCGTCTGAAAACTGACGCCAACACAGTAGCTAAAGTGGTGTAAGTCATCATTTTCAAAATTAATTTTCTCGGAAACTATTCCACGTAGAGACACGGGATTTGTTCTATTAATTTTAGCGGGCAAAGAGCAACATTCTTCTAAATATAAAAGGAAGGAAAGGGGAAACTGTATAAAAATTTAATTTCGTATTTTAATATGTATACAACCCCCAGTAAAAAAATGCCCTATCTGAAAGCGACTCTTAATTTGACGAACTTTTCTAATTGGAAGTATGCTTCGATCACTTACGGTTTGAAAAATAATCGCTTTAACATCTATTTTGAATCACCCGGTATATCGTTTGGAATTGAAATGAAGGCATTTATTTCTTTGAAAATGCTACATTAACTTTGCTCTTGCCTGTAAAACTTCTTTTTCTGCATTATGTGTTTTAATGCAGTAAAATGTTAGCAATGCTTTCTCTTTCGAATATAAACTGATATTTTTAAGTAATTTCTGACAAAGGAAAAATTTGTTTGAATTACCTGCTGAGTTTATTCTAGACGTTTAGAAACGTTAAATTTTTGCTTCATTTTTCAACAATATTAATTTCATATATCGTTAGACTTAAAATGATAGAATTTATTTCTTTGGAAATGCTGTATGAACTTTGCTCTTTCTTCGTATTACCTGTTGAATTTATCTCAGTTCTAGATTTTTATAACTATTAAATTTTTATTTCAATTAATAATGATTTAATCAATCATTGGATTTGAAATGGTTCCATTCATCTATTTTAACCCTTTAACGCGCAGTGGTTTCGCTCGGAGACCACCAAACTGTTGACGTTTTGACTGTTGCCAGTCACGAAGAATAGCTTTGATTTCTATAAAAATAGTTGCGGGTGACATAGCTCTACGAGAATCCTTTACTTTTTAGCACGTCATTTCCCGTAAAAAAAATTGTCACGATCATTTTTAACACCACTGACATCTGCCGAAAAATGGAAGAACGCGAGAACAGCTGGATAGATTGCCCAATGCTGAAAAAAGGGCACACAGCCGGCTGTCTTCAAAAAAGGGTCTCTAGATCTGTGTCACGCGATGAACGTTTCGATCGTCCGCCATCTTGCTGGTAGTTAAGTCGAGCGATGGCAACGGCTGTCCTTTTTTCAGCATTGGGAAAGGGTTGCGCCTCAAAGGGTTAAAATGCTACATGAACTTTCGTCTTGCCTGTAAAACTCCTTTTTCTGTATTAAGAGTTACAATACAGTGAAATGTTAGCAATGCTTAACTCTTACAAATGATATGAACTGATTTTCAAGTCATCGGTGACGAACTAAAAATATTTTCTTTGTACTGCCTTTTGGTTTTTTGTCATTTCTAGATGTTCAGAAACTTTAAATTTTAATTTCAATTAATAACAGTGAATTACTTATTATTTAATAACAGAGATTAAAATGCTGTTCGTATGCTATTTAGTAAAATGCATTTAAAATGTCATTCGCACACTATTTAGCAGAATGTAGCAGATATCCTATAGGGTTTTGTCACCAAAAGGTGTGACTTTAGATGTCAACCTTAAATATGCATGCTAAAGTTTGAAACACACATATACTTTTTTTCTCCTTGGAAGGTTGACTATTTTTCTTAGCTAGGAGGTAAGGGTTTTTCGAAAAATAGGGTAGTAATTTTTTATACGAGGGTCCTTGGAAAATTTAGAAATGAGCTTTGAAATCCTTGAACTGTGCTTGAATTTTTAAAACAATTCTGTTGGACTCCCTGAAAAGAAACATATGCTGACTTAAATTACTTTTCACTGGCTCTCAAAGGAAAAAAAAAGTCACATCGTGCAATCTCGTTCCAGGGGTCGTACAGAAATTACGAAAGAAAATAACTTTTTGCACTCTAGCAACGAACCTTTACATTCAAATTCATAAACGGCCTCTGACCATCTTTGTTTAAAGTTGTCCCCGATAGGCTTTAGGATAAAGGGATGAAATTTTATCCATCATCACATTTGTGCATGGGGCATGTTGCACGAACTCGGATTTTTTTTTTTTTTTAGTACGGGAGTTACATACAAATTTAATAAGACTCCTCTAAGAAAAAATCCTTCTCGTTCACTTACGAAAAGTTACACTTTTAAAATTTGTATGCACCCCCGTACAAAAAAATTACCAATTAGCAAAATGTGCCTCATACACTCATGAGGTGATATACCAAATATTTCAGCCTTTCATCATACAACATCTCAGAGATGTCTTTAAAAGAAATATAACGGGAGCTATACATGATTTCGAATGTAAACATTTATTGCTAGGCTGGAAAAAGAGATTTTCTTTCATAATTTTTGTATGACCCCTGAAATGCGATCCTTCCACGTGATTTTCTTCCTTCGAGAGCCCTTGAAAAGTGGTTTAAGTCAGCGTTATATTAATCATCACATCTCTGACACTTTTAAGGATATTATTCTCAAATTTTGTGATGGTATGGGTGTATGGGGCACATTTTACTAACGGGGAAATGTTTTGTACCGGGATCGTATACAGATTAAAGAAGTGTCACTTTTTGAAAATGAACGAGAGGAGTTTTTCTTAATGTAGTACTTCCTATATTATTTTGAACATTTTTTCTAATTACATTGCCCACTTATCATAATGGATAAAGAAGGCGCTATACCAGAGATGGGCAAAATACGGCCCACTGGTGGAATTTTAATCAGCCGGTCCGACGGAAATTGAAAGAATATATATATTTATATATTATATATCCATATTAAGAATTATGAAGATGGCTTGAAAAAAGTGCATTTTGAATTCGAACGCAGATTTCAAGATTTCAGTGCCATTCAAACAGAATTGGATATTTTTACCATGACTTTCAACGCAAATTGTGAAGCAATGAGGTCAGATTTGCAGCTTGCATTAATTGAATTGCAATCTAACAATCCTCTCAAGCAGTTGTTTCGATAATGATTTGTAAAACTCCAACTTTGGCATATTTAGAAAGTAAGTTTCCTAAATTTAATACCTCACGCCCAGAATATCAGTGCTATGTTTACTTCATCTTATATATGTGAACAAGTGTTTTCAACTATGAACCTTAGAGAGAATTCTTTCAGAAGTGGACTGACAGATGAGCATTGAGCCTCGTTCCTTAGAATCAGTGCATCTCACTTCGAACCTCAAAATAAGGAACTTTTAAAAATGAAATCGCAATTTCATTCATCTCATTAACATATTTAAATTGTAATACTTGTATATTGTTCTTAAAATTTTAGAAAAATTTATCTTGGCGCGCTAAACTTTTATTTTTTTTTATTTTTGGCACGCGGCCGAAAATGTTTGCCCATCCCTATACCATGTTTTTGGAACACCCTGTATCAGCTGTTACAGTCTGCCAGTATCATAAAAAAATAAACCTTACCTCAAAACAAAAAATGAGTCCACTGAATAGAACCCTTGAAGTACTATTTGAAAAGGGAAACTTCGCATCAGGTCTGGCAACACCAATATGTTATCTAGAACAGGAAGAGAGAAAAAAAAAATGTAAAAAGCATAATTTTTCGAGCAAATATACAGGAATCAGTTGCCACAAAATTTTGAAAAATGTCTTCAATTTTAACCTTACGAAAGATTATTTTAAGGGTACTCTTTAAAAATGCTGAAAATAGAATTTTTTTTATGTATATGATCCTGTATTTACAAAAATAATTTATTTACATGTAAAAAATTTTGTATATCAGTGCAATGGCCTTTTCTGATTTTCATGAATGCCTTCAAAGGTTTTCTTAGTTAATTATGAAGAACTAATTTATTCACTGATTAATCGCATAATAAATAATTAAGACCTAATACCATGTAGGTGTTATATACAGGGATGGGATTCTTCACTTTTTAGGCTGATTTCAGCTTTTTGTGAATGAAGAGGAATTCATTTTTTGTCTTTTTTCTACTGAAAATTCCACTTTTTTCTGTAGATTTCTAATAGTAATCATTTTAACTGTGTAGTATTTTTAACTCGTGGCATGTTCTGATGTTTTACTTCTAGAAACTTCTTTCACATATATTATATACAAATATCACGTGTACAAATTTTTTGCTGTCGTATGATTTCAGTTTTTTTGCTTTTTTGCCAATCTCATCCCTGTTTATACCTATCTACAGAAAAATGGTGATTAATTATTTTTTTTCGCTAATTAACTAATTAAATCATTTGTAAATTAAAAAATTATACAATGTAGGGTACAAAAATTAAAATAAGTCATTTTTAATATGCAGAGTGTATGGAGAAAAATATTGAGTCTGTAAAATGATTTTTACGCGTTTTAGTTGCTTTTAATCTGTTAATTAATTTAAATTTCCTAACAAACTTGGAAAGCTTTTAAAGACATTAATGTAAACAGAAAAGGCCATTATATTGATATTCAAAAAGTTTTACATGTAGATAAATTATTTTTGTAAGTATGGAATCATGTACATGAAAGTTTGTTTTTCGATTTTCATCACTTTTAAAGGATACAAGACCCCTTAACAGAGGTTATTACCAGAATCTCGCCAAATAGCAACCGGATTTGAGGATTTCGGAGATACGAGGGTTGTTCCGAAAGTAAGTTACCCACGGTCAGTAAAAATGGAGCTTGAAAAATTTATTGCGAAAGATACAGCAATACTTCAGCTATACTTCTCAGCATAAGAATAGCCTGAAACGTAACACATGTCATACTGTCGGATAAGTTTTTGTGGTACAGTGTCATAGAAGTCTGCCGCCTGAGAAAGGAGTCACTGTAGTTTGCAGTCTTCATCAGTGGAAAAATGATGCCGTGCATGTCGATGGAGGCAAGGTCAGTACTATAGGGTGGGTCCTCCCTGTTCCTGTCTGGAAATCACTTTCACTAATGAAGACTGCAAACAACTGTGACAATCTAACTCCTTTCTCTGGCAGCAGTCTTCTATGACACTGGACTATAAAAACTTATCCCATATGACAAGTGTTACGCTTCAGGTTATTCTCGTGCTGAGAAATATTGCTGTATCTATTGCAATAATTTTTTCAAGTTTCCTTTTAACTGGCAGTGGGAAACTTACTTTACGGACGACCTACGTATATACTTTGACGTAGAAATGACGTCAAATCGTCAAATGGCGCCTGAACTTCTCGTAGCTCGCAAAAACCACGTGAATATTTAGTGGTAATATTCATTCTGGTAATCAGAATGAATATAATGATCAATAATTTGTGAACTAATGTGAAACCGACTTTCACGCATCAAAAAGCAAATTTTGACTGGCCGAAGACAGATTTTAGCATTCATTAAAGTATAAAGAAGAAGATCATCCAATAAAGTTACATTAGACATAGCTTTTTGAAAAAAAAAATTAAAAATACAGTCAACTCCGGTTATAGTGAACCTCTGGGGACCGGTAAATTTCGTTCATTCTTTCCGAAGCTCACTAAAACCGATGTTTCGATGTCCGACAACAATAAAACTTTAAAGAAACTCGAAAATAGAAATTTATATAAATTCTGAATGTTTATTAAGTAAATCAAACATGATGGATCGCATTTATGGCTCTAGAACTACTTTTTAAGTAAAATAAACACAATTAATCACATTCATGGAAATAATGTACATTCCATTCAGATGGCAAAAAGTGCTATCTCTTTTAACCGGAGATATTGCATTGAGAATGGAAATTGAAATATTCCAAAGTTAAGAAATTTCCCCTTTTGTTCACTTTCAAAAGTACCCCGTTTTTTTTTTTTTTTTTTAATGAATGCTTTTAAAGAACAGTATGTATTACGGCATAGAAAAAATTATGACCCCCTCTCGCCCCATCCCCCTTGTTTAGTATAAATAAGTTAGCCTACACACCGGCAATTCATCTGTATTTCGGAACAGGTGCTTGATAATCTCTTTATTCGAACACAAAGAGACGCTCTTCGCTAGAATCGAACAAGATTAACCGTCCAGAAATTTTTAAGTTCACTATAACTAGGCTTGCCAGACGTCCCGGTTTGCAAACAAAATCCCGGTGTCCCGGCCGGTTTACTTCACGTCCCGGTAAAAATTAAATTTGTTCATAGATGACAAAAAAATAATCAACTGTGAAGGATTATTTGGGATAATTAGTACTTTGTCATTTATTTGACTGCACTGTATAAAAAGTGAAGAAGAGTGATGGTCTGCTCACAAGAATTATTGTTCAAATTTTTATTCCTTATTCAAAGTGTTTCTTCTTACTTAAGGGGACAGCCTACTTTTAAAATGCCCAAAAAATCGATTTTGAGATTTTTATCTCATTAAATAGCTTACTTTATTCTAAAAAGATTGATACCAACCATTTTTCTGTATGACATTTATTTGTTGAGATAAAAAGGAAAATGTAAACGCAAGTTGGGCAGCATGCTGTAGAAGCTGCAACTAAGGTTGACACTCAAAGCATAAAAGAGGGAGAATAGAAATGTACAGAATTTAATTTAGAAACTCGAAGAGCCAGAAAAATGCTCATCAGTTCTCAGTTTGAGGCAATAAAAGAAAACGAAGGCATTGTGCATGAAAGCGGAAAATTTTAAATCGAAATTTCCTAAAGTGAAATAAAATCAAATTTTTATGTTGCAAAGTAAAAATAAATATATATATATATGGATATAATTATTAAAATAACTTCAAAACATGTACTTTACCAATATTAATGCCTTTATATCCTAAAAATGTATCTTTTGTTAAGGTATGTACATATATTTTCATATTTACAATTGTCGAGCTTTTCTTTAGACTGATGTTTCTTAAGCCATATTAAAACATATTTTGGGTTAATCATATTAAGTACTCCGTAAAATTATTCTTAAATAGTAAATGTTTCATTAGAAAATGTTTTTAACTTTTAAAAATTAAAATTTATGTTCCAAAACAACAATTTGAACTTTAATTGGCGTTTTCTCAAAACACTGTTTTTCAAGTTTGCGCGCATGATATTTTAAAAACTATTTAAGATATCAACTTGAAATTTTTCTCAGGCATTTATTCTAATATAATGAACAAAGTGAACTAAAATGAAATGGTTGTGTTTCATAGGAAAAAAGTTATGATTGTAAAACTATCAAAATTTTTATGGTAATTTAAATTTTCAGATTAAATGATTTTTTAAAATTCAAATTATGAAAATAATTAAACCATTTTAGTTTAGATTGTTAATTTGAATGTCTTGTTTAATTTAGAAAAAAAATTATGAGGTTCAAAGGAATTCTAATTGAGATATCTTGCGCGCAGTGGGAAAGTACCCTTGAATTTTTTTTTCCAATATTGTGTGGTAAAATAATATTTTTAAAATTATCACCTTTATAATAAACTAAAATAATATTTTTAATCAATAGAGTAATGTCATAGTAGTTAACTGAAAAAAAAGTTATGTTTCTGCATGCATTCATAATTTTTTTAAAAATTATGAAAGTTGATCTAAAATTTATACATTTTCCCATTCTTAAAAGTAGGCTGTCCCCTTAATTAATTTATAAATATTAACATATAAGAAATAAAATGTTTAAATTTATAGGCTTGTGTCCTTTATTAATACCACTGGTTTATGTTCCGAATCAGTAACCATTTATTCATAGCATTGAGAATAAAGTACCCTCTAAAACGCTCCAGAAACCTCCAAGGGTGTTTAGTGTCGAGGTCGTCGCCTTCCCCGGGGGTCCGGTAATGTACCCTCGTGGAAAAAATGTAAATGGGGTGTAATGGCCAATTATCTGCTAGAGGGATCTAGGCCGAGAGGGGATTGACCTACATGGGGGTCTTTCTAAGGGATCCTAACCCGTACTTACGCGAAATTTCGGAGAAAACCACGGAAAACTCCGAACGGTTAGGTCGGCGAACGCGGCCTGGTTTTGAACCTGGCACGCGTTGAGAGCATAAACGAGTTTAGTCATTGGTCGGGCAAATGTATCCCTGATCTTGAATGCCCAGGAGGCTGGGGGCATCCCGGTTTCCGGTTGAACATTTCAGAAATCTGGAAAGCCTAACTATAACCGAAGTCATGGTTCACTAAAATCGGAAAAGGCTATGTATATTTCTAATGTATTGGAATCGGGGCCCATGAAATGCGTTCACTATAGCCGAAAGTCGCTATATCCGGAGTTGACTAGAAAAATACAGAGATTACTTCAAATACATTACTCATTTGGTTGACGCCAAACATGTATGAATGTCCTTGTATGACCCAGCTCATACTCAGAAAACGTATGCCATGAATGCATAGGAGCTCGCCTTCAGAGGAGTCGGGGGGCATCCCGGTATCCCGGTTGAACATTTCAGAAATCTGGAAAGCCTAACTATAACCGTAGTCATGGTTCACTAAAATCGAAAAAGGCTATGTATATTTCTAATGTATTGAATCGGGGCCCATGAAATGCGTTCACTATAACCGAAAGTCGCTATATCCGGAGTTGACTAGAAAAATACAGAGATTACTTCAAATACATTACTCATTTGGTTGACGCCAAACATGTATGAATGTCCTTGTATGACCCAGCTCATACTCAGAAAACGTATGCCATGAATGCATAGGAGCTCGCCTTCAGAGGAGTCGGGGGGCATCCCGGTATCCCGGTTGAACATTTCAGAAATCTGGAAAGCCTAACTATAACCGAAGTCATGGTTCACTAAAATCGAAAAAGGCTATGTATATTTCTAATGTATTGGAATCGGGGCCCATGAAATGCGTTCACTATAGCCGAAAGTCGCTATATCCGGAGTTGACTGTAGAAAAATACAGAGATTACTTCAAATACATTACTCATTTGGTTGACGCCAAACATGTATGAATGTCCTTGTATGACCCAGCTCATACTCAGAAAGCGTATGCCGTGAATGCATAGGAGCTCGCCTTCAGAGGAGTCGGGGGGCATCCCGGTATCCCGGTTGAACATTTCAGAAATCTGGAAAGCCTAACTATAACCGTAGTCATGGTTCACTAAAATCGAAAAAGGCTATGTATATTTCTAATGTATTGGAATCGGGGCCCATGAAATGCGTTCACTATAGCCGAAAGTCGCTATATCCGGAGTTGACTGTAGAAAAATACAGAGATTACTTCAAATACATTACTCATTTGGTTGACGCCAAACATGTATGAATGTCCTTGTATGACCAGCTCATACTCAGAAAGCGTATGCCGTGAATACATAGGAGCTCGCCTTCAGAGGAGTCGGGGGGCATCCCGGTATCCCGGTTGAACATTTCAGAAATCTGGAAAGCCTAACTATAGTTCACTAAAATCGAAAAAGGCTATGTATATTTCTAATGTATTGAATCGGGGCCCATGAAATGCGTTCACTATAGCCGAAAGTCGCTATATCCGGAGTTGACTGTAGATAAATACAGAGATTACTTCAAATACATTACTCATTTGGTTGACGCCAAACATGTATGAATGTCCTTGTATGACCCAGCTCATACTCAGAAAACGTATGCCGTGAATGCATAGGAGCTCGCCTTCAGAGGAGTCGGTGTTCAGTATCTTGCTTCCATTCGTGAAGATGCAAAAGCACTTGAGAACTGATTCAATTTTTTGAAGGTACACTGAAAGAAAAGCAAAAACTTAAATAAATAAATTTATACATAAATAAATTTGTATTTAATTTATACATAATTTATTTATGTATAAATTTATTTATTTAAATTTTTATTTAAAATTTAAAATTTAAAGTTATTTATTTAAAATTTATACATAATAAATTATGTATAAATAAATTTATACATAAATGAATAAATTTACCTGTATTGATATGTATAGTGGACGCTTGTTAATTCGAACTGAAGGGTTCTCAGAAAATTATTCGAATTATAGGAAATTCGAATTATGCGATGCTGAGAGAAAATATTACTGTTAAAGTGGATCCCTGAAGAAGAAAAACCTCCAATAATGTATAACTAACGTGACCATTTATTTTTTCCTTCAAAACGGGACATCTACTATTTTTGGGGGCAATAGTGTATTTATTTTCTTCCTCAAAACGGGACATCCACGTTTTTTAAGGTGAGAGTGTAGGTAAGACTGAATGGACAGGTCTGGGTATCTTTTAGTTGTTAAGAAAACGCGCAAAAAAGCTTGTGTTAGTGTTAATATCAAAATAAAATGATGAAAAAAAACTTTGCTAAAACGCACATATACTATAAAAAATAGTGCAAGACGTACGTTTCGGGTGGTACATGGGATAGGCCCTTCTTCGAATTCAAAAACACCATCCGACACAAGGCGGGAAGGTAGGAAAGTGAGAGATGTAAACAAAAGGACAAACAAAGGGACGTCACAAACGATCCGTCACGTTGACGTCACAAAGAAGTCACAAGCTATTATCACTGGCAAGTCACACTGTGACTTCCAGTTGACGTCACTTATGGTCACCAGTGTGACTGCGACCAATGTGACTCACAGGGACATCACGGCGACCTCATTGTGACGTTCCGTGCTATTAGGGAAATGGTTTCGCTTCAAAGCGTTGAGAAGCCATCACTCACCATTCGCACCGCTGGGCGATTCATCTCCCTGCGTCATCGCTTCTTGCACTTTAGAGCTTGATTTCGATGAATCTACGGTGCTTATGCTCGCTGCATCATGCTGCACGATGTAGGATCCCTTCTTCGGGGCATTCAGGATCCTCATGAAGTACTGGACGGCCGTGAGTGAGCTTCCGACCACAGCGAGGGCGCAGAAAATCGACAGCAGAGCTCTGGAATGAACGTGTGTGCACGTCAGTAAAATCGACAGATTTGGAAGTGACAAAAATTCAGTGTTTTGCTACTTGCTGTAGACGTGTAAGTCCACGAGCAATAAAAAAGGCTACTTTTGCTTCTAATTTAACCCTTTGAGGCGCAACCCTTTCCCAATGCTGGAAAACGGGCAGCCGTTGCCATCGCTCGACTTAACTACCAGCAAGATGGCGGACGATCGAAACGTTCATCGCGTAGCCAGCTGTCGTCAAAAAAGGGTCTCTAGATCTGTGGCACGCGATGAACGTTTCGATTGACCGCCATCTTGCTGGTAGTTAAGTCGAGCGATGGCAACGGCTGCCCGTTTTCCAGCATTGGGCAATCTATCGAGCTGGCCTCGCATTCTTCCATTTTTCATCAGATGTCAGTTCTGTTAAAAATAAACGTGATCATTTTTTACGCGAAGTGACGTACTAAAAAGTAAAGGGTTCTCGTGGAGCTATGTCACCCGAAACTATTTTCATAAAAATCCAATCGATTCTTTGTGACTGGCAACAGTCAGAACGTCAGAGTTTGGTGTTCCCAGAGCGGGATCACTGCGCGTTAAAGGGTTAAAGATTGGGCCAGTTTTGATTTAAAAAAACGTCATTTTCATACTATTTTCAAGTTTTTGGTTACTTGTACCTTACTCTAGGTGACTCATTCGGAAATCAGATTTTGATTTTTGTCAACTCCCTTTTCTTTTCAAAATTGCTATTGGTCGTTCATCAAACATTCAAATCCATTTTTTTAATGGTGCAGATAGGCGGATTTTCAAATATTCGCTGTCAAAAGACCAATAAGCGAAGTCAGCCATGACAGTCAAGTTACTTATTTTTTCGATTCTTATTGGTTTCTTGATTCCAATGACAGCCTGCATAATATTTGAATCGAATGTTTTAACGGTCAACCACTATTGAAAAGTTTGTCGTCTCCTAATTAACAAATGATTATTGTTTAAATTTGAAGTTATTAAAAAGAAAAGTTTTCTTGTTTTATAAGTGTTGGATGTAGCTTTTATCATGAAATACGAACATGGGGGTATATATTTGTGTATTTAAAATATAATTATTATTTTCTTTAGTTGTTTTTTTACAAAAACCAAAAGGAAACAAATCTTTGAGTTAAATTTAATGTAATGCTCGACTTTATTGAGCTGGAAAGTTTTAAATTCATTAGAATCAGGCTACGTTATAAAGTTTATAGTAAAGTTCCTCATCGTAGTTTAACGTTTGTGTTAATTGTACTTGCTAATATTGGCTACTCTCCTCATTATTAGATAATTAAAACCAAAAAATTATTAAAAAACACTAAAATATTTTTTATTTTTAATTTTTTTAGATTTGTCTTTCGAGTCGTCCTATGTCGTGGACAATTAATTGAATATTATAGAGACTGTAATTAAAAAGAGGATTATAAAAAAAAATTGAAAATCTTGTCGGCAAAGTAAAAATTTTTTGGGGTGTTGAGGATATGATTTAACAGATCACTTTTTATTTGACTTTAGTATATGCCAGTCATTTTTTTTCGACTTCTTTAGCTCTTCGAATCTTTAAATCCATCTATAGGTTTTGACCAAAAAATTTTAAAAATCCGCCTTTGTGTGTGTGTTGGGGGGGGGGGGTATAAAAATGAATTTTATTGTAGAGCCAATATGTGCTATGTGCAAAAAGTTTATTTATTAGTACCAGTTTTTATTAGCAGTTATTGTTTGATAATATTCTAGCTGATTCACATGCCATATTTATTTTACCATGCTTAGAGTCACATAGAAGTCTTGCTAAACGAAAATTTGGTTTGCAAACTATAGTCGTAATATTCAAAATGTCGAAATCTCCAAAAAGTGCACATAGCAAATATTCATTTTACAATGACGATACGCTCTGTTATGTAGCGCATAAAGATTTTATTTTAATTTATCATTTTATACATTCCTCCTTAAATGAAAACAAAATGACGTATGTTTATTTCTGGACTACAAAATCATGCAAAATGCCACTATTTTGCCAATTTAAATTAAGAAAATGGCTGCTAAACTGGCGATTTTTTCATGTCGGTGAGACTGCTAATGATACTATTTTCGCCTCCTACCCTGTACTTGAGTAATTCGGACATTTACAGGAGGCCCACACATTTGTAGTTCCTCCAAAACGAGCATTAAGAAATTGCTTCGCCTCTGATTTTAGTCTTTTTTCGAGAAAAAATTATCCATATAGGTCCTCGTTTAAACTAGGTCCACATGGCATATCTCGCATGCAATATTCAGCTGAGCGAATTTCGTGCAGTTATCGCTACACTACTGGCCAAAGGTATTGCAAGTTTGAAAAATCTAACCATCGTTTCAAGAATAAGCCCTGAAAAAATGGACGGCAAGTTTCCCAGATTTAATTATTTTTGAGAATTTATGCAGTATAATTGGAAATAATACATTTGAAAATCACCAAAAGACAATATGAGAGCTTCAGGAATCCATAACTTAAGTTGGCACCATGAATCAACACCGAAGGAAGTGTTGTAAAACATTGTGGATTGCATATCTAAAAGAGTGGCTGTTGTGATCAATGTCAAGGCTGCTCAGCAACATAATAAATGATCTTTAGTTCAATTGCATTTATTTATTATCCTGTCTTTGCCGAATAGCTTGAAATTAATTCTTTATTTAATTTTATTCCGGCGAGCCAAAATGGATTATGACTTCTATAATAACCTATATATTTTTTATGCTATTATTTCAATAAATTGAAGAATTATTTTTGTTTTTTAACTTGATGCTATCTTGTCTTTGAAGTAATTAGTTTAACATGTTGACATTAAAAAATATCTATATTGATTTTTAATTTTGTCGGGGGAGAGGGATCTTAATCTTGAAAAGGGTTAGATTTCTGAAACTTCCAATACTTTTGGCCAGTAGTGTACCTCAATTTGAATTTTTTTTCGGTGATTCTTCCTCGATGGTATATCCGATTTCAGACTTTCTTTGTTTTAAGTGATCAGCATCGTGACCTTGACCAATGGCATAGGTTCAATGAGCGCGCGGGGCGAGTCATTGAGAAATAGAATAATTCTTCTAATATCTCCATCGAAAGTGAATGGCAGCAGCAGTTTTTTCGGTGACGATTCCTCCGTGGTCAACCCGATTGGCTTGATTTCAGATGGATACCTTGCCATCATGGGTATCTATAACCATGCCAAATTTGAACTAAATCGGTCAAGCGGTTTAGGAGGAGAAGCGTTACATTGAAAGCTTGAGTGTAGTGAAAGACCTGAGCGATTATATTTTAGAAATCGTGAATTTTTCTCATTGTTTATGAAAATGCTGCTGTGTTTCTCTTGCTTTTCATCATTTACGCTTAGTATTTATACAAACTGGTTAATTACTTGAATACATGCGACTGTAGAAAAAAAAACACTCAGAATACTGGTGTTAAAAGATAAAATAAATAGAAACTTTGTGTAAAAAAACACACATAAAGGAAGATACGATCGTATCCTTGATATAAGTATCTTCTTTTTTTTTTTTTTTAAGAGTCTAGTAAGACGAAGGGTTTTGAGTGACGAAGACTGAATAAACTTTCAGTCGAAACGATCGTATCTTGTTAGAAGTATCATTTTATGTGTGTTTTTTACACAAAGCTCTTATACTACACTCAGGCATTTCAATGTAACGCTTCTCCTCCTAAACCGATTGACCGATTGAGTTCAAATTTGGCATGGTTATAGATACCAGTGATGGCAAGGTATCCATCTGAAATCAAACCAATCGGGTTGGCCACGGAGGAATAATCACTGAAAAACCTGCTGCATTCACTTTCCATAGAGATATTAGAAGAATTATTCTGTTTCTCAATAACTCGCTCCCCGCGCTCATTGAACCTGTGACATTGGTCAAGGTCACGATGCTGATCACTTTAAAAAAAAGAAAACCCGATATCGGGCATACCAGTGATAGCAAGGTATCAATCTGAAATCAAACCAATCGGGTTGGCCACGGAGGAATAATCACTGAAAAACCTGCTGCATTCACTTTCCATAGAGATATTAGAAGAATTATTCTGCTTCTCAATAACTCGCTCCCCGCGCTCATTGAACCTGTGACATTGGTCAAGGTTACGATGCTGATCACTTTAAAAAAAGAAAGCCCGATATCGGGCATACCAGTGATGGCAAGGTATCAATCTGAAATCAAACCAATCGGGTTGGCCACGGAGGAATAATCACTGAAAAACCTGGAGGAATAATCACCGCAAGAAATTCAACTTGAGGTAGAGATAACTGCACGAAATTTGCTCAGCTCAGCATTGCATGCGAGGTATGCCATGCGGACCTAGTATATTTTACATTTGACTATATTTTAACCATGTTTTTAAAGATAGCGTCACGTTAACATGTCAATACGATACAGTTGAGCTCGTGTTCGAGATCTCAGGTAATTTAGCATGGAAAACCCAAAACCCAAAAAGCAAGTTTTGCTTTGGGAAGCTTTTGGGAAAACAAAAAAAAGCAAATTATGGTAAAATCAGAATGCCTGGATAAATGCCACTTTTATCAGATGTAAAAAACGGAGAGACTGAAGTATTCTCGAAGAGATATAAAAGAACAAAGCAATCCGAAATCTCTAAATAATTTATTAAAATTGAAATTTTAATAATATGTTTATATATAATTAATATATTTATCTATTCGTGCGTAATATCATAAATAACAAAACAACAATATCTTTTTACCGTTTTTTTTTTCTTGCTATCAAATGTTTATACTTCTTAACTCTCTTAAAGACCGATTTTTTGCGGGACAGAGGGTGGTTGCTCTCTAGAACTTTCACCGTAAATTTTTTGGTATCAAACGGAAGATTTTTTAAAAAACAAGATGGTACATGTAACTTCAAATTCCTGTAGGAAAGAGTTACCTTGCTGCAATTCCCTCAGTTGTTGATATAATTTAAGTTGTGAAATGTTTGACAGACAAAGTACAGCTCCCCTCCCCTCTCCGGGCTTTGATTGTAGAGGGCGGAAAAAGCTCGTAAAATTTACTAATGTGCTCTGTTAACCATGAACCGATGAATAAATCACGATTTTCACTCTAATTTAATTAAATATTTTATGTTTCCGTTACTGTTTAAAAAGATCAAAATTCTCTTTTTTAAGCCTAAATTTTATCCTGAGTTATAATTATTTGAGTTTTCGAAATAATTTTTTCATTGTCGAATCAAGCCTAAATTTTATTTTCAGATATTTTTTTCAACTTTCAAAAACTGTTTTTAAAAAATATGTTACAATGTTCACAATACAAATGCTCAGATTTGTTACAAAAGTACAATACTGTGGACTATTGTAAGCAGGCTGTTTTCATATGGTATTGAATTCATGTGTTTTACCAATTGCATTTTGAAAACTGCGATGTAAAATTCTGCAAAAATGAATAGAAGATTCTGCTCTGCTGGGGCTCAGCAGGCCAGTAGGACAGTTCAGGAACTGTAACAGGCTTTAAGCCAAATAGGTTTACCTGTTCCTTAAGGTATAGCATTCTAGTATTCTAATTTAATTAGAACGCTCATAATATCTAGTATTTAACCCCACAAGGCATCTGGTCCCCTATGTGAAACAACCACTTTAATTATTCCTCTGCGTCTATAAAATACTAGTATAGACATCTGCGGGTTTCTAAGAGCATATATACGTAGACATCAACGGTATAATTCAGGCTGTTGCGTGTAGATGCACTTACTGTTCCTATTATGGCCAAAAATCTGAAATTGAAATTGAAACAGTCATCTTTCGAGACCCCCCTGAACACCCCTAATTTTTTAGTTTCATTATTGCCATATTAAAACGATATTAATGGACTATGCCATTTTATCTCTCATCTTTCGAGTATTTCGCCTGGTAACCCTATGTTGAAAATTTTAGGATTGTAACCCATTTATAGAAAAATACACGGGATGCCTATTCTACAGCTTACGAAATAGTGTAACAATAGATTAAAGCTGTTGTGAACTAATAGTATTTAAATATATGTAAAAAATACATGGGAAACATATTCTACAGCTTACGAAATAGTGTAGCAATAGATTAAAGCTGCTGTGAACTAATAGTATTTAAATATATGTAAAAAATACATGTGATGCATACTCCACAGCTTACGAAATAGAGTAACAATAGATTAAAGATGTTGTAGTATTTAAATATATGTAAAAAATACATGGGAAGCATATTCTACAGCTTACGAAATAGTGTAGCAATAGATTAAAGCTGCTGTGAACTAATAGTATTTAAATATATGTAAAAAATACATGTGATGCATACTCTACAGCTTACGAAATAGTGTAACAATAGATTAAAGCTGTTGTGAACTAATAGTATTTAAATATATGTAAAAAGTACATGTGATGCATACTCCACAGCTTACGAAATAGAGCAACAATAGATTAAAGCTGCTGTGAACTAATAGTATTTAAATATATGTAAAAAATACATGTGATGCATACTCTACAGCTTACGAAATAGTGTAACAATAGATTAAAGCTGTTGTGAACTAATAGTATTTAAATATATGTAAAAAGTATATGTGATGCATACTCCACAGCTTACGAAATACTTACTGTAACAATAGATTAAAGCTGTTGTGAACTAATAGTATTTAAATATATGTAAAATTATGTCGCATACTTTTATGTCGCATTTTTGGAACACATTTTTCGGACAATTTTCAATAAAGGGGGTGAGAGATAAAATGACATAGTCGTTAAAAATGTGATTTTACAGTAAAATATTAGGTTATTATTTTTGAAACTATTTTTCCCCACATAATAATCATTAACATTATCACATATATTTATTTTAGACACAGAAAAAAAAATTGAGCCTTTTAGAGTTAAAGCTTGAAATTAATAAAGAATCATGCACTTTTCAACTGAAAGGAATAAGGAAGAAAAATAGGGATGACGCATGGATTATGATACGCTAATATATAGCACTTTAGTGCGAATTTAAAATATGAAAGTGTTTCAGATATTTTTAATCATTACTCTCCCTCCCTGAAAATAAGCAAATGAAAAAAAAAAAGCTTGTTATTTCAAATGAATATACATTACATGACTGCTTTAGCTGGCCCGTTCAGGTGGCGTTCTCTCTCTTTGCAGGTTAACGAGTTAGGAGTTAAAACAGACTTCGTATCGTTCAGAACAGGAACGACACCTACAAAAAAAAAAAAAAAAAAAAAAGCCAACACAAATCACAGTCAATTGTACGTAATGTTAAGATGGAATGTGAAATCAATTGCTTAAATGGACAAAGATGTATTGTATTGGGTGTGATTTGTTTGCTGGGAGGCGAGAGTTTACACTGAAAAAAACACAGGATGTCCAAAAAGATGGTTACGGGCTTTAATTCTTTATCTATTGGAGATAAGAGGGCGGTGTCAGTTGAAAGAATATTCAAAATAAGGTCGGATATAAGGCTCCATTAACCCTTTAACGCGCAGTGTTCCCGCTCTGGGAACACCAAACTCTGACGTTTCGACTGTTGCCAGTCACGAAGAATAGATTTGATTTCTATAAAAATAGTTGCGGGTGACATGGCTCCACGAGAATCCTTTACCTTTTTAGCATGTCTTTCCCGTAAAAAAAAATGGTCACGATTCTTTTTAACAGCACGGACATCTGCTGAAAAATGGAATCATGCGAGAACAGCTGGATAGATTGGCCAATGCTGAAAAAAGGGCAACCGTTGCCATCGCTCAGCTTAACTACCAGGAAGATGGCGGACGATCGAAACGTTCATCGCGTTCAGCTGGCTGTGTACAGCCAGCTGTCGTCAAAAAAGGGTCTCTAGATCTGTGGCACGCGATGAACATTTTGATCGTCCTCCATCTTGCTGGTAGTTAAGTCGAGCGATGGCAACGGCTGCCCTTTTTCCAGCATTGGGCAATCTATCTAGCTGTTCTCGCATTCTTCCATTTTTCAGCAGATGTCAGTGCTGTTAAAAAGAATCGTGACCATTTTTTTACGGGTAATGAACGTGCTAAAAAGTAAAGAATTCTCGTGGAGCTATGTCACCCGCAACTATTTTTATAGAAATCAAATATATTCATCGTGACTGGCAACAGTCAAAAGGTCAGAGTTTGGTGTTCCCAGAGCGGAAACACACTGCGCGTTAAAGGGTTAATTATTTGTAGACTATAGATAAGTGGTACGATAAACTGACTGAAATACAAACTGATTATGTATTTATTATTTGCAGACTATCTCTAGATAGTGCGATATCATCAGGCTTGAATCGATAAATTTGACTAGCCTTGCAGCAATTCTATGCAAATACTAATCTTTTAAAACATTTCAGATAGATAAGATGTGAATGGAAATATCCATTCAGAAGAGATACGAGAATGTTTGTGTCACGTGAGACAAATGGAAAAAAAAATATTTCGATAACCTTCATGGTCAGGAAGACAATAGGACATGTCGACCCGAAATCATGTGAAATTAGTTACACTGCGCGTAATTTTTCTGGGTAAAAATTAGAGATACTATTGAAAAGAAAAAAATAAACTCGGCTGTTCGAGCCTCATCAGTGGGAGAACCCCCTGAGCCCCCCTAATTTTTTAATTGCCATATTAAAACGATATTAATTGACTCTGTCATTTTATCTCTCATCTTTCGCGTATTTCGCTTGGTAACCCTATGCTGAAATTTTTAGGATTGTAACCTATTTATAGAAAAATACATGGGGTGCCTATTCTACAGCTTACGAAATAGTCTAACAATAGATTAAAGCTGTTGTGGACTAATAGTATTTAAATATATGTAAAAAATACATGGGAAGCATATTCTACAGCTTACGAAATAGTGTAGCAATAGATTAAAGCTGCTGTGAACTAATAGTATTTAAATATATGTAAAATTATGTCGCATACTTATATGTCGCTTTTTTATGTCGCATTTTTGGGACACAATTTTCAATAAAGGGGGTGAGAGACAAACTCGGCTGTTAGAGCCTCGTCAGGGGGAGACCTCCCAGAAATCCCCTAATTTTTTAGTTTCATTATTGCCATATTAAAACGATATAAATTGACTATGTTATTTTATCTCTCATCTTTCGCGTATTTCGCCTGGTAACCCTACGTTGAAATTTTTATGAGTGTAACCTATTTATAGAAAAATACATGTGATGCACATTCTACAGCTTACGAAATATTGTAACAATAGATTAAATCTGTTGTGCACTTTATATATAGCACTTAAATATGTATACTTTATATATAGCATTTAAATATAGTATTTAAATATGTGTAAAAAATACATGTGATGCATAGTCTACAGCTTACGAAATCGTGTAACAATAGATTGAAGATGTTGTGAACTAATAGTATTTAAATATATGTAAAAAATACATGAAGCATATTCTACAGCTTACGAAATAGCCTAACAATAGATTAAAGCTGTTGTGCACTAATAGTATTTAAATATATACGTAAAAAATACATGGGATGCATATTCCACAGCTTGCGAAATATTGTAAGAATATATTAAAGCTGTTGTGAACTAATAGTATTTAAATATATGTAAAAAAGACATCAGATTCATATTCTACAAGCTTACGAAATAGTGTAACAATAGATTAAAGCTATTGTGACCTAATAGTATTTAAATATATGTAAAATTATGTCACTTTTTTTATGTCGCATTTTTGAATAAAGGGGGTGAAAGATAAAATGGCATAGTCATTAAAAAAAGAAAATCGAAATTTCTGGCGTTGTCTTCAAATAAAGGTAAATAACTTTGTACAGAAAGCTAAGGCATCATCTCGACATAAGAACTTTTTCTTTCTAATGACAAACTTGTAAAAATAATCGCATACTGAATCTAGCAAAATGTATGTAACTAAATATATAAAAGCTCTTTCTTATAATTTATTTGTTACAATATAAGCTCCGCAAAATGTCTTTCCGTTAATCGTTTTTTGTTCTCTTTTGCTGAAATCAACTTAACTCATTTTCCTAACTAGTCGGAGTGGGTTGTCAAAAAAGACAACAGACTTGGAAGCTGCCAAAGTAGGCTTAGGAATGGTTAAAAATCCTAATCCTAGTTTCATCTAAATCTCCGTTTAAAGAAGTAATAAAACTTAACTAATGTATTCATAGACGTACTACCTGCTTTTGTGTTTGAAATAAAGAATTAGAATTACTATCGCCAGCAAGCAGGGAATTTGTGGAATTATTTCGCGTGTAGCCTAATTTAATGCTACAGACTACAGGGTGATCAGCGAATAAGCCCTGATTTCAAAATTAAATATCTATTCAACAAAGATCGATAGAATTATGCCGTAAACTGTGCGTTAATTAGCAAAACTGTAAAAATGGTGCACAAAAGGTTAGAAAATTTAGTTAGGAAAATCGTCAACAGATGGCGCTCTGTGCTGAAAATTCTTTCTCTGAAAGGAGTCAAACACAAGTTCTTCAATGGAATACATTATTTCACTTTCTACAATAACCTCTTTTTACTATCCAACAGTCGTACTGATCGCTTTAGACTTCGAAGCACATTTTAAAAACTATTGATAGGTCATTGCGATTAAAACGCCATCTGCTGACGATTTCCGTAACTAAATTTTCTAAACTTTTGTGCACCATTTTGACAGTTTTGCTAATAAACGTACAGTTTACTGCATACTTCTATCGATCTCTTTGTTGTAGAGATATTTAATTTTGAAATCAGGGCTTATTCGCTGATTATCCTGTATTAGCCTGTTTGGTTTTCCTATTCTAAGGCTCTTACTAGCTGATGTATCGGCCATCCCCCCCCCAACCGAAAAAAAAACTTTAAAAGAAAAAAGAAATTGTCTTTTACGGTTTTTTTTTTTTTTTACAGCAGTGAAATTTATGCGACAAATTGTATCTTATAGTTTTTTTGTTATTTGATAATGTTCTGGGCTTTCAAATGGACAATTCTTGGTAAAATAGTACTTCTACAATGATTCATTACTTTTTTAGCACTACAGCGCTATTAAAATCGAGCAAGTTTTTTAGATTCAACGCAATTTGCCGCCCCGAAGTATTCTTCAAATATGTTTGCCAGATAACGCGGAGGGGAATAAAATGTTGAAAGTCGAACAAGGTTTGCAATTTTTGATAATTGATCGCCAAGTTCGGTGCCAAACAATAAGTCTTCAGAAACGAAAAAAGCTTGGCTGTATCTTCCAAATTTGTCTAGAAGCTGACAAATGCGACAGTTTATCACAAAGTAGAGTTAGAATATGCCTGGCGAAGATTGTAAATTAGTTTTAGTAGGCATTTTTAATATCGATTTCAGTTCCAAACAAGTGTTTTATGGAACGGAAAAGACAAATACGGTACACTCATACATACGTTACGATACATTTTCCAAACAATATTTAAAATGGTGAAGTACAGTTGGACTATGCTTGGCGCAGATTGTAAAACAGTTTAAGTAGGCGATATTAATAGATTTCGATTCCAAAGATGCGCTTTATGGAACAAGGAAGAAAAATATACGGCACACTCCTGAATAATGATACATTTTCCAACTTAATGGGATAAGGAAGAAAAATAGTGAGGACGCATGGATTATGATACGCTTTTAATGTACAGCACTATAGTGCGAATTTAAAATATGGAAGTGTTTCGGATTTTATTTTATATTATTTTATTTATTTATTTATTTTGTGTGTGTGTGTTTACGCTAATTTTGAACATTCCGAGTTGTACCTACAGTCATGAATTTTCTTAAATGAAATACGTCAGTAATCAGTCCCCGGCAATGACGTCATAAAAATGAAATTGCAATAATTGCATGGAGAAAGAAAAGCAGCAAATTACCTGCTATGTGTAAAAGTTGCGTGACGTCATCTTTCAAAATGTCTGCCGAGCACGAATCAGGAATACATACGCTGGTTGTCATTGGCATTGGCAAAGCAGACTGAAATTAAAAAAAAAAAAAAAAATGCTTATGATTAGAACCAGCAGTTTCTCTTTCATTCTTTCTTTTTTTTAAGAATACGTGAGAATTGATGCATCATTGGAATGAATTCTATAATCGATTATTAATATTCGAATACAATTAAGAATCTAATAACCGAATAGGAACATTTACGATTTTCAATATTCGAATAGTATTCGCAGTTCAAATCGAACATTAATCGTGATTTGACTATTCGATTGGTATTCGCGATTTCTAATCGAGATTTCGAATGACGTTAGAGTGGATTTTTCAAAAGCGATTATCTCGAATGCATTAAATAATCGATTATTACGAATTTCCTTTCATTCATGTCCAACACAATTCGTAAGTAGTTTAAAAAAAAAAAAAAAAAAAAAAAAAAAAAAAAAAAAGATAACAAGAGCTTTAATTCTTTCACGGATGCACATATTCCCCTAGCAACAAATGAAATTTCATGTACAAGTACAAGTACAACAGACTATCACAGCAGTCAAATGTCACTACACTGCAGGGGCGTAGCCAGGGGGGTGGGTATCGGGATATATCCCCCCCCCCGAAATTTTTGGATTAGTGATGAAATTCCGTCTATTTATGCACATATAAGTTCATATCCCCCCCAAAAAAAAAATTTCCAGGCACATATCCCCCCCCCCCCGAAAAATTTTCCTGGCTACGCGCCTGCTACACTGCAATAAAAGTCTGTCAAATTTACAGAAAATAACTGTCAGTCAAGACGCCGGTTTATTTACGTTTGTTTTAACAAAAGTCTTCCGTCAATTTCACAGGTTCTAAGTTTATTTTACAGAAATCTTCCGTATACGGAAAAAAATACAGACGAATTCTGTAAAATATATGGAAATAAACTGGCGTCCTGGCTGACAGTTTTTTTTCTACCAGTTTAACAGACTTTTTTTTTGCAGTGTAGATGTCTAGTAGTTGAACTACAGCGTTTCCAATTGGAATACGGTGGAAACTTCTAAGAACGAGCACCCAACGCCTTCTAGATATACAAAGCCTTAGTACTCCGACGTCATTAAGCTTTGACGTCATCGTTAGGCCTATATTTAAAAGTTTTATTTTCACAAAATGAAACTATTAAAAATTTCTGGTATGTGCTACAAATATTGGAAAATGTCTTAAATTAAACATTTAAATCCAAATACCTTTCTCATACAAAATTATTCATTAAGATCTATTTCCTTATACTATTATTTACTTGGTTAAAAAAAAACTGCCATCTGTCGTAAAATTATATTTTTTTATCTCAAATTATTAAAATATGGATAAATTCACCAGAAATTTTTAACAATTTTATTTTGTGAAAATAAAAGTTTTAAATTTAGGCCTAATGATGACGTCAAAGCTTGGTGACGTAGGAGCTATAAGGCTTTCTATATTTAGGAGGCGCTAGACCACCTCTATTAAGCGATCCGCTCTTCCAACGGCTAATTTCTAAGGCACCGATTTTTAAACCTATCTCAGGGTGTCTACCGCTCCGGAAAATCCGGAAAGTCTGGAAAAAGCCGGGAAATTGGGTAATGGGTCCGGAAAATTCACCAAAAGAATCAATTTTTTTTTGTGTTCTTTTTTTTACCCTTCCTCTTTAATTGTCAGACTGGAACCGAAAGTAACTGCAACGCATTTTTCGGACCGCGAAAGCATCAAGCGATGTGTTTGTATAAGGAGGGAAAAATGGGGGCTCATTAATCGTGATGGGAGGGTAAAAAACAAATTATCTTACTTGGTAACTTATGGGTTAGGACCGTCTTTCCAAGAACAGTTAGTTAATTCTATCATAAATTGCGACTACTTCTTTTCTTTTAATTGATGAAAGCTTAATCCTGTATTTCAAGAAGTTTACAAAATATGCAAATATATACAAGGGAGAGGGCATTGTGCAATTCCCCAAAGTAAAATGCATTGGTCAGGAATTTTTTTCCCGGGACCTTCCAAAAGTCAGGAAATTGACTTTCAGAAATTTGGTAGACACCCTGTATCTGCTTAATGTTAGAAGGTCCTTTAGAAGAGACCACACAACCCTCTAAAAGCGACCGGACCCGGTTTCCTGTCCGAAAAATTTCTAGCATTTTTCCGGAAGTAAATAAAAACCACATTCCAAGCCAATCCCTCTATTGCAGATCGACAGCACATCCAAGTACACGTACTTATTCTGTACAAATATTGTAGGGTAGAGACGAGATATGTCTAGGAAGCGAATGATTTTACGGTTGTAGTAGAGCACTGATGTGATCGTGTCACACGGAAAAGGAAATTCGGAGAGGAAGTTGACAGTTACTTTTGGTTGCAAGAAAACCTCAAAAACAAAATTTAAAGAAATGGATTTTACTATTTCAAATTCACTATGCGTGAAGAATATCAGGATAAATGCTCTCTTGTCAGATGTAAAAAAATAAAGCAGAGAAGGAATAAAGAATGATAAATCCCAAATTTCTAAAATTTCATAAATAAGAAAATCAAACAGTATCTTTTAGCACTTTTTTTCCTTGGCTATCAAATATGTATAATTCTTTGAGCGATCCCCTCTCTTTACGACCGATTTTTCGCGGAACGAAGGGTGGTTGCTCCAGAGAAGTTTGAAAAAAAAAAAAAAAAAAAAAAAAAAAAAAACGGTTTTTGAGAAGCAAGAGCAAAAACTCACCATGTTTCCTAAAATCCCTGACAGCGACACGGAACAGTATTTTCCACGGAAATTTCCGATCGTGGTCGAGTTGGGATTGGTAGCTTCGACGCTCAAGCACTCGTCGTAGTCTCCGAGCCATCGGAAATTGCCCCTGAAAATTCCGCTCTCCGGTTTTCCGAAAGAATCTATCACTGCAAGAGAACAAGACAGATAAATCGTGCCAAACACGTCGATTACAAAACACTCGGACACAACAACATTTTTACCCCAAATTTGGCGATGTCTTTTAATCTGGCGAGATTTCAGAGATAATTTTTAAAAAGTGCTGTAGTATTGCTATAAATATAATTTTGTGACTCTGTAAAAAAGCTTTAACCTTACAGTGCATACTGTAGCCAATTGGATACACTGTCATTTTTTGTAATAAAAAGAAAATGTTGTAGTTTTTGTCTAAAATATGCATTTAAAATAAATGTAAGATCTCATGGAAATAAATTTTAGTTTTTAAAATGTATGCCATTGTATGCCATGTATTATTTTTTGAGCAAACAAGCATGGATCTATAACAAGTGCATCCAGTTCACTGAACAAATTTTAGCCGAATTTTTAATTGCTTCTAATTTTTATTGATGAATTAAAATAAACATAAAACTATTAAAATATGGTAATATTGGACTAAATAAAGTAAAATTGGGCTATATTACTTTCTTCGATTTTACGAGAGCTATAAGGTGGACCTTCGTATCTGAATATTTTTTGTGATTTTTCTGGGAAATTACATGCTGAATTTTTTAACAAATATTTTTCCTAGCATAAGTAAATCTAAATGAAGTTGCGATTTTATTTTCAGCCCATTTCAAAAAATCATGCATTGTAGGGTTAAAGTTTTTTTTTTTTTTCCATCGTTTATCTAAAGAATAAACTGTTATAAACATTTTTATTCTTATTGGATTGTGCTTGAAATGGATGAATATCTCTAAAACTGCATTGAGCGTAATGTATCAGAATTGTTTTCAGTGTTCCTGTAGAAGAACTATTAATGATACCGACGCTGTTTTCGATGCAGAGCTTTATCTTTCAATTCTTAATAACAAGCATCCATTTTGTTTCATTTCAAATATACAAATATTTCTAAAATAAGCTTTAAAGAATGACTGCCTATAGAGCGTAATGTATTCGAAATCTTTTGTGTATTCTTGTAGAATAACTATAAATGTTGCATACACCCTTTTCTTTAGGATACATAGTACAGTACCTGGAAACAACATATATCCATTTCGTAGAAATCGATGCATATTTATGGGAGAACGCACGGACAGACAGACAAACCGAAATCATAAACAATTTTCAACCATGTTGGAAAGTGTTAAAAAAATAAAACAAGAACAATAATGGTACTAAATCATTGCCGAACAATCCGAATACAGTGATCTCGCGATAATTCGAAGTCTCAAAAGTCGAAGATGCTCTTGCCTCTCGAAAATTTCACAAAGTCCCGAAACAATTTAATATTTTTAGCACGAAATTATCTCCGCTGGGTGTCCCATGAATGTTGCGACAAACTTCTGTGAGAGGTAGGGCACATCATAAGTATTAAGAATCACAAAGAAATGTTGGTTCGGAGACGTCATCTTCATGTAGCTGTTAATAATTCACTTTGGAACAAGTACTGAAATAATAGTGAACATTCCGAGCATGGTTTTAAAACTAATGTATTTTTCACAGGAAATACGTGACGGAAATGAACAGTTTAAGACTGCTTTTTCATTTCATTGGTGAAATTTTTGTAGACAAGCCCATTGTTTATGAAACGTGGTTAACAGATGGGATGACTTTTACCAAGGTGTTTATTGACAGATAAATGAAAACGAAGTTTGTCGCGATATTTATTTGCCACCCTATATATCTGGAAGTCTTCCCCTTTAACCCTCTCGTGCCCATTGGAAAAATCACTTCCCACCGATATTATCTTGCGAAATATACCTGCGGGAAGCAGAAAACCCACTAAAATAGATTTGCCCCGCTTTTAAAATGTTGGAAAAACTAATTCCCACATCTGTTTGGTACTGCCATGTTTGTTCAAGCGATTCAAACAGATTTAACCTATGTGTTTTGAAAAATCAAAAGAGTTTATAAGACATGAGGTTCAGAAGTTTTGTGTTCCAGCCTTGATGTTATGTTTGTACGGCTCAACAACTCGACATTATCATAACATGAGAAGAATTGAAAATATGGAGAGGTATGCATAGACTCATTAATATACAACAACTGCCTGAAGTAGATACTTCTCACCCTGAGAATTAAAATGCAAGCGTAAAATTTGGCAAAAATTAAATATATTTTCTTAAATGCTATTGTTTAACCCTTTAACGCGCAGTGTTCCCGCTCTGGGAAAACCAAACTCTGACGTTTTGCCTGTTGCCAGCAGTAGCGGATCCAGGGGAGGGGCTAGGGGGCTTCAGCCCCCCCCAAAAAGAGATTGCTCAAGGGTAACATTCTGCTTTATTATACACTTTAAATAGCTAAAATGATCATATTTTATTACTTAGCCCCTCCCAAAAGCCTAATACATTGGTTTAGACTAAAATTTTGATTTATAGTACATTTTAATTGGGAGAAATAAACTTTTTAAAAATTTTAGCCCCTCCCAAAAAAAATTTCTGCGTCCGCCACTGGTTGCCAGTCACGAAGAATAGATTTGATTTCTATAAAAATAGTTGCGGGTGACTTAGCTCCACGAGAATCCTTTACTTTTTAGCACGTCATTTCCCGTAAAAAGATTATTTTTAACAGCACCGACGTCTGCTGAAAAATGGAAGAATGCGAGAACAGCTGGATAGATTGCCCAATGCTGAAAAAAGGGCAGCCGTTGCCATCGCTCGACTTAACTAAGAGCAAGAGGGCGGACGATCGAAACGTTCATCGCGTGCCACAGATCTAGAGACCCTTTTTTGACGCAGCTGACTGTGCCGCACAGCCAGTTACGTCAAAAAAGGGTCTCTAGATCTGTGGCACGCGATGAACGTTTCGATCGTCCGCCATCTTGCTGGTAGTTAAGTCGAGCGATGGCAATGGCTGCCCTTTTTTCAGCATTGGGAAAGGGTTGCGCCTCAAGGGGTTAATTGATAATAAACCCCCCCTGGACTAGTCTCGCGGGATTAGTACCGTAATCCCGCGGGATTGAAACTGAGAAATAAATTAGTTTTATTACAATTTTACGCCACCTTTCCCAATCATCAATTGACCCAAAATGATTGCATATGTATGTATTTTATCCCACAGCACATGAATCAATAATCACATATTTTAATTTAAGTTTTAATTCTTCTAATTATTTTCCATTTGGAGTCTGAATCAAATGTAATCTAAATTTTTCGCTAACTTCCTGGTATCCAAGTGATCAGAAATATTTCACACTAATTTTTCTCTTAGCGAACAATTTACAGGATTGATAATCCAATAACAACTGAGCCATTAAAAACCAACATTGAACATGTTATTCGTGAAATAACACCCAATTTATGTGAAAGAGTTATGGAAAATTGGGATGACGGAATGCGGTAATGTACAGAGAAATCGTTGTGCTCACATGAACGATATTTATTTTCATATTTTATGACATAATGTAAGCTTACAAAAAATTGTGTCACACTGAATAATTTATGTGTTTTTTTTTTATTTTTAAATTGCATCACTCTTAATGGAAAACCCTTTAGTTGAATGCGGTAATGTACAGAGAAAATCGTTGTGCTCATATGAACGATATTTATTTTCATATTTTATGACATAATGTAAGCTTACAAAAAATTGTGTCACACTGAATAATTTATGTGTTTTTTTTTATTTTTAAATTGCATCACTCTTAATGGAAAACCCTTTAGTTGAATGCGGTAATGTACAGAGAAGTCGTTGTGCTCACATGAACGATATTTATCTTCATATTTTATGACATAATGTAAGCTTACAAAAAATTGTGTCACACTGAATAATTTATGTGTTTTTTTTTATTTTTAAATTGCATCACTCTTAATGGAAAACCCTTTAGTTGAATGCGGTAATGTACAGAGAAATCGTTGTGCTCATATGAACGATATTTATTTTCATATTTTATGACATAATGTAAGCTTACAAAAAATTGTGTCACACTGAATAATTATGTGTTTTTTTTATTTTTAAATTGCATCACTCTTAATGGAAAACCCTTTAGTTGAATGCGGTAATGTACAGAGAAGTCGTTGTGCTCACATGAACGATATTTATCTTCATATTTTATGACATAATGTAAGCTTACAAAAAATTGTGTCACACTGAATAATTTATGTGTTTTTTTTTTATTTTTAAATTGCATCACTCTTAATGGAAAACCCTTTAGTTGAATGCGGTAATGTACAGAGAAATCGTTGTGCTCATATGAACGATATTTATTTTCATATTTTATGACATAATGTAAGCTTACAAAAAATTGTGTCATACTGAATAATTTATGTGTTTTTTTTATTTTTAAATTGCATCACTCTTAATGGAAAACCCTTTAGTTGAATGCGGTAATGTACAGAGAATCGTTGTGCTCACATGAACGATATTTATCTTCATATTTTATGACATAATGTAAGCTTACAAAAAATTGTGTCACACTGAATAATTTATGTGTTTTTTTTTATTTTAAATTGCATCACTCTTAATGGAAAACCCTTTAGTTGAATGCGGTAATGTACAGAGAAATCGTTGTGCTCATATGAACGATATTTATTTTCATATTTTATGACATAATGTAAGCTTACAAAAAATTGTGTCACACTGAATAATTTATGTGTTTTTTTATTTTTAAATTGCATCACTCTTAATGGAAAACCCTTTAGTTGAATGCGGTAATGTACAGAGAAGTCGTTGTGCTCACATGAACGATATTTATCTTCATATTTTATGACATAATGTAAGCTTACAAAAAATTGCGTCACACTGAATAATTTATGTGTTTTTTTTTATTTTTAAATTGCATCACTCTTAATGGAAAACCCTTTAGTTTAATGCGGTAATGTACAGAGAAATCGTTGTGCTCATATGAACGATATTTATTTTCATATTTTATGACATAATGTAAGCTTACAAAAAATTGTGTCACACTGAATAATTTATGTGTTTTTTTTTAATTTTAAATTGCATCACTCTTAATGGAAAACCCTTTAGTTGAATGCGGTAATGTACAGAGAAGTCGTTGTGCTCACATGAACGATATTTATCTTCATATTTTATGACATAATGTAAGCTTACAAAAAATTGTGTCACACTGAATAATTTATGTGTTTTTTTTTTAAATTGCATCACTCTTAATGGAAAACCCTTTAGTTAAAAGCGTGAATTTAAAAAAAATAAAATCTCAAATGAAAACTTTTCATAATTGATTCGTGATTGTTCGCTAAGGGAAAAATTAGAATGAAATATTTCTGATCACTTGGATGCTAGGAAGTTAGCGAAAAATTTAGATTACATTTTATTCAGACTTCCATTGGAGAATAATTAGAAGAATTAAAACTTAAATTAAAATATGTGATTATTGATTCATGTGCTGTGGGATAAGATACATACATATGCAATCATTTTGGTTCAATTGATGATTGGGCACGGTGGCGTAAAATTGTAATAAAACTAATTTATTTCTTAGTTCCAATCCCGGGGGATTACGGTGCTAATCCAGCGAGACTAGTCCAGCAGTCATTTGTGCGGGATACAGCGGCATCGGGATTGCATTCCCTACAGTTGGGCTTTCTAATTTTAACTTTTTTCATGATTTTCTTCGGAAACTACGAGCTGAAATTTTTTAAAAAGTATTTTTCCTAGTAAAGCCTAAATGAAGTTACAATTTTATTTTCGGCCCTTTTAAACCTTTAACGCGCAGTGTTCCGGCTCTGGGAACACCCAACTCTGACGTTTTGACTGTTGCCAGTCACGAAGAATAGATTTGATTTCTATAAAAATAGTTGCGGGTGACATAGCTTCACGAGAATCCTTTACTTTTTAGCACGTCATTTCCCGTAAAAAAAATTTTCACGATCATTTTTAACAGCACTGACATCTGCTGAAAAATGGAAGAATGCGAGAACAGCTGGATAGATTGCCCGATGTTGGAGAAAGGGCAGCCGTTGCCATCGCTAGACTTAACTACCAGCAAGATGGGGGACGATCGAAACGTTCGTCGCGTGCCGCAGATCTAGAGACCCTTTTTTTTTGACAACAGCTGGCTGTGCCCGCTCACAGCCAGCTGTTGTCAAAAAACACATTTTTAACAGCACTGCCGCACATTTTTAACAGCACTGACATCTGCTGAAAAATGGAAGAATGCGAGATCAGCTGGACAGATTGCCCAATGCTGAAAAAAGGGTAGCGGTTGCCATCGCTCGACTTAACTACCAGCGTGCCACAGATCTAGAGACCCTTTTTTGACGCAGCTGGCTGTGCGCACAGTCAGCTGCGTCAAAAGTCACAGCTGTCGTCAAAAAAGGGTCTCTAGATCTGTGGCACGCGATGAACGTTTCGATCGTCCCCCATCTTGCTGGTAGTTAAGTCGAGCGATGACAACGGCTGCCCTTTTTTCAGCATTGGGAAAGGGTTTCGCCTCAAAGGGTTAAAAAATCAAGCATTTTAGTACTAAAAGCAAGTACTTACTCTTCAAAGCCCACTGGCTTTTGATGTTCTGAAAAATATAAAGGATGTCGGCCAAGCACTTGGAAGAATTCTGCAGCAGATTTCCGGTAGGCTGGAACGGAATGGACTCATCGAGTCCCCTGAACTTCAAGTAGTTGAGCTCACTGAATTTCTGGACTCTCAACGAATTCCTCAGATTGTCCGAAGTCTTCTCCATCAATACGTTCAGGTCGTAAGCTGATTCGTTTTTCTCTGCATTCTTCAATCCGTCTTCTGCGGAACGTGACAAGACAACTAAACTCGCAATATAAAATAACCCTAGCAGCAGACGATTATCCATGATTCAAATGAAAAATACACCTTTTACATAGAATTTCTCAAAAAAAAAGAACGCCAGTCGATAATGCTGCTATACGAAAAGTGATAAAGGACTAATTAAAAATGCTTCGAGCATTTATATGTCTGCGTTGTTTTTTTTCTATTTTTTATACGTTTCAAACAAACACTTTTATCGATAACACAGTGATAGCGATATAACTCTTTATAGACGAACAATGCTTAAATGCGCTTGATTGACTTAGTTTTCGACCAGATAGCGCTAGGAGGAAAAAAAAACCATTTTATTTGAAAAAAATAAAGGAAAAAAATGTATTATTCAGCTTGTCATTGTGGTTGCAACGCTTTTTGTAAAGGCATTCGAACCACAATTCTTTTTGAATTCATCAAACCAGTTTTGATATATTGGCGCTACTCCAACAGTGCGCTAGTGCCGGCAGCAGTGCAAACGAGGCAATGGACCAGGTCCCACAGATTTTAAGGGTCCTAAAGTCTTATATTTTCCTCTTTTAAAATTTTACAATTAAATTACAAACGAGAAAATTTTTATCAAAATTTATATTATTTCCGAATTATGAAGTATGAACAGAGAAGTTGGAAAGTATATCATTATTCATCAGTGTGATTAAACAAAATTAAAATGGATATTTCTAACATCCTTTTCCTGTATGTAATATATTAGAAATAGATGCGGAAAAGCTGCGCAGAAAAATGCACAATTCGAGCTGAATGAAAGTTTCACACACTTACTCAGGTGTATTCATAATCCAAGTAGCAGACAATAAATTGCGCCCAGCGCTAGAATCACATCTTCTCAAAATCGCATAGCAACCATTTTATTACCAACCAAATTAAAAAGTTTCACATTTTAGTCTGGGACAATTTCCAAATCCTATTTTTCTTTTGAGTATAAAAAATTTCATTCCTGCTCTGATTTCACATACACGATATTTTAATTAAAAGATAACCTTACAAATAATAAAAAAAGTCGTTATTCTTTTACTTTTACTTCAAGATTCTGAATAATTTAATAAACTTGCCAAATATGGCATCCTAGATATGCTTAAATCTCACTTTTTTCACTACGGGGTTACAATTGCGAAATGGCGGGAGAGGATTAAATAATTCGAATTTCGAAAAAATCTCTTCGAGGTATGTCGGGACCCGTCCTGGATAATTTACATACAAAGTTTGGTAGGTTTAGGATCACCCGTCTAGGAGCTACGCGAGACACAAACAAACAACTAACTAACTGACTGATATTTTACAGCTCGTTTTATTTATATAGATAAAAAGCGGTGCTGCTGTTGAGGGATTTCCCAAAGTAAAATGCATGTACTACCGGGAATTTTTTTCCTGAAGTTCTCGAAAGTCTGGAAAACGGCTTTCAAAAATTTAGTAGACACCCTGATAATGTTCTTAGAGTCTGCACAACAAATACGCAATTCTTGGTAAAATGATGCTTTCTCAATGGTTTTTTCAAATTTTAGAAATTTCGCACTTACATCAGTGTTTTTTCAGGATGTCATGCGGTCAAGGGAGAGGTATAAAATCACTCACACCTGATCACTTGTAGCACCATTCTTTTCTCAAAAATAAGACCTCAGCACGAATAACTCTGATATTAACAACCACAAGTGCACACAGTCTGGAGATCGTGATACTTAGAAAAAAAAGTACTAGGAAATTTGAATGTATTTTCTTTTTGGCTGTTAGCACACGCTTAAACCAAACGAGCGAAATTCGATCAGTCGGAGCGAAAAGTGAGCCAGTTTTCAAAAGTGACCTTCTCCTTTAGGAGCGTTTTTCGATCGCAAGAGCGGAGCAGAATATAACAGTGAGCGAGGAAGGGAAATTCTCGGAAAAGATAGGAAGCAAGGAGAGGATTCGCAGAAAAAGGACTACGTAATGAGCCCTTTCGCGGAAGTACCGGTCGGTTTCCAATTAAACAGATCGCTCCGCAGTGTATCATTTTTTTCGCTCTTTGGGTTTAAGCGTGCACTTAGTCAATCAAAGCATGCTAGTATGAAGGCTGTTATAAAGCATTGTTATTCTTGATTGCACTATAGCCGAAACATTCCCGACAAAGCAGCTTAGGTTTATGTGACATTTTAATTTTTGCAGTTTACTCTATAGATACAGAATTTAATAGTCGCGATCACGGTACGTTGTTTTCCTTGGTACTTGTGCTGAATGTTGCTATGAGTATACCATAAGTGAGAACACCAACTACTGAGAGGATAAGCTCTTGTCAACAATGCAGTTTAATAGTTGTGATCAAGGTACGTTGTTTTCCTTGGTACTTGTGCTAAATGTTGGTTTGAGTATACCATAAGTGAGAACACCAACTGCTGGGAGGATGAGGCTCTTGTCAATGATGCAGTTTAATAGTTGTGATCAAGGTACGTTGTTTTCCTTGGTACTTGTGCTAAATGTTGCTATGAGTATACCATAAGTGAGGAGAACACTAACTGCTGAGACGATGAGGCTCTTGTCAATGATGCAATTTAATAGTCGTGATCAAGGTACGCGCGCGCGTTGTTTTCCCTGTGACTTGTGCTAAATGTTGCTATAAGTATGCCATAAGTGAGAAACCAACTGCTGAGAGGATGAGGCTCTTGTCAATGATGCAGAATTTAATAGTCGCCATCACGGTACGTTGTTTTCCTCGTTACTTGTGCTAAATGTTGCTTTTGTAAGGTTCCTCTTATCATCACGTTGACAGCCTTGTGAGGACTCCTTCGAGCGCCGTGTTCAAGATAGCAAGCGAACTTGGTGCGTTCATGAGTGGGAACTGTTTACCAACCATCACCCAAATGAATTCGCTGTTGTGATTGAAATGAAGAGAAGATACTTCTGTTGTCACCCTACAAAAGTGAGTTGGACACGAGGAGTGCGCGGTGCTTTGAGCACGTGAAGAGAGAACAGCCCTTGCATGGGTTATTTTAATTGCTAATGAAACACTCCGATTAAGGAGTTTGTGTGGAATTTTATTTATTTTGTTTAATAAAGTGTCAGTGTGAAATTTATATAATTATTGTAAATGGCTGGAATCAACATATGTTAACCCAGAATGTGACTGGTTAGCTGGTGGCCGTATCCTGAAGACGTTACACTGTGATGAGTATACCATAAGTGAGAACACCAACTGCTGAGAGGATGAGGCTCTTGTCAATGATGCAGAATTTAATAGTCGGGATTACGGTACGTTGTTTTCATTGTTACTTGTGCTAAATGTTGCTATGAGTATACGTAAGTGAGGAGAACACCAAATGCTGAGAGGATGAGACTCTTGTCAGTGATGCAGAATTTAATAGTCGCGATCACAGTACGTTGTTTTCCTTATTACTTGCTGAACTGTGTACCGTTGTATTACTTGTGCTAAATGTTTCTATGTGTATACCATGAGTGCTTGTGCTAAATGTTGCTATGAGTATACCATAAGTGAGGAGAACACCAACTGCTGAGAGGATGAGGCTCTTGTCAATGATGCAGAATTTAATAGTCGGGATTACGGTACGTTGTTTTCATTGTTACTTGTGCTAAATGTTGCTATGAGTATACGTAAGTGAGGAGAACACCAAATGCTGAGAGGATGAGACTCTTGTCAGTGATGCAGAATTTAATAGTCCGCGATCACAGTACGTTGTTTTCCTTATTACTTGCTGAACTGTGTACCGTTGTATTACTTGTGCTAAATGTTTCTATGTGTATACCATGAGTGCTTGTGCTAAATGTTGCTATGAGTATACCATAAGTGAGGAGAACACCAACTGCTGAGAGGATGAGGCTCTTGTCAATGATGCAGAATTTAATAGTCGGGATTACGGTACGTTGTTTTCATTGTTACTTGTGCTAAATGTTGCTATGAGTATACGTAAGTGAGGAGAACACCAAATGCTGAGAGGATGAGACTCTTGTCAGTGATGCAGAATTTAATAGTCGCGATCACAGTACGTTGTTTTCCTTATTACTTGCTGAACTGTGTACCGTTGTATTACTTGTGCTAAATGTTTCTATGTGTATACCATGAGTGCTTGTGCTAAATGTTGCTATGAGTATACCATAAGTGAGGAGAACACCAACTGCTGAGAGGATGAGGCTCTTGTCAATGATGCAGAATTTAATAGTCGGGATTACGGTACGTTGTTTTCATTGTTACTTGTGCTAAATGTTGCTATGAGTATACGTAAGTGAGGAGAACACCAAATGCTGAGAGGGATGAGACTCTTGTCAGTGATGCAGAATTTAATAGTCGCGATCACAGTACGTTGTTTTCCTTATTACTTGCTGAACTGTGTACCGTTGTATTACTTGTGCTAAATGTTTCTATGTGTATACCATGAGTGCTTGTGCTAAATGTTGCTATGAGTATACCATAAGTGAGGAGAACACCAACTGCTGAGAGGATGAGGCTCTTGTCAATGATGCAGAATTTAATAGTCGGGATTACGGTACGTTGTTTTCATTGTTACTTGTGCTAAATGTTGCTATGAGTATACGTAAGTGAGGAGAACACCAAATGCTGAGAGGATGAGACTCTTGTCAGTGATGCAGAATTTAATAGTCGCGATCACAGTACGTTGTTTTCCTTATTACTTGCTGAACTGTGTACCGTTGTATTACTTGTGCTAAATGTTTCTATGTGTATACCATGAGTGCTTGTGCTAAATGTTGCTATGAGTATACCATAAGTGAGGAGAACACCAACTGCTGAGAGGATGAGGCTCTTGTCAATGACGATTGAATCTAGAATCTTGAAGCCATCGAAACCTTTTCTCAGTGCTTTCAGGCTATCTCTTTGGCGTGGGAATTTCACTATCAGCTTTTCAGCTGTCTCTTGGAGACTCGCTGCAGCATTTATGACAGAGGAGCCACAATTGCACATTAGCAGAAAGTGTAAAAAAATAATCAGTGCATAAGACACCCGCCATTGCATGGAGATCAGACCAGGTTCCAAAGAAAATGTCATCTCATAGGTATCACGAAACACGCAAACAAGTATCATAGAAAAGCATAACAACAGATGGGAATGCAGCAGACTATTGACTTCTGAAACGATTTCGCGTATTTCACAGTGGACCGAAAACAAAACCTCAATGTGTTGTTCCTTGCTTTTCTGAAGCTTTTTGTTTAAAGCAAAAAAAGTCTCTTTCAACATAAAGCAGACGGAACAGAAATAGGCTGCGACAAATGTGTAGCTAAGCGACAGGATATATAGAAAGAGATGCACACATAGACTTGGTATAGCTAAAGGGTAAGGTATGAATGCATACTTATAATGCTTCGAATCAATGTGAGGAATGAGTAGAGAGATGTAATTGATAATGTACATGTATGAGTATAAATCAACAGATAAAATCATCATAATTAAAATGCGTTTGAATTTTTTAACTTTTATTGCGTCTTCACTCACTCCGGTATACACATTAACAAGCTTTTGCATACTGTCTTTAAATTTCGATCTTCTTACAGAAAGTAAAATCCGATTTAAGAAATTCAAGAACAGCATCACTGCAAGACATAATGCATTTAATAGGTGCGTGTTACTTATTATCGTTATAATCCTTAACCAGGCTGTAATTAAGGAGATTACTGTAAACAAAAGCATGAGGAACCATGAAGCAATCGTCCCAGAGGAGTATGGTCTGGTACACGTCACACCTTTTTCGAAGCCAATTCCGTGAGACCACAAATAGATATTTAAGGGTGAATATAAATCTGGTGGGGATTTTTGAACTGTGTACCGTTGTTGCAGGTTGAAATCTTGGGAGATACTTGCACTTCTTTGATCAGATGAAGCTGTTCTTTTTATAAACATTATAACAGTTCCTGTAAAGGCAATGTATTTAATAATTTAGACCGATACGTGTATCTTTGCTTATGTTTCTAAGAATACACACAAAGCGCATTCAACTTACCCCACGATAAAGTCTGTTCTGTCTGAAAGAGGAACTTTGCATCAGTCAGGTAAAGCTTTGCAAAATATCGTCTATGGTCCGTAACCTTATTTCAAAGGAAGATTTCTCAGTCTTATTAGACTAAACCAAAAACAAACAGGCATTGGGTTTGAGATTTAATGTTCTCCATAACATCTCAAACCCACGCAACATCCGTCTGCAAACGAGACTGACTATTGCAAAAATGCAGACATGGCAAGAAATTATACCCCACAATATTTTCCTAAGTTTAGTTTCTCTGAATAAAACTAAACTTAACATCCATAACTACTCGCAGAAATTAATCTGTCTTATTGCACCTAGATATGCCGTCCAATTATTTAACAAAAATCACTTTCCTAATTAGAAATAATTTGAAATAAGAGAATTGATTTATCAGACCGTCTAGCTGCTAATGGATGATGAAAAGCACGCTATGCTGACGTAATGTAATATTTTAATGAGCTGCGTATAATTTGAAGTATAATTTGAAAGAATAAAGCTCTATAGCAACGTGTTAGAATATATTTTCGTATCCAAAACAGTGGAAAGTCGTAATAATAATGCATTCAACTAGTTTGAAAAGAAATATGTAATTGCCTTTCCTCAAAAGGTTTGATATCCATTACGCTTTAACAAATAAAATGGAAAAGTTATCTTGAAAAAGGAAAAGATCAGATAACAAAATTGTGATTTATTGTACAGAAATTATTTTTTTCAATTTTTTGCCTATATTTTATTTACAAACGGCAGTTTTACAAACACTTTGATATTACTGTTCACAAATATACTTTATTTTTAATAGTTGTCTCTTATCACGCCATTCAAGTGTTCATTCAATTATTCGATGAGCTAAGAGCATGTCATGAATTTTGTTCGTATATTGATTTTTTCGTATGCCATGCATTATGCTCATCTAAAGGTCGCAGATTACGACTACTTGATTAGAATAAAAATACTAATATATACATATACATAGGATTCCTTCCGCTTCCTTCGCACTGAAATCTCTCAGATTCTGAATGGAATTTTAAATTAAGATGTTTAAACACATCAGCGGCCCTAGGGTACTGGGTACCCTGCTAATGTAAAAAAGACTCCCACTTATATGTTCTAGTCAGTCTTTGCGATCGAAATGACGCCCCTTCGAAGCCGGCGCCCAAATGCGATGCTTAGCGTGTCGGGTCACCCCTGGTTACGAAAATAAGATGGTTAAATGATAAAAACCTACAAAAAGGTACACATTATTTTCGTCCTATATTAATTCTGAAGAGCTTCTGGATGTATTGGCCTTTATCAAAAAACGGAAAGAAAAAAAAAAGTAAGAAAATCTGAAACACTTTCAGATTTTAAATACGCACTAAAGTGCTGTATATTAAAAGCGTATTGTAATCCATGGGTCTTCCCTATTTTCTTTCCTTATTCCATGAAGTTGGAAAGTATATCATTATTCATGAGTGTGATTAAACAAAATTAAAATTGATATTTCTAACATCCTTTTTCTGGATGTAATACATTAGAAATAGATTGTGAAAAGTTGCGCAGAAAAATGCACAATTCGAACTGAATGAAAGTTTCAAACACTTACTCAGGTGTATTCATAATTCAAGTAGCAGACTATAAATTGAGCCAAGCGCTAGAATCACATCTTCTCAAAATCGCATATGAACCATTTTATTTTTCGCCAAATTAAAAAGTTTCACATTTTAGTCTCGGAAAATTTCCAAATCCTATTTTTCTTTTGAGTATAAAACATTTCATTCCTGCTCTGATTTCACATGCACACGATATTTTAATTAAAAAATAACCTTACAAATAATCTAAAAAAAATCGTTATTCTTTTATTTTTACTTCAAGAGTCTGAATCATTTAATAAACTTGCCAAATATGGCAACCTAGATATGCTTAAATCTCACTTTTCCACTGCGGGGTTACAATTGCGAAATGGCGGAGAGCAAAAATGAGCCTTTCGCGACACGTTTTTTTATCGATATCTCCTAAAATAATTCGAATTTCGAAAAAAATCGCTTCGAGGTATGTCGGGACCCTTCCTGGAGAATTTCCATACAAAATTTGGTAGGTCTAGGATCACCCGTCTAGGAGCTACGCGAGACACAGACAAACTAACTAACCGACTGACATTTTACAGTTCGTTTTATTTATATAGATAAAAAGGGGTGCTGCTGTTGCGGGATTTCCCAAAGTAAAATGCATGTACTGCCGGGAAATTTTTTCCTGTAGAAAATTACTTCAAAAATTCAGTAGACACCCTGATAATGTTCTTACAGTCTACGCAAAAAATACGCAATTCTTAGGTAAAATAGTGCTTTCGCAATGGTTTCTTTGAATGGTCAATTTTGGAAAGTTTGCGCTTACATCAGTGTTGTTTCAGGATGGCATGCTGTCAAGTGAGAGGTATAAAATTACTCACACCTGGTCACTTGTAACACCATTCATATCACAAAAATAAGACCTAAGCACGAGTAAGGCTGATATTAACAACCACAACTGCACACAGTCTGGAGATCGTGATACTTAGAAAAAAAATACTAGGAAATTTGAATGTATTAGGTTGTAACGAAAGTTTTCCGCCACTGGAAGTATTGTCCGCACAATCAATTCGCGTTGGTGTCTTTGCAGATATTTTGTCAAACGATTTTTGTTAATTGAAAGAAAAAGACTTGTTTTAGAGCACTGTGCTGTGAAATCTGTAAAACAATATGATTAAGTATGAGGTGTCTGAAATGGAACTATCACGCTACCAGATTGAACCATCATTTACTCTCAATTCTGTTGCAAAAAAGTAAGCTACAGAATGACACAGAATCATGTGTGCAGCTTAAGGTACTACTGTTGTATCATACTACATTGTAAAGATTTGGTACCGAAAGTTCAAAAACGAGGACTAGGACATTTAAGAAGCAGAGTGCTCTGGCCGGCCTACTGATGAGTCCCGCCTACGAGAATTTGTGGAAGAAGATAAAATATTCATCCACTCGAGAGCTAGCTAAAAGAGTTAGACTTTAGGACCATGTCCATTAGTCGCGCAAGGCATCGTATAAACTCGACATATAAGATCAATCGCTCGGTACCGCATGAGCTAACTCAAGCAAATCTGGCGGAAAACTTTCGTTACAACCTGATATTTTCTTTTTGGCTGTTAGCACACGCTTAAACCAAACGAGCGAAATTCGATCAGTCGGAGCGAAAAGTGAGCCAGTTTTCAAAAGTGACCTTCTCCTTTAGGAGCGTTTTTCGATCGCAAGAGCGGAGCGGAATATAACAGTGAGCGAGGAAGGGAAATTCTCGGAAAAGATAGGAAGCCAGGAGAGGATTCGCAGAAAAAGGACTACGTAATGAGCCCTTTCGCGGAAGTACCGGTCGGTTTCCAAGGAAACAGATCGCTCCGCAGTGTATCATTTTTTTCGCTCTTTGGGTTTAAGCGTGCACTTAGTCAATCAAAGCATGCTAGTATGAAGGCTGTTATAAAGCATTATTATTCTTGATTGCAATATAGCCGAAACATTCCCGACAAAGCAGCTTAGGTTTATGTGACATTTTAATTTTGCAGTTTACTCTATAGATACAGAATTTAATAGTCGCGATCACGGTACGTTGTTTTCCTTGGTACTTGTGCTGAATGTTGCTATGAGTATACCATAAGTGAGAACACCAACTACTGAGAGGATAAGCTCTTGTCAACAATGCAGTTTAATAGTTGTGATCAAGGTACGTTGTTTTCCTTGGTACTTGTGCTAAATGTTGGTTTGAGTATACCATAAGTGAGAACACCAACTGCTGGGAGGATGAGGCTCTTGTCAATGATGCAGTTTAATAGTTGTGATCAAAGTACGTTGTTTTCCTTGGTACTTGTGCTAAATGTTGCTATGAGTATACCATAAGTGAGGAGAACACTAACTGCTGAGACGATGAGGCTCTTGTCAATGATGCAATTTAATAGTCGTGATCAAGGTACGCGCGCGCGTTGTTTTCCCTGTGACTTGTGCTAAATGTTGCTATAAGTATGCCATAAGTGAGAAACCAACTGCTGAGAGGATGAGGCTCTTGTCAATGATGCAGAATTTAATAGTCGCCATCACGGTACGTTGTTTTCCTCGTTACTTGTGCTAAATGTTGCTTTTGTAAGGTTCCTCTTATCATCACGTTGACAGGCTTGTGAGGACTCCTTCGACCGCCGTGTTCAAGATAGCAAGCGAACTTGGTGCGTTCATGAGTGGGAACTGTTTACCAACCATCACCGGAATGAATTCGCTGTTGTGATTGAAATGAAGAGAAGATACTTCTGTTGTCACCCTACAAAAGTGAGTTGGACACGAGGAGTGCGCGGTGCTTTGAGCACGTGAAGAGAGAACAGCCCTTGCATGGGTTATTTTAATTGCTAATGAAACACTCCGATTAAGGAGTTTGTGTGGAATTTTATTTATTTTGTTTAATAAAGTGTCAGTGTGAAATTTATATAATTATTGTAAATGGCTGGAATCAACATATGTTAACCCAGAATGTGACTGGTTAGCTGGTGGCCGTATCCTGAAGACGTTACACTGTGATGAGTATACCATAAGTGAGAACACCAACTGCTGAGAGGATGAGGCTCTTGTCAATGATGCAGAATTTAATAGTCGGGATTACGGTACGTTGTTTTCATTGTTACTTGTGCTAAATGTTGCTATGAGTATACGTAAGTGAGGAGAACACCAAATGCTGAGAGGATGAGACTCTTGTCAGTGATGCAGAATTTAATAGTCGCGATCACAGTACGTTGTTTTCCTTATTACTTGCTGAACTGTGTACCGTTGTATTACTTGTGCTAAATGTTTCTATGTGTATACCATGAGTGCTTGTGCTAAATGTTGCTATGAGTATACCATAAGTGAGGAGAACACCAACTGCTGAGAGGATGAGGCTCTTGTCAATGATGCAGAATTTAATAGTCGGGATTACGGTACGTTGTTTTCATTGTTACTTGTGCTAAATGTTGCTATGAGTATACGTAAGTGAGGAGAACACCAAATGCTGAGAGGATGAGACTCTTGTCAGTGATGCAGAATTTAATAGTCGCGATCACAGTACGTTGTTTTCCTTATTACTTGCTGAACTGTGTACCGTTGTATTACTTGTGCTAAATGTTTCTATGTGTATACCATGAGTGCTTGTGCTAAATGTTGCTATGAGTATACCATAAGTGAGGAGAACACCAACTGCTGAGAGGATGAGGCTCTTGTCAATGATGCAGAATTTAATAGTCGGGATTACGGTACGTTGTTTTCATTGTTACTTGTGCTAAATGTTGCTATGAGTATACGTAAGTGAGGAGAACACCAAATGCTGAGAGGATGAGACTCTTGTCAGTGATGCAGAATTTAATAGTCGCGATCACAGTACGTTGTTTTCCTTATTACTTGCTGAACTGTGTACCGTTGTATTACTTGTGCTAAATGTTTCTATGTGTATACCATGAGTGCTTGTGCTAAATGTTGCTATGAGTATACCATAAGTGAGGAGAACACCAACTGCTGAGAGGATGAGGCTCTTGTCAATGATGCAGAATTTAATAGTCGGGATTACGGTACGTTGTTTTCATTGTTACTTGTGCTAAATGTTGCTATGAGTATACGTAAGTGAGGAGAACACCAAATGCTGAGAGGATGAGACTCTTGTCAGTGATGCAGAATTTAATAGTCGCGATCACAGTACGTTGTTTTCCTTATTACTTGCTGAACTGTGTACCGTTGTATTACTTGTGCTAAATGTTTCTATGTGTATACCATGAGTGCTTGTGCTAAATGTTGCTATGAGTATACCATAAGTGAGGAGAACACCAACTGCTGAGAGGATGAGGCTCTTGTCAATGATGCAGAATTTAATAGTCGGGATTACGGTACGTTGTTTTCATTGTTACTTGTGCTAAATGTTGCTATGAGTATACGTAAGTGAGGAGAACACCAAATGCTGAGAGGATGAGACTCTTGTCAGTGATGCAGAATTTAATAGTCGCGATCACAGTACGTTGTTTTCCTTATTACTTGCTGAACTGTGTACCGTTGTATTACTTGTGCTAAATGTTTCTATGTGTATACCATGAGTGCTTGTGCTAAATGTTGCTATGAGTATACCATAAGTGAGGAGAACACCAACTGCTGAGAGGATGAGGCTCTTGTCAATGACGATTGAATCTAGAATCTTGAAGCCATCGAAACCTTTTCTCAGTGCTTTCAGGCTATCTCTTTGGCGTGGGAATTTCACTATCAGCTTTTCAGCTGTCTCTTGGAGACTCGCTGCAGCATTTATGACAGAGGAGCCACAATTGCACATTAGCAGAAAGTGTAAAAAAATAATCAGTGCATAAGACACCCGCCATTGCATGGAGATCAGACCAGGTTCCAAAGAAAATGTCATCTCATAGGTATCACGAAACACGCAAACAAGTATCATAGAAAAGCATAACAACAGATGGGAATGCAGCAGACTATTGACTTCTGAAACGATTTCGCGTATTTCACAGTGGACCGAAAACAAAACCTCAATGTGTTGTTCCTTGCTTTTCTGAAGCTTTTTGTTTAAAGCAAAAAAAGTCTCTTTCAACATAAAGCAGACGGAACAGAAATAGGCTGCGACAAATGTGTAGCTAAGCGACAGGATATATAGAAAGAGATGCACACATAGACTTGGTATAGCTAAAGGGTAAGGTATGAATGCATACTTATAATGCTTCGAATCAATGTGAGGAATGAGTAGAGAGATGTAATTGATAATGTACATGTATGAGTATAAATCAACAGATAAAATCATCATAATTAAAATACGTTTGAATTTTTTAACTTTTATTGCGTCTTCACTCACTCCGGTATACACTTTAACAAGCTTTTGCATACTATCTTTAAATTTCGATCTTCTTACAGAAAGTAAAATCCGATTTAAGAAATTCAAGAACAGCATCACTGCAAGACATAATGCATTTAATAGGTGCGTGTTACTTATTATCGTTATAATCCTTAACCAGGCTGTAATTAAGGAGATTACTGTAAACAAAAGCATGAGGAACCATGAAGCAATCGTCCCAGAGGAGTATGGTCTGGTACACGTCACACCTTTTTCGAAGCCAATTCCGTGAGACCACAAATAGATATTTAAGGGTGAATATAAATCTGGTGGGGATTTTTGAACTGTGTACCGTTGTTGCAGGTTGAAATCTTGGGAGATACTTGCACTTCTTTGATCAGATGAAGCTGTTCTTTTTATAAACATTATAACAGTTCCTGTAAAGGCAATGTATTTAATAATTTAGACCGATACGTGTATCTTTGCTTATGTTTCTAAGAATACACACAAAGCGCATTCAACTTACCCCACGATAAAGTCTGTTCTGTCTGAAAGAGGAACTTTGCATCAGTCAGGTAAAGCTTTGCAAAATATCGTCTATGGTCCGTAACCTTATTTCAAAGGAAGATTTCTCAGTCTTATTAGACTAAACCAAAAACAAACAGGCATTGGGTTTGAGATTTAATGTTCTCCATAACATCTCAAACCCACGCAACATCCGTCTGAGAACGAGACTGACTATTGCAAAAATGCAGACATGGCAAGAAATTATACCCCACAATATTTTCCTAAGTTTAGTTTCTCTGAATAAAACTAAACTTAACATCCATAACTACTCGCAGAAATTAATCTGTCTTATTGCACCTAGATATGCCGTCCAATTATTTAACAAAAATCACTTTCCTAATTAGAAATAATTTGAAATAAGAGAATTGATTTATCAGACCGTCTAGCTGCTAATGGATGATGAAAAGCACGCTATGCTGACGTAATGTAATATTTTAATGAGCTGCGTATAATTTGAAGTATAATTTGAAAGAATAAAGCTCTATAGCAACGTGTTACAATATATTTTCGTATCCAAAACAGTGGAAAGGCGTAATAATAATGCATTCAACTAGTTTGAAAAGAAATATGTAATTGCCTTTCCTCAAAAGGTTTGATATCCATTACGCTTTAACAAATAAAATGGAAAAGTTATCTTGAAAAAGGAAAAGATCAGATAACAAAATTGTGATTTATTGTACAGAAATTATTTTTTTCAATTTTTTGCCTATATTTTATTTACAAACGGCAGTTTTACAAACACTTTGATATTACTGTTCACAAATATACTTTATTTTTAATAGTTTTCTCTTATCACTCCATTCAAGTGTTCATTCAATTACTCGATGAGCTAAAAGCATGCCATGAATTTTGTTCGTATATTGATTTTTTCGTATGCCATGCATTATGCTCATCAAAAGGTTGCAGATTACGACTACTTGATTAGAATAAAAATACTAATATATACATATACATAGGATTCCTTCCGCTTCCTTCGCACTGAAATCTCTCAGATTCTGAATGGAATTTTAAATTAAGATGTTTAAACACATCAGCGGCCCTAGGGTACTGGGGTACCCTGCTAATGTAAAAAAGACTCCCCCTTATATGTTCTAGTCTGTCTTTGGGATCGAAATGACGCCCCTTCGTAGCCGGCGCCTAAATGCGATGCTTAGCGTGTCGGGTCACCCCTGGTTACGAAAATAAGATGGTTAAATGATAAAAACCTACAAAAGGGAACACATTATTTTCGTCCTATGTTAATTCTGAAGAGCTTCTGGATGTATTGGCCTTTATCAAAAAACGGAAAAGAAAAAAAAAGTATGTAAATCAGAAACACTTTCAGATTTTAAATACGCACTAACGTGCTATATATTAAAAGCGTATTATAATCCATGGGTCTTCCCTATTTTCTTTCCTTATTCCATGAAGTTGGAAAGTATATCATTATTCATGAGTGTGATTAAACAAAATTAAAATTGATATTTCTAACATCCTTTTCCTGGGTGTAATACATTAGAAATAGGTTGTGCATTTTCGCAGAAAAATGCACAATTCGAACTGAATGAAAGTTTCAAACACTTACTCAGGTGTATTCATGATTCAAGTAGCAGACTATAAATTGAGCCAAGCGCTAGAATCACATCTTCTCAAAATTGCATATCAACTATTTTATTTTTCGCCAAATTAAAAAGTTTCCCATTTTAGTCTCGGAAAATTTCCAAATCCAATTTTTCTTTTGAGTATAAAACATTTCATTCCTGCTTGGATTTCACATGCACACGATATTTTAATTAAAAAATAACCTTACAAATAATTAAAAAAATCGTTATTCTTTTATTTTTACTTCAAGAGTCTGAATCATTTAATAAACTTGCCAACTATGGCAACCTATATATGCTTAAATCTCACTTTTCCACTGCGGGGTTACAATTGCGAAATGGCGGAGAGCAAAAATGACCCTTTTGCGACACGTTTTTTTATCGATATCTCCTAAAATAATTCGAATTTCGAAAAAAATCGCTTCGAGGTATGTCGGGACTCTTCCTGGAGAATTTCCATACAAAATTTGGTAGGTATAACATCTCTCGTCTAGGAGCTACGCGAGACACAGACAAACTAACTAACCGACTGACATTTTACAGTTCGTTTTATTTATATAGATAAAAAGGAGTGCTGCTGTTGCAGGATTTCCCAAAGTAAAATGCATGTACTGCCGGGAAATTTTCTCCTGAAGAAAATTAATTCAAAAATTTAGTAGACACCCTGATAATGTTCTTAGAGTGTATACAACAAATACGCAATTCTTGGTAAAATGGTGCTTTCGCAATGGTTTGTTTGAATTTTGGAAAGTTTGCGCTTACATCAGTGTTGTTTCAGGATGTCATGCTGTCAAGTGAGAGGTATAAAATCACTCACACCTAGTCACTTGTAACACCATTCATATCACAAAAATAAGACCTAAGCACGAGTAAATCTGATATTAACAACCACAACTGCACACAGTTTGGAGATTGTGATACTTAGAAAAAAAAAAAAATTTGAATGTATTTTTTGGGGGGCGGTTAGCACTTAGTCAATCAAAGCATGCTAGTATGAAGGCTGTTATAAAGCATTATTATTCTTGATTGCACTATAGCCGAAACATTCCCGACAAAGCATCGTAGGTGTATGTGACATTTTAATTTTGCAGTTTACTCTGTACATACAGAATTTAATAGTCTGCGATCACGGTACGTTGTTTTCCTTGGTACTTGTGCTAAATGTTGCTATGAGTATACCATAAGTGAGAACACCAACTGCTGGGAGGATGAGGCTCTTGTCAATGATGCAGTTTAATAGTTGTGATCACGATACCTTGGTTTCCTTGGTAGTTGTGCTAAATGTTGCTATGAGTATACCATAAGTGAGAACACCAACTGCTGGGAGGATGAGGCTCTTGTCAATGATGCAGTTTAATAGTTGTGATCACGATACCTAGTTTTCCTTGGTACTTGTGCTAAATGCTGCTATGAGTATACCATAAGAGAGAACACCAACTGCTGGGAGGATGAGGCTCTTGTCAATGATGCAGTTTAATAGTTGTGATCAAGGTACATCGTTTTCCTTTGTACTTGTGCTAAATGTTTCCTATGAGTATACCATAAGTGAGAACACCAACTGCTGAGAGTATGAGGCTCGTGTCAATGATGCAGTTTAATAGTTGTGATCACGATACCTTGTTTTCCTTGGTAGTTGTGCTAAATGTTGCTATGAGTATACCATAAGTTAGAACACCAACTGCTGGGAGGATGAGGCTCTTGTCAATGATGCAGTTTAATAGTTGTGATCAAGGTACGTCGTTTTCCTTGGTAGTTGTGGTAAATGTTGCTATGAGTATACCATAAGTGAGAACACCAACTGCTGGGAGGATGAGGCTCTTGTCAATGATTCAGTTTAATAGCTGTGATCACGATACCTTGGTTTTCTTGGTAGTTGTGCTAAATGTTGCTATGAGTATACCATAAGTGAGAACACCAACTGCTGGGAGGATGAGGCTCTTGTCAATGATGCAGTTTAATAGTTGTGATCAGGATACCTTGGTTTCCATGGTATTTGTGCTAAATGATGCTATGAGTATACCATAAGTGAGAAGAACACGAACTGCTGAGAGGATCTGGCTCTTGTCAGTGATGCAGAATTTAATATTTGCGATCACAGTGCGTTGTTTTCCTTATTACTTGTGCTAAATGTTGCTATGAGTATTCCATAAGTGAGGAGAACACCAACTGCTGAGAGGATGAGGCTCTTGTCAATGACGATTGAATCTAGAATCTTGAAGCCATCGAAACCTTTTCTCATTGCTTTCAGGCAATCTCTTTGGCTGGGGAATTTCACTATCAGCTTTTCAGCTGTCGCTTGGAGACTCGCTGCAGCATTTATGACAGAGGAGCCAAAATTGCACATTAGCAGAAAGTGTAAAAAATTAATCAGTGCATAAGACACCCGCCATTCCATGGAGAGCAGACCAGGATCCGAAGAAAATGTCATCTCATAGGTATCTCGAAACACGCAAACAAGTATCGTAGAAAAACATAAGAACAGATGGGAATGTAGCAGACTTTTGACTTCAGAAACGATGTCGCCTATTTCACAGTGGACGGAAAACAAAACCTCAATGTGTTCTTCCTTGCTGTTCTGAAGCTTTTTGTTTAAAGCAAAAAATGTCTCTTTCAACATAAAGCAGACGGAACAGAAATAGGCTGCGACAAATGTGTAGCTAAGCGACACGATATTTAGAAAGACATTCACACATAGACTTGGTATAGCTAAAGGGTAAGGTATGAATGTATATTTAAGATGCTGCGAATGTATGCGAGGAATGAGTAGATAGAGGTAATTAATAATGTAAATGTATGAGTATAAATCAACAGATAAAATCATCATAATTAAAATACGTTTGAATTTTTTAACTTTTATTGCGTCTTCACTCACTCCGGTGTACACTTTAACAAGCTTTTGCATACTATTTTCAAATTTCGATCTTCTAACAGAAAGAAAAATCCGCTTTAAGAAATTCAAGAACAGCATCACTGCAAGACATAATGCATTTAATATGCGTTTGTTACTTATTATCGTTATTACCCTAAACCAGCCTATAATTATGAAGCTTACTGTAAACAAAAGCATGAGGAACCATGAAACAATCGTCCCGGAGGAGTATGGTCTGGTACACGTCACACCTTTCTCGAAGCCAATTCCGTGAGACCACAAGTAGATATTTAAGGGTGAATATAAATCTGGTGGGGATTTTTGAACTGTGTACCGTTGTTGCAGGTTGAAATCTTGGGAGATGCTTGCACTTCTTTGATCAGATGAAGCTGTTCTTTTTATAAACATTATAACAGTTCCTGTAAAGGCAATGTATTTAATAATTTACGCCGATACGTGTATCTTTGCTTATGTTTCTAAGAATACACACAAAGCGCATTTAACTTACCCCACCATAAAGTCTGTTCTGTCTGAAAGAGGAACATTACATCAGTCAGGTAAAGCTTTGCAAAATATCTTCTGCGGTCCGTAATCTTATTTCAAAGGAAGATTTCTCAGTCTTATTAGACTAAACCAAAAACAAACAGGCATTGGGTTTGAGATTTAATGTTCTTTGTAACATCCATCTGCAATCGAGACTGACTCTTGCAAAAATGCAGACATGACAAGAAATTTTACCCCACAATCTTTTCCATCAAGAACCAGAGAATCTCGGAATAAAACTAAAAATCTATAACAATTCTCATTTTTAGTAAGAAATTGACCTGTTTTGTTGCACCTGTTTTGTTGCATTAGGTAAGTGATTATTTTACAAAAATCACTTACCTAATTACAAAGTATTTCGAAAAAGAGAATTGATTTATCAGACAGTCTAGCTATAAATGGATGATACAATGCACGCTATGCTGACGTAATGTAATAATTTAATGAGCTGCGTATAATCTGAAATAATATTAAAGGAATAAAGCTGTATAGCAACGCATTACAATATATTTTCATAAACCAGACAATGAAAAGTCGTAATAATAATGCATTCAACTAGTTTGAAAAGAAATAAGTAATTGCTTTTGCTCAAAATGTTTGATATCCATTACGCTTTAACAAATAAAATTGAAAAGTTCACTTGCAAAATGAAAAAACCAGATAATTAATTTGTGAGTTATTATACGGAAATTGTTTTTTTTAATTTTTTACTTATATTTTATTTACAATCGCCAGTTTTAGAAACTCTTTGATATTAGTGTTCACAAAATATACTTTATTTTTAATGGTTGTCTCTTATCACGCCATTCAGGTGTTCATTCAATTATTAGATGACATTAATACATGTCATGTATTTTCTTCGTATAATGATTTTTTCGTATACCATGTATTATGCTCATCAGAAGGTTGCAGAATACGACTACTTGATTAGAATAAAAACACTAATATATACATATACATAGAATAACTCGCTTTTAATATCGACTTAAATTTCAATTGTTAAATATGCACGATATATAAAAGTAACATATTAACCATTATGAACTTACATTGCTTTCCGTGTGAGTGTTACCTGCTACTCTAAGAATATATGTATTTCCGTAGATTTTCTGTAATCCATTCCGGTATGACAGGATTGTCAAAATTAATCATAGCAAAATGAGAGGCCTATGAAGTTTCGTAGTGACACAATTTACAACAGACTAGAAGAAAAAGCCCGTTGTGGAGGCAATTACAACGTGTCTACACTCAATCTATTGAATCTTCATCTTCGTCCAACTAAAATAAATAAGTTCATATTAAATTTTTATTACATATATCCAAAACGAATTTCACGCTCTTCTGGAAACGCGCGGAAACTTTTCGCATTCGGACGATTTTGTTTTGCGTATTCAGCTCCTCATATTTATGCTTCAGCAGACGATTATTTTAATGAAAAAAAAATTAAACTATGTGTGTTACCTGTGAAAACTATTTTAAGCGAATTGGAATCCCAATTGTGTGACTTCATTTCATTTCAAAAAGGTCATTTTCCCACGCAAATGATTCACTTTTTTCACTCTCGGAAATAAAATAGAGCTTTAAAGAGCGGAAAATCGCTTTAAAATGAGGGAACGGGTGGAATTTAAGATTATTGAAGTAGGGCAGATTGTTTTCTACACTTTTATGCATGATTATATAAAATTTCAAGAGGATCGTACAAACGGTGTGAACTTTATTACAGTTTTAGACAGCAACTTTTAATCTGCTTGGTTTAATGACGGCAAAAGTTTTACTTTGGAGTGGTCAGACCGGAATTCTTAGCGATTCAGTGAGTCAGGAATCAGCGTATAGCAGGATAGTTTGGATAATGATTTCGAGATTTATTTTAAAGAAAATTGTACAATACGTCCCCGGGAAATTAGTGGCTCTTCAGATTGAATAAACTTTTTTTTTTACCGATGCTCTCTCTTAAGCATTTATTGCGGGAAGTGGCCCACCGTGGCCGAGTGGATAAAACCACCGATAATGGGCATATGACGGCTGAAGTGTGAAGGTCCCACTTTCGATTTAACAGTCTGTAATTTCCGTCGATTTTCTCCAGATGTAACGTGATTACGCTTTAGAACACTTTAACCCTTTAACGCGCAGTGTTGCCGCTCTGGGAACACCCAACTCTGACGTTTTGACTGTTGCCAGTCACGAAGAATAGATTTGATTTCTATAAAAATTGTTGCGGGCTACACAGCTCCACGAGAATCATTTACTTTTAAGCACGTCATTTCCCGCAAAAAAAATGGTCACTATTATTTGTAACAGCACTGACATCTGCCGGAAAATGGAAGAATGCGAAAACAGCTGGGTTGATTGCCCAATGCTGATAAAAGGGCAGCCGTTGCCATCGGTCGACTTAACTACCAAGATGGCTGACGATCGAAACGTTCATCGCGTGCCACAGATCTAGAGACCCTTTTTTGACGACAGCTGGCTGTGCTCACGTGTTAGAAAGCATAAGCATCTTGCTTGCAGCCAACTGTCGTCAAAAAAGGGTCTCTAGATTTGCACGCGATGAACGTTTCGATCGTCCGCCATCTTGCTGGTAGTTAAGTCGAGCGATGAAAACAGCTGCCCTTTTTTCAGCATTGGGAAAGGGTTGCGCCTCAAAGGGTTAAGTCCACCGACCAAGGCACACACCCCTCTCGTAAGCAGATGCCCGTCGTGTAGGCTTGCCATAACACACAAACCAAACCACTGGAAGCAAAGTTGGTACTATAGGGTGGTACCATCCACCCTATAGTATCCGAGTATCCCTTTGCCACTGACGAAGACTGCAGACAACTGAAACACTGTGGCTCCTTTCTCAGGCGGCAAAATTCTATGACACCCGACTACAAAAACTTTTTGTCCCAATTCAGGTTATTTTTATTTTGAGGAGTAGCTGAAATATTGCTGTTTTTCTTTCAACAAATTTTTCTAGGTAATGTTTCGCTTTTTTTTTTTTTGATTGGCCGCGGAAACTTACTTTCCGGACTACGTATTATTTATAAAGACGTGAAATTTTATAAATTTTCAAACGGATTATTATATTGTTTAGTAGTAAAATTTGTAGAAATTAATGCTGCGGAAACGCGACACTGGCAGGGAATGGATTAAAAGACATTTTGACTGACGAAGGGCCAGACCTTTTGTACCGGCCGAATATGATAATTTTATGTGTGTTATTATACACAACTTTTTATTAATTGTGATCTTTTTTCCTATAACATGTTAAAAAAGACTCTTATAACACAGTGAAAGAATGAGACAGATGTTTCTGGGTACTTCCGTATTATCCCGGCGGTCCGCCAAGACAAGCAATTTTTCACAAAGTTAAATGCCGGGAACATGAAATTGTTGATGGTTTGGAATATGATTGGCAACAGTTTGCCAGCAAATTTGACGAAAAAAGTAGTTTAGCGGAAGTGACCGCCGGGATAATACGGAAGTACCTGTTTCTGTTATTACCTGTTAACACAACTGATGCTGATCATATGCTCGTGACTCGTGCAACACTGATTCATATAACACGATCGTTATTGCTTATATCTACCGTGTTATAAACAATGGTTATAAGAGGGAGGGGGTTACTGTATTTAATATCCCCTTCACCACCCCTCTAAAAGGTCGGACTACGTTTCTATACTCGGGACAAGCCTAACCTGATAGCGGGGGAGAAGGCTAGAGCGGCCATTTCACTTCTCTCTCCGCATGTATCGCTCCGACACGCGTTTCTCCTTCCAATTATTTGTCTGTCAACATCACAAAGCAACCCAATCACAAGGCGAATCCGCAGCACTCAATTCCCGCCAGCACAAAAGAGGTCTCTCATTGGTCAAGCGTCTGACTTTTGTGTGTTATTATGCAAACTGACTTAATTTTTCAGTTCTAGTTGCATTTCCATCACTTAGTTCACTTGTTCAATTAAATGGTTGATGAGACGTTTGCAAACTTTAGGCAAGCTTTTAAAGATGGAACTATTTTCGTAGACTAAGCTTTGCTCAGAGTTTTCATCCAGTGAGCTTGTGCTGTGCTATTCCTGCGAGCAGGGGCGCAGCCAGAAATTTTTCATGGGGGGGGGTGTGTTACGACTACTGCAACTTACATATAAACATGCATGTGTGTAATAAGGGAGTGAAGAATATACATTTTGTATAGCAAAAAATTTCTCATGGGGGGGTTATGACCCCCCCTAACTCCCCTTGGCTACGCCCCTGCGTGCGAGGCATGTAAACCATTGCTTCGCCATTATATAGTCCCTGGGGAAATTTTCCATGGCTCGAAGTTCGATCCTGGACAGTTGTACACAGACAACGGTAAAATAGTTTTTTACTGTAAAATAGAACTGTAAAATTTTGATACTTTAAAATTTGATACTTTAAGATAATTCCGTACGGATCGATTATACAAAACAGTTATGCAGTCGATAATATGTTTTGACACATTAGTCTCTTATGCTGACAGAAGTAAAATTATAAAAGTCGCTGAATAATTGCCCGAGACTATACCGTTTAGCTAAAAAAGAGTAATTGCATTTTCTCACTTTTACGACATCCCTGTAATGCTGGGAGACATATACCAAAAATTTCAAATTGCAGTATCTCGGTAACTATTCCAGTAAGAAACATGGGATATTTTAATTTGCCTGCTTAGACACAAACCAACATTTCCGGAACAAAAGTGATAGGAAAGAAAGCACTGTGTAAAAATTAAATTTCGTATTTTAAAAGGTATACAGCCTCTGATAAAAGCATCTCATATCTGGAAGTTACTCTTCATTTGACGAACTTTTCTAATTGAAAATGTTTCGATCACTTACGGTGTAAACGATAATTGCTTGAACATCTATTTTGAATCACCCGGTAAAAGCGTCAAGAGTTTTTATTGCTTAACCCTTTGAGGCGCAACCCTTTCCCAATGCTGAAAAAAGGGCAGCCATTGCCATCGCTCGATTTAACTACCAGCAAGAGGGCGGACGATCGAAACGTTCATCCCATGCCACAGATCTAGAGACCCTTTTTTGACGACAGCTGGCTGTGCCGCACAGCCAGCTGTGTCAAAAAAGGGGGTCTCTAGATCTGTGGCACGGGATGAACGTTTCGATCGTCCGCCATCTTGCTGGTAGTTTAAGTAAACATTCTGGATATTCAATCAGTGGTTCAAATGAACTGTGACTCTAAAACTTCCTTGGTCCCTATACATGATTTTTTTAAAAAGGGCAAAACGAATGCTTACGATTTTGAAAATCTTTCTAATTTTGTGAAATTGTTATTGAGTATTTGAAGGTTCTCTTAGACAGGTGAAATATTGCCAGGAGTGAAAATCTGTTCTTTGCTCTTCTGACTACAAGTAAGAATGTTACTCAGCTACGGTCGGAACTTAAAGAATGGCTTCATGATTCAAAACTTATTTGTTTGAATTTCATGTAAAAAATGCAATTATTTTTGCTGATCCAATATTATCACTGTGTCTGTTATTTCACTTTCTTCATTTAATAGTATCGTCAGCAGTTTGCAGTATTTTATAAGACTTTTGTTTTGAGGTATTTTAATTTACAGTCAGATGAAAATTTAGACAGAAAAATGTGATTTTAAATGGGGAAGTCCAAAGACCTGATGTTTCAGATATTAGGAAAGGTCAAATTCATGCCTGGAATGTTGAGGATGTTAGTTTTTCAGAAATAGGACGTTGTATTGGAAGGCATACATCTATTCCATTTAATTCTATTCGTGGAAAACGCAATTTCCAAAAAAATTAGCACTTAATAAATTTATATATGATCCCTTAACTCACGAAAAAAAACACATTTTATTGAATGTAAATTAAACTATTGAACGTAAAAAATTTTTGCACAGCCATGTAATATTACTTTCTGCATCTATTTCCATTAAAAATTGGCTAAGTCACTTTTCATAAATTTTTTAATATTAATTTAATCATCCATAATTCATATGAATGTTTTATTTAAAATTATAATAATATTAAATTATGTTTGGGTCATTTAGTTCCCATAGTACGAATAAAAATCAGTTTCTTATCGATATGAATTAAAGTATGAAAAAATATTTTAACATAGGGAGAGAGGGATTTTGGAAGCTCATAACTCCCCCATTTTTACTTCAAATTTATTAAAAATTGGTATTGGTTAAAACAAGCTAAGTTTTTGAAACATGAAGTGAAATCTACGGGGTTGCTATTGGGGGAAAAAATTTTTCGTGAGAATTTTAATTTGGAGATGGCCCTTTCGCAATTTTTATGTAGTATAGCAAATTAAAGTGTACGTCAATCGTAAACGATTGATATGTGTAGCTTTGCTGTACAACGAAGGACAACGAATAAAGTACAAGTGGGCGGGTTTTTTTTCCGTAGACGTATATAGTTTTGATCAATCATTCAAATCAAGAGACATCGGATAGATTTTTATAGATCCTGACAATAAACCTCTGCTTAAAGATTAGTATTCCATAATTAGTACTATTGCTTCATTCGCTGCATTATTCGAGAAAATCAAATTAAAACCTATGATTTAAAATTTCGATATTTATAGGGTTGCTTAGCAGTTTACCGCAACGGGAGATTTTTGAATGAGGAAAAGTGACTTAAGTCAAAATATTCGCTGCTTCATAACTGGATGAACTATGGTGTAAATGGGCGATCATTTTTAAATTTTGAATGAAATTGTATAAGGAACATTTTTCTAGACGTAACTGGTAACACCATGGGACAGTATATAAATTTAAATTTCGTAATTTTCATAGGAATTGATCTGTTGACTCCGAGTGTGTTTCTGATATAACAGATTATACAATTTAAAGCATTTTTGCAATTGGAACTATATGTCTCTAACGGTTTAGGAAATAGCCATTGGGCATCAATAGCATTTGACACCCTCTATATTTTGCATACATCTCCATCGATTTAACTTTCCTTTACCAGAGAAGGCTGTGTTAAATGTGTCCTATAGATGATCTTTTTCAGAAAAAAATTCTGCTACATATCAACTGCTTATTTGAGAAATTCCTAAAAGTCACAATTCTGATAAAAATGAGCTTACATCAAAAACCTATATATTGACGGTAAAAACATGTTTAAATGAAAAAAAAAAAATCTTAATTTCAGGCTGATTGAACAGATTCTTAGAAAAACCTTATAGTAGTTATTGTTTATCTGAAAAACACAGCATTTCTAAAAATATTTTCTTTTTTTTTACTATTCCACAAACTTCTATCAGCTCACTTTGGGTTTCACAAATAAGCAGTTCACAAGTTAATCTAATGTGACCAGATGTTTGAACAAAGAATAGGAGACATTTTATAAAAGAAACACTCTTTTCAATTAAGCTTCAATTTATTCAACTAAAACAATATTAGCATTCATACAATGATACAAACATGATTGACATTTTTTTAATCGGAAGAAATAACTTTTTAATGAAAATTTTGTCCACAATTGTTGTTATACATTTTGGGGACGAACTGAATAAAACTTCTTAAATGGGGAATCGTCCCTAAATATTAGGGATGTTTGGTCACCTTAGGCATATCCCCCATGTGTTACGAAGATATGTATTCAAGGTTTATTTCTCAGAAAAAGCTTTATAATATATTTCACTCCTACAAGGTTACCCCTGTGGTACGTTCAGAGACGTGCATAGAAGTTATTTTTACGATAGGATTCCTTCTGTCAAATGTCACACACATAAGGTCCCTATGTGGGTACGAAGATGTGCAGACCATTTTCCACTCTTTGAAAAAGCTTTGTTACATATGTTGCACATTTAAGGTTTTTCCCCCTAGTGGGTATGAAGATGTCTATTCAAGCGATCTTTACGAGAAAATTCCTTCTCACATATGTCACACACGTAAGGATTTTCGTCAGTGTGTGTAAGGAGATGTGAATTCATTTTATCCTTTGTCCGTAAAAAGACTGTATTGAGGCGTTCTTGAACAGAAAACCCTTTTTGAAGTATGTCCCACACATAAGGTTTTTCTCCAATACGCAGATATACACTCAGTGAATTTTTACGAAATAATCTCTTCTGACAAATTTCATACACGCACAAAATCTTTTTCTCCAGCGTGCGTAAGGAGATGTGAACCAAAGTTTTGTTTAAGAGAGAAACCTTTCATACATATGTAACAGACGTAAGAATTTTCTGTTTGTGTGAGTGAGGAGATGTGAAGTGATTTGCTCCTTCCGACAGAATCTCTTCGTACATATGTCACACACGTAGGGTTTTTTTTTCCTGTGTGGGTACGACGATGTACATTCAAGTGGTGATTATGAAAGAATTCCCACTTGCAAACATCACACATAATAAGGTTTTTCTCCGGTGTCTATAAAGAGATGTGAATTCAAGTTATTTTTAAGAGCGAATCTCTTCTGACAAATGTCACACCCATAAGGTTTCTCTCTTGTGTGAGTGCGAAGATGTGTAGTGAAGTGCCCCTTTCAAGAGATTTTTCATACATTTGTCGCACAGGTAGGTTTTTCCTCCTGCGTCGATACGAAGATGCGAAATCAAAGTACGTTTACGAGAAAATCCCTTCTTACATACACCGCACAAGTAAGGTTTCTCTGCGGTGTCAGTTAGACTGTGCGAATTCAAGTGATGTTTAGGGAGCAATCTTTCTTATATTGGTTACACAAATAGGGCTTTTTTCCCAAATGTATAAGACGATATGAATTCTGTTGTTGTTAATGAGAGAAGCCTTTCTCATATGTGTAGCACACGTGAGGTTTTTCTGTTGAGCCAGTAAGAAGATATGTTGTTAAGTTCTTCTTCTGAGAGAATATTTTCTTACATATGTCATATATACGCATTCGGCTGTGTGAGTAGGAAGTTGTCTCCTACAATCTTGTCCAGGAGAGAATGCTTTCTTGCAAAATGTCACACACGTAAGGTTTTTCGGATGTGCCAGTGAAAAGAAATGCAATCGAGTTCCTCTTGAGACAATCTTTTCTGACAAATGTCAAACACATAACGTTTGTCCGCTGTGTGGGTAGGAACACATCTAATACAGTCTTGTTGACGACAGCATCCCTTCTGACATATGTCAAACGCGTAAGCTTTTTCTCTTGCTTGTGTAAGGAGATGGGAACTCAATTTACCCTTTGTGTGTACGGAGATGAGCGTTGAGGCGATTTTTAAGAGGGAACCCCTTTTGACATATGTGGCACACATAAGGTGTTTCCCCTGTGTGGAGACTAACATGTGCACTCAATGCATCTTTACGGCAGAATCTCTTCTGACAAATCTCACACACAAAAGGTTTTTCTCCAGTGTGTATAAAAAGATGTGAATTAAGGTTTTTTTTATGACAGAAACCTTTCTGACAAATCTCACACACAAAAGGTTTTTCTTCAGTGTGCATAAAGAGATGTGAATTAAGGCTTCTTTCATCACGGAAACCTTTCTGACATATGTCACATACATAAGGTTTCGCACTTGCGTGAGTACGGAGATGTATTTTAAAGTAATGATAACCAGTGAATCCCTTCTTACATACATCACACATATAAGGTTTATCTCCGGTGTGTGTAAAGAGATGTAAATCCAAGTTAAGTTTACGAGCGAATTCCTTCTGACACATGTCACACACATAAGGTTTCTCTCTTGTATGAGTGCGAAGATGTATAGTCAAGTAACCCTTTCGAGAGAATCTTCTCGTGCATATCTCACACACGTACGGTTGTTCTCCTGTGTGGGTACGAAGATGAACAATCAAGTTATGTTTAGTAGAGAATCTCTTCCTACATAAATCGCACACATGAGGTTTTTCCCCAGTGTGAGAACGAAGATGTACGTTCAACTGGTCTCGCAAAGAGAATCTCTTCTGACATGTCTCACACGCGTACGGTTTTTCCCCTGTATGGATAAGAAGATGTCTATTGTAGGATCCTTTGTTAGAGAATCCCTTCGCACAAATGTCACAAATGAATGGTTTTTCCCCAGTGTGAATACGAAGATGCGCTTGTAAGTGTTGTTTATACCGGAATCCCTTCTGACATGTGTCACAGACATAAGGTTTCTCTCCCGTGTGAATAAGACGATGGCACTTTAAATGGTAATGTTTAGAAAAAAATTTCTGACACTCACTGCACTGGTATTGTTTCTTGCCTCCATTAGTAGAAGAATCATCCCTTGAAATAGGAAGTTGAGAAACCGTTTCTTGGTCAGTAACACTGCTACAAGGTTTCACATCCATCGAAGAAGAGCGTAGACTGATGAAATTTA